>FR990134.1:13000000-13557832 GCA_905404295.2 Ochlodes sylvanus | reverse complement strand
CGAGGTGCTCGACGAGGCGCGCGGAGATAATCCGCTCAAAGAGCTTGCTCACCTCGTCGAGCAACACTATGGGCCGGTATGCCGACGGCGAGTCCGCCGGGCGGCCCTCCTTGCGCAACAGCACGAGCCTGCCGACCTTCCACTTTCGAGGAAAGCGGCCACGCCGCATACAAGCGTCGAAGAGCTCGACCACCCTGGGCCTGAGGGCCTCCAGGGCGAGCACCCACACCCTGCCGGGTACCCCGTCGGGGCCCGGCGCCGTGCTCTTGGAGCGGAGCCGCTGGACTGCGACCTCCAACTCCTCCTGGGACACCTCGGGTATCGAGGCGTCCGAGCTCTCCGACGCTGCAGCCGCCATAGGAGGAGGCACCGTGTCGGCCCTCTCCGGGAAGAGGGCGGCGACGACGTTAGACACCAAGTCTGGTTGGAGACTCTGGGTCAGCGGAGGGGCCCAGGGGCGCAGCTGGCCCCGCACCGTCTTATACGGGCGCCCCCAGGGATCTCTATTCAGAGTCTCCAACCACTCTCCCCACGACTGGGACTTTGCCTCCCCTATGGCGATCTGCAGGGAGACACATCTCTCCCTGTATGCGGCGTAGAGGCGGCTTTCCTCGGCCTCCTCACGCCTCCGCCGCCTTCTGTAATGGGTGTACTGGCGTCTGGCCGCTACGCACGCTTGACGAAGCCGGCGCAGGTCCGCCGACCACCAGTACACCCATCTGCGGAGCGGGAGCGGTCTGGCGCGCGACATGCCGGCGTCGCACACCTGCGCCATCGACACGCTCAACCGCTCCGCTCGCCCGTCCACGTCGGCCGCCGGGCCCTCCGGCACCGGCTGCCATGCCTGAACGATGGACGCCTCGACGATCACGTCGGCGTCCATCGTCTTGAGGGCCCAGCGCGGTCCGTCCCCACGCGGGGGCCGGGTCTGTGGAGCCCCAGGGTAGGCGGCGACCTCGAACCGGATGTACCGATGGTCCGACAGCGTCTCCGCCTCCCCGAGCACCCTCCAGTTTTGGACACGGCGCGCGAGACACGGGGTCGCGAACGTAAGGTCCACGATTGACCCCCCGTTGTGCCGCACGCACGTGTCCACCGACCCCCGGTTCAGTAGGACCAAACCCGACGTGGCAGCCCACTCCTCCAGAACCTCGCCCCGTGCATTGGCAACCGGGGAACCCCAAGCCGTGGATTTGGCGTTGAAGTCCCCGGCGACCAGCACTGGGGTTGGGTGACTCTGGCCGACCAGAGCACCGACCTCGAGCAGAAGTTGCTCAAAATCGGCCAGGCTCCGGTTCGGCGAGAAGTACACGCCGACGATCGTCACACCCATAAGGGTGGCCGCGACGCATCCATGGCCCTTCGCTATTTTGTCGAAGGGCGGGGAGCCGGCGGCCGTCTGCGCGACGATCGCCACCGTGTCCTCCCGGTCACCCACCCAGTTATCCCTGTTGGGCACGAGGCAAGGTTCTGCCACGACCGCCACCTGAATCGACCACTCGGCCAGGCTCTGGTACAAAAGGTCCTGAGCTCTGGCCGAGTGGTTGAGGTTCGCCTGGAGGACGGATATGGCCATATTAATCTACGACCATATCCGCGACCCTCTCAGCACGTTCCACCTCAGTGGCGGACGGGCGGGCCGGCCGGGGGTGGGCTGTAGGGCCTTTCCCGGCGGGCTTCTCCTTCTTTTTCTTGCCGGCGGACTTGGCGGAAGCGAGACATGCTGCGCTTCCCGCTCTGTGGTCCGCCGGCTTCTTCTTCTCCTCGCACAGCGGGCAGCGTGCGGCAGCGGTGCAACCGGCCGCCTTGTGGCCCGGTTGACCGCAGCGATAGCAGACATCGCTGCGGTCCACCTCGCAGGAGCACTTGCTCGAGACGTGCCCCGCGTCGAGGCACCGGTAACACCGCAGGGGTCTGGCCTCCAAGAGTTTCACCTTGGCCGAGACCCACCCCACCAGTAGCCGCCCGCTGGAGGCGATCTTTTTTGCTGCCGCGATAGGGCAGCGCACCCAAGCCGTTCCGGGGCTGTCGGCCGAGAAGCGGCGGATCTCCCCGCACTTCACCTGCTCTACGGGGCACTCCCCGGAGCGGGCCACTGCGGCCGCCACCTCCTCCCGGGACACCGCGTCGTCCAGCTCGCCAATGCGCAGGTCTGCGCACTTGACGGGTCTGGCGACGCGGACCAAGTCCGCGGGAAGGACCTCCCGCAGCTTTCCCGCTAGTAGATCCGCCTTCTCGCCGCTCTCAGCCCCGGGGACCTCCAGGACCCGGGCACCCGTCGCGGCGGTCCGGAAGCGGAGACCCGTCAGGCCTAAGCCTTCCAGGTCAATCCGCTTCTTCGCCCCGTCGAGGACGTCCTTATAGGACAATTCCTTGCCCTCGACGGTGGCGCCCGGCTGGATGGTTATAGTAACCGCAGCCGAGCGCGGGGGGCGAAGCTTCGCCGCCGGGTCCCTCTTCTTGGGCGCTGCCGGCCTGTCCGGCGGTGCGCTGCCCTTCTTCTCCTTGCCCCGCTTGCCCCGCTTGGCAACCACACTCCACTCTTCGGAGGGGGCCGTCGGGGGCTTCGGGGCGCGGCCGTCTTTCGGCGCCGCCACCTCAGCGTAAGCCTTGGGAGGCGCCTTTTCTTTCTTCCGGCCGCCTCGCTCGGCCTCACCGGCCGCAGGAGCGGCGGCGGGGGGCGCAGCTGCATCCCTCGCCCTGTCGGCAGCCAAAGAAGGCCGGACGATCGGCGGGGGAGGGAGCCGCCTCTCGAGCGCCTCGAGCCTAGCGCCGACCATGTCGCCCACCTGCTTCATTATCGAGCGCGTCAGCGAGGCTACGTCATCTCCGACGGCTCCGCTCGACTCCTTGGGCAGGCTTGCCATGCTCGCCCGCAGGTCTGCGACCTCCTTACGAAGCTCGCCGACCTCGCCCTGTAGGCGGGCATTGGCCCTTTGGAGCCGAGCTGTCTCCTCGGTAGCGGAGCGCTCCGCCAGCTCCGCCACGATCGCCGCCAGGTTGGCGGAGGCCTCTTTCAGGTCTCTCTGCAGCGTGCCCTTCAGGTTTTTCGATTTCCTCGCGATTGCCTGAATGAGGAGCACGCTGTCCTCCGCCTTTTGTCGAAGCTCCGATGTCGAGTCCCCGAGTTCGCCGCCTGGCAGCGACGACGACTCGGACCTCGACCGAGAGCGGAGGTCTCGGGCCATCTCGGCCACCTCCCTCTCGGCTCGGAGCTCCTCTTCCGCCCGCTGGGCCTTGAGATACGCCTGCTTCGCCTTAGCGAGGCCGACGTACTCGCCCGTTGTTGGCGGGCGCCCTCTCCCCCTCACCGAAGTCGCCACTACCTTGGCCGACTCCGCCTCCTCCTCGTCACCCTTTTGGGGTGCTGGGGGCCCGCGTTTTCGCGCAGAGCGCCAAAATCCCCCCGTGGCGTCGTCCGCAGACGACACAGACACCATGGTCGCCACGGACGAGTCAGACTCCTCCGCGGCTCCATGTGTCTCCTCCACAAATCGCATGCTATCGGTATCCGGTATGGGTGTGCTTAAGTCGTGTTGACGAAGGTCGGCGGTTTGCCGACCTACGAGGCAGTTATTGCCCCCCCCAGAGTACGAGGGGCAGCCCTCCGCCGCAGCAGAGGGGTGGGATTCCCCCTTTCGGGGACCCACCTGGGGACCATTTTTATAACTAACCTTATTATCCATTTTGTTTGCCTCTTTTTAACGGGGTGAGCTCCCCGTTGCCCTCTCGGGATTGGGTACCCCCCAACCATTCATCGCATCGCCGAGGGCGGGAACTTGCGATTAGGGTAATTTTTTAGAGAGGTTTTCTTCCTCGCGGCCCCCACCGGAGTGGCGGCCCCTCACCCCTGACGCCTACGGTCAGGGAGCGAGTTGGCCGACGGTGGCCGAAGCCATGCTGCCAGTCTCGCGACCGACAGCCCGTCGCCCCCACCCTAAACAACCCTAATGGGTTTCACACCCCTAGTCCCTTCCACAGGGACATCAACCCCTGAGCCGCGCTTAGTCTGGCCCCTCCTTCCAAGCCTGTCCGTTATGGGTAACCCTGTACGGCATAGCCTTGGAGATCATTGGGACACACAAGCCCCCCCACCACGACAAGGTGGCGGCCCCCGGGGGGGCCGGGGGGGGAACCTAACCTAACCTAACCTAACCAAACCTAACCTAACCTAACCTAACCTAACCTAACCTAACCTAACCTAACCTAACCTAACCTAACCTAACCTAACCTTTTTTTTTTTTTTTTTTTTTTGACGCTGGGAAATCCTCATGGATACCCGACAGACGCGGGGGGGCGCTGTCGGGTTATGCCGGACTCTTACCGGCTAAAACCCAGCGGTGTTCCTCCTCACCGTCTACCGGCGGAGCTGCGGGAACGCTTGCGCATACTTCCGCTGCTCCGCCGACGGCTGCCCGAACTCGGGCCCAACTCGTGGGGCGCCTTCTGTGGCGCCACTCACCTTACACCTGGCGTGCCGGAACACCAAACACGCCAGCCGTCTCGGGGGTCTCCTCCAACTGGGCGATGGCACCCCCCCGGTTCCACCGCCCGGAGACCCACACTATGGGGGAAGGCGACGCTCGTGCGCCAGTCGCCTCCGACCGACTCTCCTTCGGCGAAGCGGGATCGACAGAGGATCATCCTCCCTCGCCCGCTCCGCCGCCTCCTTCTTCGTCATGACGACCTCGCAAAATTGGAGCGCCGCCTTCCACGCCCTCTCGCTGCCGACCATGGCCCTCACCACGCCCGGCAGCGACAGGTCACCCCCAATTTCCGCCACGAGTGTGGCCCGTGGCTCCGCCCACTCAGGGCATTCCGCCAGCGTGTGCTCCGCCGTGTCCTCCGGACACCCACAAGCGTGGCACACGCCGGTCGGCTCCCGACCCGCCACGCTGCACAGGTACCTGCCGAAGCAACCGTGCCCCGTCAGGACCTGCACAGCGTGGAAGGAGAGGGCCCCGTGTCGGCGATCGACCCATCCTTCGAGGACGGCCGAATCGCCTCCACCGTTCGTCTGCCGGCGGTCGGCTCCGCCAGCCTCTCCCTCCATTTCCGGAGGAGGACCCGGCGGTCGAGTTGCCTCTGCCGCCCGGCCTCCCCCGGCTCTGGTTCCTCCTCGTTGGCTCGTGCTGTTGCGCCAGTGCGGCGCCAGTACACCGCCGAGAGCACCTCCGCGTCCAGGTCCCACGGTGGGGTCCCGCCAGGAGGCACGCCGCCTCGCACGAGATGGTGCGGTAACCTCTCACCACCCTGATCGCCATGACCCGTTGCGCTTGGCGCAGGAGAGTCCTATTCTGGGCGATCAGGGTGTCCGCCCAGATCGGGGCCCCGTAGAGGGCCATCGACCGCACCACCCCCGGCATACAACCGGCGGCCATGCCACTGTCGGTCCACCCAGGTTCGGCAGCAGCCAGCTCAAGGCGCCGGCCGCTCGCAACAACCTGGGGACCAACCGCCGGAAGTGCTCTCGGAAGTTCCACCGACTGTCGAGGACGAGGCCTAGGTACCGCATCGTCGACTCGACAGCGATGGAGACGCCGCCGACCACCAGCCGGGATCCTGCTGGAGGGGGCGCGTCGGGGTCCGTGAAAACACAGGGCCTCCGACTTTTCCAGCGCCACCTCCAGCCCCAGCCGGCGGATTCGGGCCACCACTTGGGGCCACTCCGGCCGTCGCCAAGAGGCCGCCAACCGGTACGTGGCGCCGCAGGACGTTACGAGGGTGTCGTCGGCGTAACAAGTTACGTCGACCCCCCCGCAGATTGGCGCCCCGCAGCACCCAGTCGTAGCCGATGTTCCACAGGAGCGGCCCAAGGACCGATCCCTGTGGAACACCGCACGTCATGACCCGGCGGCCCCACCCGTCGCGCGTCGGGTACACCACCATCCCTCTCGGAGAAGTAGTTGGCGATGAGACGACGCAGGTAACCGGGCACGCGATGGTAGCCCAGCGCCGCCTCGATGCAGCTCCAGGGAAGGGTGTTGAAAGCGTTGGCGATGTCTAGAGACACCGCCAAAACAACCTTGCCCTGGGCCACCGCCCCCTCCGAGAGGTCCTTCACCCGCGCGATGGCGTCGACCGTAGAGCGGCCCCGGCGGAAACCGAACTGCCGGTCACTCAGCCCCGGCCCGACCCGTTCGAGGTGCTCGACGAGGCGCGCGGAGATAATCCGCTCAAAGAGCTTGCTCACCTCGTCGAGCAACACTATGGGCCGGTATGCCGACGGCCTAGTCCGCCGGGCGGCCCTCCTTGCGCAACAGCACGAGCCTGCCGACCTTCCACTTTCGAGGAAAGCGGCCACGCCGCATACAAGCGTCGAAGAGCTCGACCACCCTGGGCCCGAGGGCCTCCAGGGCGAGCACCCACGCCCTGCCGGGTACCCCGTCGGGACCCGGCGCCGTGCTCTTGGAGCGGAGCCGCTGGACTGCGACCTCCAACTCCTCCTGGCACACCTCGGGTATCGAGGCGTCCGAGCCCTCCGACGCTGCAGCCGCCATAGGAGGAGGCACCGTGTCGGCCCTCTCCGGGAAGAGGGCGGCGACGACGTTGGACACCAAGTCTGGTTGGAGACTCCGGGTCAGCGGAGGGGCCCAGGGGCGCAGCTGACCACGCACCGTCTTATACGGGCGCCCCCAGGGATCTCTATTCAGAGTCTCCAACCACTCTCCCCACGACTGGGACTTTGCCTCCCCTATGGCGATCTGCAGGGAGACACATCTCTCCCTGTATGCGGCGTAGAGGCGGCTTTCCTCGGCCTCCTCCCGTCTCCGCCGCCTTCTGTAGTGGGTGTACTGGCGTCTGGCCGCTACGCACGCTTGTCGAAGCCGGCGCAGGTCCGCCGACCACCAGTACACCCATCTGCGGAGCGGGAGCGGTCTGGCGCGCGACATGCCAGCGTCGCACACCTGCGCCATCGACTCGCTCAACCGCTCCGCTCGCCCGTCCACGTCGCCGCCGGGCCCTCCGGCGCCGGCTGCCATGCCTGGACGATGGACGCCTCGACGATAACGTCGGGGTCCATCGTCTTGTAGGGCCCAGCGCGGTCCGTCCCCACGCGGGGGCCGGGTCTGTGGAGCCCCAGGGTAGGCGGCGACCTCGAACCGGATATACCGATGGTCCGACAGCGTCTCCGCCTCCCCGAGCACCCTCCAGTTTTGGACACGGCGCGCGAGACACGGGGTCGCGAACGTAAGGTCCACGATTGACCCCCCGTTGTGCCGCACGCACGTGTCCACCGACCCCCGGTTTAGAAGAACCAAACCCGACGTGGCAGCCCACTCCTCCAGAACCTCGCCCCGTGCATTGTCAACCGGGGAACCCCAAGCCGTTGATTTGGCGTTGAAGTCCCCGGCGACCAGCACTGGGGTTGGGTGACTCTGGCCGACCAGAGCACCGACCTCGAGCAGAAGTTGCTCGAAAGCGGCCAGGCTCCGGTTCGGCGAAAAGTACACGCCGACGATCGTCACACCCGTAAGGGTGGCCGCGACGCATCCATGGCCCTTCGCTGTTTTGTCGAAGGGCGGGGAGCCGGCGGCCGTCTGCGCGACGATCGCCACCGTGTTCTCCCGGTCACCCACCCAGTTGTCCCTGTTGGGCACGAGGCAAGGTTCTGCCACTACCGCCACCTGAATCGACCACTCGGCCAGGCTCTGGTACAAAAGGTCCTGAGCTCTGGCCGAGTGGTTGAGGTTCGCCTGGAGGACGGATATGGCCATATTAATCTACGGCCATATCCGCGACCCTCTCAGCACGTTCCACCTCAGTGGCGGACGGGCGGGCCGGCCGGGGGTGGGGCTGTAGGGCCTTTCCCGGCGGGGCTTCTTTCTTTTTCTTGCCGGCGGACTTGGCGGAAGCGAGACATGCTGCGCTTCCCGCTCTGTGGTCCGCCGGCTTCTTTTTCGCCTCGCACAGCGGGCAGTGTGCGGCAGCGGTGCAGCCGGCAGCCTTGTGGCCCGGTTGTGCGCAGCGATAACACACATCGCTGCGGTCCACCTCGCAGGAGCACTTGCTCGAGACGTGCCCCGCGTCGAGGCACCGGTAACACCGCAGGGGTCTGGCCTCCAATAGTTTCACCTTGGCCGAGACCCACCCCACCAGTAGCCGCCCGCTGGAGGCGATCTTTTTGGCTGCCGAGATAGGGCAGCGCACCCAAGCCGTGCCGGGGCTGTCGGCCGAGAAGCGGCGGATCTCCCCGCACTTCACCTGCTCTACGGGGCACTCCCCGGAGCGGGCCACTGCGGCCGCCACCTCCTCCCGGGACACCGCGTCGTCCAGCTCGCCAATGCGCAGGTCTGCACACTTGACAGGTCTGGCGACGCGGACAAGGTCCGCGGGAAGGACCTCCCGCAGCTTTCCCGCCAGCAGGTCCGCCTTCTCTCCGCTCTCAGCCCCGGGGACCTCCAGAACCCGGGCACCCGTCGCGGCGGTCCGGAAGCGGAGACCCGTCAGGCCTAAGCCTTCAAGGTCGATCCGCTTCTTCGCCCCGTCGAGGACGTCCTTATAGGACAATTCCTTGCCCTCGACGGTGGCGCCCGGCTGGATGGTTATAGTAACCGCAGCCGAGCGCGGGGGGCGAAGCTTCGCTGCCGGGTCCCTCTTCTTGGGCGCTGCCGGCCTGTCCGGCGGTGCGCTGCCCTTCTTCTTATCCGGCTTTCCCCGCTTGCCCCGCTTGACCGTGCTCCACTCCTCGGAGGGGGCCGTCGGGGGCTTCGGGGCGCCGGCTTTCGGCGCTGTCACCTCGGCGTAAGCCTTAGGAGGCGCCTTCTCCTTCTTCTTTCGGCTGCCTGGCCCGGCCTCACCGGCCGCAGGAGCGGCGGCGGGGGGCGCAGCCGCATCCCTCGCCCTGTCGGCGGCCAAAGGCGGCCGGAGGATCGGCGCGGGAGGGAGCCGCCTCTCGAGTGCCTCGAGCTTAGCGCCGACCATGTCCCCCACTTCCTTCATGATCGCACGCGTCAGCGAGGCGACATCGTTGACGGCTCCGACGGCTCCACTCGGCTCTTTGGGCAAGCCCACAAGGCTCGCCCGCAGGTCCGCGATCTCCTTGCGGAGCTCAGCGACCTCACCCTGCAGGCGGGCATTGGCCCTTTGGAGCCGAGCCGTCTCCTCCGAGGCGGAGCGCTCTGCCAGCTCCGCCACGATCGCCCCCAGGTTGGCAGAGGCCTCTTTCAGGTCTTTCTGCAGCGTGCCCTTCAGGTTTTTGGATTTCTTCGCAACCGCCTGAATGAGGAGCACGCTGTCCTCCGCTTTCTTTTTCAGCTCCGATGTCGAGTCCCCAACGTCGCCGCCTGGCAGCGACGACGACTCAGACCTCGACCGAGAGCGGAGGTCCCGGGCCATCTCGGCCACCTCCCTCTCGGCTCGGAGCTCGTCTTCCGCCCGCTGGGCCTTGAGATACGCCTGCTTCGCCTTAGCGAGGCCGACGTACTCGCCCGTTGTTGGCGGGCGCCCTCTCCCCCTCACCGAAGTCGCCACTACCTTGGCCGACTCCGCCTCCTCCTCGTCACCCTTTTGAGGTGCTGGGGGCCCGCGTTTTCGCGCAGAGCGCCAAAATCCCCCCGTGCTATCGTCCGCAGACGACACAGACACCATGGTCGCCACGGACGAGTCAGACTCCTCCGCGGCTCCATGTGTCTCCTCCTCAAATCGCATGCTATCGGTGTCCGGTATGGGTGTGCGTTGGTCGTGTTGACGAAGGCCGGCGGGTTGCCGACCTACGAGGCAGTTATTGCCCCCCCCAGAGTACGAGGGGCAGCCCTCCGCCGAAGCAGAGGGGTGGGATTCCCCCTTTCGGGGACCCACCTGGGGACCATTTTCATAACTGACCTTATTTTCCATTTTGTTTGCCTCTTTTTAACGGGGTGAGCTCCCCGTGGCCCTCTCGGGATTGGGTACCCCCCAACCATTCATCGCATCGCCGAGGGCGGGAACTTGCGATTAGGGTAATTTTTTAGAGAGGTTTTCTTCCTCGCGGCCCCCACCGGAGTGGCGGCCCTCACCCCTGACGCCTACGGGTCAGGGAGCGAGTTGGCCGACGGTGGCCGAAGCCATGCTGCCAGTCTCGCGACCGACAGCCCGTCGCCCCCACCCTAAACAACCCTAAAGGGTTTCACGCCCCTTGTCCCTTCCACAGGGACATCAACCCTGAGCCGCGCTTAGTCTGGCCCCTCCTTCCAAGCCTGTCCGTTATGGGTAACCCTGTACGGCATAGCCTTGGAGATCATCGGGACACACAAGCCCCCCCACCACGACAAGGTGGCGGCCCCAGGGGGGAACCTAACCTAACCTAACCTAACCTAACCTAACCTAACCTAACCTAACCTAACCTAACCTAACCTAACCTAACCTAACCTAACCTAACCTAACCTTTTTTTTTTTTTTTTTTTTGACGCTGGGAAATCCTCATGGATACCCGACAGGCGCGGGGGGGCGCTGTCGGGTTATGCCGGACTCTTACCGGCTAAAACCCAGCGGTGTTCCTCCTCACCGTCTACCGGCGGAGCTGCGGGAACGCTTACGCATACTTCCGCTGCTCCGCCGACGGCTGCCCGGACTCGGGCCCAACTCGTGGGGCGCCTTCTGTGGCGCCACTCACCTTTCACCTGGCGTGCCGGAACACCAAACACGCCAGCCGTCTCGGGGGTCTCCTCCAACTGGGCGATGGCACCCCCCCGGTTCCACCGCCCGGAGACCCACACTATGGGGGAAGGCGACGCTCGTGCGCCAGTCGCCTCCGACCGGCTCTCCTACGGCGGAGCGGAATCGACAGAGGATCATCCTCCCTCGCCCGCTCCGCCGCCTCCTTCTTCGTCATGACGACCTCGCAAAATTGGAGCGCCGCCTTCCACGCCCTCTCGCTGCCGACCATGGCCCTCACCACGCTCGGCAGCGACAGGTCACCCCCAATTTCTGCCACGAGCATGGCCCGTGGCTCCGCCCACTCGGGGCATTCCGCCAGCGTGTGCTCCGCCGTGTCCTCCGGACACCCACAAGCGTGGCACACGCCGGTCGGCTCTCGACCCGCCACGCCGCACAAGTACCTGCCGAAGCAACCGTGCCCCGTCAGGACCTGCACAGCGTGGAAGGTGAGCGCCCCGTGGCGGCGATCGACCCATCTTTCGAGGACGGGCCGAATCGCCTCCACCGTCCTTTTGCCGGCGGTCGGTTCCGCAAGCCTCTCCCTCCATTTCCGGAGGAGGACACGGCGGTCGAGTTGCCTCTGCCGCCCGGCCTCCCCCGGCTCTGGATCCACCTCTTCGGCTCGTGCCGTTGCGCTGCGGTGGCGCCAGTACACCGCCGAGAGCACCTCCGCGTCCAGGTCCCACGGTGGGGTCCCGGCCAGGACGCACGCCGCCTCGCATGAGATGGTGCGGTACCCCCTCACCACCCTGATCGCCATGACCCGTTGCGCTTGGCGCAGGAGGGTCTTGTTCTGGGCGATCAGGGTGTCCGCCCAAATCGGGGCCCCGTAAAGGGCCATCGACCGCACCACCCCAGCGTACAACCGGCGGCATGCAACTGTCGGCCCGCCCAGGTTAGGCAGCAGCCAGCTCAAGGCGCCGGCCGCGCGCAACAACCTGGGGACCAGCCGCCGGAAGTGCTCTCGGAAGCTCCACCGACTGTCGAGGACGAGGCCTAGGTACCGCATCGTCGACTCGACAGCGATGGAGACGCCACCGACCACCAGCCGGGATCCTGCGGGAGGGGCGCGTCGGGGTCCGTGAAAACACAGGGCCTCCGACTTTTCCAGCGCCACCTCCAGCCCCAGCCGGCGGATTCGGGCCACCACTTGGGCCACTCCGGCCGTCGCCAAGAGGGCCGCCAACCGGTACGTGGCGCCGCAGGACGTTACGAGGGTGTCGTCGGCGTAACAAGTTACGTCGACCCCCCGCAGATTCGCGCCCCGCAGCACCCAGTCGTAGCCGATGTTCCACAGGAGCGGCCCAAGGACCGATCCCTGCGGAACACCGCACGTCATGACCCGGCGGCCCCACCCGTCGCGCGTCGGGTACACCACCTCCCTCTCGGAGAAGTAGTCGGCGATGAGACGACGCAGGTAGCCGGGCACACGATGGTAGCCCAGCGCCGCCTCGATGCAGCTCCAGGGAAGGGTGTTGAAAGCGTTGGCGATGTCTAAAGACACCGCCAAAACAACCTTGCCCTGGGCCACCGCCTCCTCCGAGAGGTCCTTCACCCGCGCGATGGCGTCGACCGTAGAGCGGCCCCGGCGGAAACCGAACTGCCGGTCGCTCAGCCCCGGCCCGACCCGTTCGAGGTGCTCGACGAGGCGCGCGGAAATAATCCGCTCAAAGAGCTTGCTCACCTCGTCGAGCAACACTATGGGCCGGTATGCCGACGGCGAGTCCGCCGGGCGGCCCTCCTTGCGCAACAGCACGAGCCTTCCCACCTTCCACTTACGAGGAAAGCGGCCACGCCGCATACAGGCGTCGAAGAGCTCGACCACCCTGGGCCCGAGGGCCTCCAGGGCGAGCACCCACACCCTGCCGGGTACCCCGTCGGGGCCCGGCGCCGTGCTCTTGGAGCGGAGCCGCTGGACTGCGACCTCCAACTCCTCCTGGGACACCTCGGGCATCGAGGCGTCCGAGCTCTCCGAAGCTGCAGCCGCCACAGGAGGAGGCACCGTGTCGGCCCTCTCCGGGAAGAGGGCGGCGACGACGTTGGACACCAAGTCTGGTTGGAGACTCCGGGTCAGCGGAGGGGCCCAGGGGCGCAGCTGACCACGCACCGTCTTGTACGGGCGCCCCCAGGGATCTCTATTCAGAGTCTCCAACCACTCTCCCCACGACTGGGACTTTGCCTCCCCTATGGCGATCTGCAGGGAGACACATCTCTCCCTGTATGCGGCGTAGAGGCGGCTTTCCTCGTCCTCCACCCGCCTACGCCGCCTTCTGTAATGGGTGTACTGGCGTCTGGCCGCTACGCATGCTTGTCGAAGCCGGCGCAGGTCCGCCGACCACCAGTACACCCATCTGCGGAGCGGGAGCGGTCTGGCGCGCGACATGCCGGCGTCGCACACCTGCGCCATCGACTCGCTCAACCGCTCCGCTCGCCCGTCCACGTCGGCCGCCGGGCCCTCCGGCGCCGGCTGCCATGCCTGGACGATGGACGCCTCGACGATAACGTCGGAGTCCATCGTCTTGAGGGCCCAGCGCGGTCCGTCCCCACGCGGGGGCCGGGTCTGTGGAGCCCCAGGGTAGGCGGCGACCTCGAACCGGATATACCGGTGGTCCGATAGCGTCTCCGCCTCCCCGAGCACCCGCCAGTTTTGGACACGGCGCGCGAGACACGGGGTCGCGAACGTAAGGTCCACGATTGACCCCCCGTTGTGCCGCACGCACGTGTCCACCGACCCCCGGTTTAGAAGAACCAAACCCGACGTGGCAGCCCACTCCTCCAGAACCTCGCCCCGTGCATTGGCAACCGGGGAACCCCAAGCCGTGGATTTGGCGTTGAAGTCCCCGGCGACCAGCACTGGGGTTGGGTGACTCTGGCCGACCAGAGCACCGACCTCGAGCAGAAGTTGCTCGAAAGCGGCCAGGCTCCGGTTCGGCGAGAAGTATACGCCGACGATCGTCACACCCATAAGGGTGGCCGCGACGCATCCATGGCCCTTCGCTGTTTTGTCGAAGGGCGGGGAGCCGGCGGCCGTCTGTGCGACGATCGCCACCGTGTCCTCCCGGTCACCAACCCAGTTGTCCCTGTTGGGCACGAGGCAAGGTTCTGCCACCACCGCCACCTGAATCGACCACTCGGCCAGGCTCTGGTACAAAAGGTCCTGAGCTCTGGCCGAGTGGTTGAGGTTCGCCTGGAGCACGGATATGGCCATATTAATCTACGACCATATCCGCGACCCTCTCTGCTCGTTCGACGTCGGTGGCGGACGGGCGAGCCGGCCGGGGGTGGGCTGTGGAGCTTTTCCCGGCGGGCTTCTTCTCCTTTTTCTTGCCGGCGGACTTGGCGGAAGCGAGACATGCTGCGCTTCCCGCTCTGTGGTCCGCCGGCTTATTCTTCTCCTCGCACAGCGGGCAGCGTGGGGCAGCGGTGCAACCGGCCGCCTTGTGGCCCGGTTGTGCGCAGCGATAACATACATCGCTGCGGTCCACCTCGCAGGAGCACCTACTCTGCACGTGCCCCGCGTCGAGGCACCGGTAGCACCGCAGGGGTCTGGCCTCCAGGAGTTTAACCCGGGCCGAGACCCACCCCACCAGTAGCCGCCCGCTGGAGGCGATCTTCTTCGCCGCAGTAACTGGGCAGCGCACCCAAGCCGTTCCGGGGCTGTCGACCGAGAAGCGGCGGATCTCCCCGCATTTCACCTGCTCTACGGGGCACTCCCCGGAGCGGGCCACTGCGGCTGCCACCTCCTCCCGGGACACCGCGTCGTCCAGCTCGCCAATGCGCAGGTCTGCACACTTGACGGGTCTGGCGACGCGGACCAGGTCCGCGGGAAGGACCTCCCGCAGCTTGCCCGCCAGCAGGTCCGCCTTCTCTCCGCTCTCAGCCCCGGGGACCTCCAGAACCCGGGCACCCGTCACGGCGGTCCGGAAGCGGAGACCCGTCAGGCCTAAGCCTTCTAGGTCAATCCGTTTCTTCGCCCCGTCGAGGACATCCTTGTACGAGAGCTCCTTGCCCTCGACCGTGGCGCCCGGCTGTATGGTTATTGTAACCGCAGCCGAGCGCGGGGGGCGAAGCTTCGCCGCCGGGTCCCTCTTCTTGGGCGCTGCCGGCCTATCCGGCGGTGCGCTGCCCTTCTTCTTATCCGGCTTTCCCCGCTTGCCCCGCTTGACCGTGCTCCACTCCTCGGAGGGGGCCGTCGGGGGCTTCGGGGCGCCGGCTTTTGGCGCTGCCACCTCGGCGTAAGCCTTAGGAGGCGCCTTCTCCTTTCTCTTTCGGCTGCCTGGCCCGGCCTCACCGGCCGCAGGAGCGCCGGCGGGGGGCGCAGCCGCATCCCTCGCCCTGTCGGCGGCCAAAGGCGGCCGGAGGATCGGCTGGGGAGTGAGCCGCCTCTCGAGTGCCTCGAGCCTAGCGCCGATCATGTCCCCCACTTCCTTCATGATCGAACGCGTCAGCGACGAGACATCGCTGACGGCTCCGACGGCTCCGCTCGGCTCTTTGGGCAAGCCCACAAGGCTCGCCCGCAGGTCCGCGACCTCCTTGCGGAGCTCGGCGACCTCGCCTTGCAGGCGGGCATTGGCCCTTTCGAGCCGAGCCGTCTCCTCCGAGGCGGAGCGCTCTGCCAGCTCCGCCACGATCGCCCCCAGGTTGGCAGAGGCCTCCTTGAGCTCCTTCTGCAGCGTGCCCTTCAGGTTTTTGGATTTTCTCGCAACCGCCTGAATTAGGAGCACGCTGTCGGCCGCCTTCTTTTTGAGCTCCGATGTCGAATCCCCGAGTTCGCCGCCTGGCAGCGACGACGACTCGGACCTCGACCGAGAGCGGAGGTCTCGGGCCATCTCGGCCACCTCCCTCTCGGCTCGGAGCTCGTCTTCTTCCCGCTGGGCCTTGAGATACGCCGACTTCGCCTTAGCGAGGCCGACGTACTCTCCCGTTGTTGGCGGGCGCCCTCTCCCCCTCACCGAAGTCGCCACTACCTTGGCCGACTCCGCCTCCTCCTCGTCACCCTTTTGGGGTGCTGGGGGCCCGCGTTTTCGCGCAGACCGCCAAAATCCCCCCGTGCTGTCGTCCGCAGACGACACAGACACCATGGTGGCCACGGACGAGTCAGACTCCTCCGCGGCTCCATGTGTCTCCTCCTCAAATCGCAAAGCATCGGTGTCCGGTATGGGTGTGCGTTGGTCGTGTTGACGAAGGCCGGCGGGTTGCCGACCTACGAGGCAGTTATTGCCCCCCCCAGAGTACGAGGGGCAGCCCTCCGCCGTAGCAGAGGGGTGGGATTCCCCCTTTCGGGGACCCACCTGGGGACCATTTTTATAACTAGCCTGTTCCATTTTGTTTGCCTCTTTTTAACGGGGTGAGCTCCCCGTTGCCCTCTCGGGATTGGGTACCCCCCAACCATTCATCGCATCGCCGAGGGCGGGAACTTGCGATTAGGGTAATTTTTTAGAGAGGTTTTCTTCCTCGCGGCCCCCACCGGAGTGGCGGCCCTCACCCCTGACCCTACGGATCAGGGAGCGAGTTGGCCGACGGTGGCCGAAGCCATGCTGCCAGTCTCGCGACCGACAGCCCGTCGCCCCCACCCTAAACAACCCTAAAGGGTTTCACGCCCCTTGTCCCTTCCACAGGGACATCAACCCTGAGCCGCGCTTAGTCTGGCCCCTCCTTCCAAGCCTGTCCGTTATGGGTAACCCTGTACGGCATAGCCTTGGAGATCATCGGGACACACAAGCCCCCCCACCACGACAAGGTGGCGGCCCACGGGGGGGAACCTAACCTTTTTTTTTTTTTTTTTTTACGTGGGGAAATGCAATTACGCATACCACCTGGGCGCAGGGGGAGACCCAGGTGGTTATGTGGGACTCCCGTGGCTAATGAGACCACGGTATACCCACTAAAACCCCACGAATGCCGCCTCGCCGTCTTCCGGCGGAGCTGCGGGAACGCTTTCGCACACATCCGCTGCTCCGCCGACGGCAGCCGCAAAGAGCGGCTCCTCCGCAGATGCCCGAAGGCCCTCCGCGTGAGGCGCGCCAGATGGTAGGGCGCGCCTTCCTCCTCGACCTCCTCCAGTACAGTGGCGGACCCCCCCGAGTCCGCCACAAGGAGGTCATGGGTGCCGGAAAACCTCCAGCACCCGGCGGTGGATCAGATCTGTGGCTCCACCGCCAACCACACCTCGGCCGCAGAGGACAGGGAAAGCGGCGCACCGCAATACCGGCATTCCTCTTCCCCTGCGGCCCCACCAATGCCGCTCCGGCCGCGAATCGGAGCGGCTCCGCCTCGGCCGCAGAGGAAGGAAAACCTTCCTCTGCGGTCCCCACCTTGCGCATCCCAAGCAGGCTTGTCGCGCCAAGCCTGCTGGGAGCGACCACCTCGCCAGCCCGCAACTGTCTTTCCGCGCGGGCCGGCCCTGGGTGCCTCTTGGTTCACCGTGGGCGCCGAAACCACGGTTACTAAGCCCCCCCGCCACGACAAGGCGGGCACCCCCGGGGGGGAACCTAACCTAACCTTTTTTTTTTTTTTTTTTTTACGTGGGGAAATGCATTACGCATACCACCTGGGCGCAGGGGGAGGCCCAAGTGGTTATGTGGGACTCCCCGTGGCTAATGAGGCCACGGTATACCCACTAAAACCCCACGAATGCCGCCTCGCCGTCTTTCGGCGGAGCTGCGGGAACGCTTTCGCACACATCCGCTGCTCCGCCGACGGCAGCCGCAAAAGAGCGGCTCCTCCGTGGATGCCCGAAGGCCCTCCACGCAAGGCGCGCCAGATGGTAGGGCGCGCCTTCCTCCTCGACCTCCACCAGTACAGTGGCGGACCCCCCCGAGTCCGCCACAAGGAGGTCATGGGTGCCGGAAAACCTCCAGCACCCGGCGGTGGATCAGATCTGTGGCTCCACCGCCAACCACACCTCGGCCGCAGAGGACAGGGAAAGCGGCGCACCGCAATACCGGCATTCCTCTTCCCCTGCGGCCCCACCAATGCCGCTCCGGCCGCGAATCGGAGCGGCTCCGCCTCGGCCGCAGAGGAAGGAAAACCTTCCTCTGCGGTCCCCACCTTGCGCATCCCAAGCAGGCTTGTCGCGCCAAGCCTGCTGGGAGCGACCACCTCGCCAACCCGCAACCACCTTTCCGCGCGGGCCGGCCCTGGGTGCCTCTTAGCTTCACCGTGGGCGCCGAAACCACGGTTACTAGAGCCCCCCCGCCACGACAAGGCGGGCACCCCCGGGGGGGAACCTAACCTAACCTTTTTTTTTTTTTTTTTTTTTTGACGCTGGGAAATCCTCATGGATACCCGACAGACGCGGGGGGGCGCTGTCGGGTTATGCCGGACTCTTACCGGCTAAAACCCAGCGGTGTTCCTCCTCACCGTCTACCGGCGGAGCTGCGGGAACGCTTGCGCATACTTCCGCTGCTCCGCCGACGGCTGCCCGGACTCGGGCCCAACTCGTGGGGCGCCTTCTGTGGCGCCACTCACCTTTCACCTGGCGTGCCGGAACACGGAACACGCCAGCCGTCTCGGGGGTCTCCTCCAACTGGGCGATGGCACCCCCCGGTTCCACCGCCCGGAGACCCACACTATGGGGGAAGGCGACGCTCGTGCGCCAGTCGCCTCCGACCGGCTCTCCTACGGCGGAGCGGAATCGACAGAGGATCATCCTCCCTCGCCCGCTCCGCCGCCTCCTTCTTCGTCATGACGACCTCGCAAAATTGGAGCGCCGCCTTCCAAGCCCTCTCGCTGCCGACCATGGCTCTCACCACGCCCGGCAGCGACAGGTCGCCCCCAATTTCTGCCACGAGCATGGCCCGTGGCTCCGCCCACTCGGGGCATTCCGCCAGCGTGTGCTCCGCCGTGTCCTCCGGACACCCACAAGCGTGGCACACGCCGGTCGGCTCCCGACCCGCCACGCTGCACAGGTACCTGCCGAAGCAACCGTGCCCCGTCAGGACCTGCACAGCGTGAAAGGTGAGCGCCCCGTGGCGGCGATCGACCCATCCTTCGAGGACGGGCCGAATCGCCTCCACCGTCCTTTTGCCGGCGGTTGGCTCCGCCAGCCTTTCCTTCCATTTCCGGAGGAGGACCCGGCGGTCGAGTTGCCTCTGCCGCCCGGCCTCCCCCGGATTTGGCTCCTCCTCTTCGGCTCGTGCTGTTGCGCCAGTGCGGCGCCAGTACACTGCCGAGAGCACCTCCGCGTCCAGGTCCCACGGTGGGGTCCCGGCCAGGAGGCACGCCGCCTCGCACGAGATGGTGCGGTATCCTCTCACTACCCTGATCGCCATGACCCGTTGCGCTTGGCGCAGGAGAGTCTTGTTCTGGGCGATCAGGGTGTCCGCCCAGATCGGGGCCCCGTAGAGGGCCATCGACCGCACCACCCCGGCATACAACCTGCGGCATGCCACCGTCGGTCCACCCAGGTTCGGCAGCAGCCAGCTCAGGGCGCCGGCCGCTCGCAACAACCTGGGGACCAGCCGCCGGAAGTGCTCCCGGAAGTTCCATCGACTGTCGAGGACGAGGCCTAGGTACCGCATCGTCGACTCGACAGCGATGGAGACGCCGCCGACCACCAGCCGGGATCCTGCGGGAGGGGCGCGTCGGGGTCCGTGAAAACACAGGGCCTCCGACTTTTCCAGCGCCACCTCCAGCCCCAGCCGGCGGATTCGGGCCACCACTTGGGCCACTCCGGCCGTCGCCAAAAGGGCCGCCAACCGGTACGTGGCGCCGCAGGACGTTACGAGGGTGTCGTCGGCGTAACAAGTTACGTCGACCCCCCGCAGATTAGCGCCCCGCAGCACCCAGTCGTACCCGATGTTCCACAGGAGCGGCCCAAGGACCGATCCCTGTGGAACACCGCACGTCATTACCCGGCGGCCCCACCCGTCGCGCGTCGGGTACACCACCTCCCTCTCGGAGAAGTAGTCGGAGAGGAGACGACGTAGGTAGCCGGGCACACGATGGTAGCCCAGCGCCGCCTCAATACAGCCCCAGGGGAGGGTGTTAAAGGCGTTGGCGATGTCTAGGGACACCGCCAAGACGACCTTGCCCTGGGACACCTCCCTCTCCGAGAGGTCCTTCACTCGCGCGATGGCGTCGACCGTAGAGCGGCCCCGGCGGAAACCGAACTGCCGGTCACTCAGCCCCGGCCCGACCCGTTCGAGGTGCTCGACGAGGCGCGCGGAGATAATCCGCTCAAAGAGCTTGCTCACCTCGTCGAGCAACACTATGGGCCGGTATGCCGACGGCGAGTCCGCCGGGCGGCCCTCCTTGCGCAACAGCACGAGCCTTCCTTCTTTCCACTTTCGAGGAAAGCGGCCACGCCGCATACAAGCGTCGAAGAGCTCGACCACCCTGGGCCCGAGGGCCTCCAGGGCGAGCACCCACACCCTGCCGGGTACCCCGTCGGGGCCCGGCGCTGTGCTCTTGGAGCGGAGCCGCAGGACCGCGGCCTCCAGCTCCTCCTGGGACACCTCGGGTATCGAGGCGTCCGAGCCCTCCGACGCTGCAGCCGCCATAGGAGGAGGCACCGTGTCGGCCCTCTCCGGGAAGAGGGCGGCGACAACGTTGGCGACCAACTCTGGTTGGAGACTCCGGGTCAGCGGAGGGGCCCAGGGGCGCAGCTGACCCCGCACCGTCTTATACGGGCGCCCCCAGGGATCTCTATTCAGAGTCTCCAACCATTCTCCCCACGACTGGGACTTTGCCTCCCCTATGGCGATCTGCAGGGAGACACATCTCTCCCTGTATGCGGCGTAGAGGCGGCTTTCCTCGGCCTCCACCCGTCTCCGCCGCCTTCTGTAATGGGTGTACTGGCGCCTGGCCGCTACGCACGCTTGGCGAAGCCGGCGCAGGTCCGCCGACCACCAGTACACCCATCTGCGGAGCGGGAGCGGTCTGGCGCGCGACATGCCGGCGTCGCACACCTGCGCCATCGACACGCTCAACCGCTCCGCTCGCCCGTCCACGTCGGCCGCCGGGCCCTCCGGCACCGGCTGCCATGCCTGAACGATGGACGCCTCGACGATCACGTCGGCGTCCATCGTCTTGAGGGCCCAGCGCGGTCCGTCCCCACGCGGGGGCCGGGTCTGTGGAGCCCCAGGGTAGGCGGCGACCTCGAACCGGATGTACCGATGGTCCGACAGCGTCTCCGCCTCCCCGAGCACCCTCCAGTTTTGGACACGGCGCGCGAGACACGGGGTCGCGAACGTAAGGTCCACGATTGACCCCCCGTTGTGCCGCACGCACGTGTCCACCGACCCCCGGTTCAGTAGGACCAAACCCGACGTGGCAGCCCACTCCTCCAGAACCTCGCCCCGTGCATTGGCAACCGGGGAACCCCAAGCCGTGGATTTGGCGTTGAAGTCCCCGGCGACCAGCACTGGGGTTGGGTGACTCTGGCCGACCAGAGCACCGACCTCGAGCAGAAGTTGCTCAAAATCGGCCAGGCTCCGGTTCGGCGAGAAGTACACGCCGACGATCGTCACACCCATAAGGGTGGCCGCGACGCATCCATGGCCCTTCGCTATTTTGTCGAAGGGCGGGGAGCCGGCGGCCGTCTGCGCGACGATCGCCACCGTGTCCTCCCGGTCACCCACCCAGTTATCCCTGTTGGGCACGAGGCAAGGTTCTGCCACGACCGCCACCTGAATCGACCACTCGGCCAGGCTCTGGTACAAAAGGTCCTGAGCCCTGGCCGAGTGGTTGAGGTTCGCCTGGAGGACGGATATGGCCATATTAATCTACGACCATATCCGCGACCCTCTCAGCACGTTCCACCTCAGTGGCGGACGGGCGAGCCGGCCGGGGGTTGGCTGTAGGGCCTTTCCCGGCGGGCTTCTCCTTCTTTTTCTTGCCGGCGGACTTGGCGGAAGCGAGACATGCTGCGCTTCCCGCTCTGTGGTCCGCCGGCTTCTTCTTCTCCTCGCACAGCGGGCAGCGTGGGGCCGCGGTGCAGCCGGCTGCCTTGTGGCCCGGTTGTGCGCAGCGATAGCACACATCGCTGCGGTCCACCTCGCAGGAGCACTTGTTGGAGACGTGCCCCGCGTCGAGGCACCGGTAACACCGCAGGGGTCTGGCCTCCAGGAGTTTCACCTTGGCCGAGACCCACCCCACCAGTAGCCGCCCGCTGGAGGCGATCTTTTTCGCCGCTGTAACAGGGCAGCGCACCCAAGCCGCTCCGGGGCTGTCGGCCGAGAAGCGGCGGATCTCCCCGCACTTGACCTGCTCGACGGGGCACTCCCCGGAGCGGGCCACGGCGGCCGCCACCTCCTCTCGGGACACCGCGTCGTCCAGCTCGCCAATGCGCAGGTCTGCACACTTGACGGGTCTGGCGACGCGGACTAGGTCCGCGGGGAGGACCTCCCGCAGCTTGACCGCCAGCAGGTCCGCCTTCTCGCCGCTCTCAGCCCCGGGAACCTCAAGGACCCGGGCACCCGTCGCGGCGGTCCGGAAGCGGAGACCCTTCAGGCCTAAGCCTTCCAGGTCAATCCGCTTCTTCGCCCCGTCGAGGACGTCCTTATAGGACAATTCCTTGCCCTCGACGGTGGCGCCCGGCTGGATGGTTATAGTAACCGCAGCCGAGCGCGGGGGGCGAAGCTTCGCCGCCGGGTCCTTCTTTTTCGGCACCTTTGCCGGCCTGTCCGGCGGTGCGCTGCCCTTCTTTACTTTGTCCCGCTTGCCCCGCTTGAGCACCGTGCTCCACTCCTCGGAGGGGGCCGTCGGGGGCTTCGGGGCGCCGGCTTTCGGCGCTGCCACCTCGGCGTAAGCCTTAGGAGGCGCCTTCTCCTTCTTCTTTCGGCTGCCTGGCCCGGCCTCACCGGCCGCAGGAGCGGCGGCGGGGGGCGCAGCCGCATCCCTCGCCCTGTCGGCAGCCAAAGGCGGCCGGACGATCGGCTGGGGAGGGAGCCGCCTCTCGAGTGCCTCGAGCCTAGCGCCGATCATGTTCCCCACTTCCTTCATGATCGAGCGCGTCAGCGAGGCGACATCGTTGACGGCTCCGACGGCTCCACTCGGCTCTTTGGGCAAGCCCACAAGGCTCGCCCGCAGGTCCGCGATCTCCTTGCGGAGCTCAGCGACCTCACCCTGCAGGCGGGCATTGGCCCTTTGGAGCCGAGCCGTCTCCTCCGAGGCGGAGCGCTCTGCCAGCTCCGCCACGATTGCCCCCAGGTTGGCAGAGGCCTCTTTGAGGTCCTTCTGGAGCGTGCCCTTCAGGTTTTTCGACTTCCTGGCAACCGCCTGAATGAGGAGCACGCTCTCCTCTGCCTTCTTCTGGAGCTCCGTTGTCGAGTTGTCGACTTCGCCGCCTGGCAGCGACGACACGGACAGGCACCTCGACCGAGAGCGGAGGTCCCGGGCCATCTCGGCCACCTCCCTCTCGGCTAGGAGCTCCTCTTCCGCCCGCTGGGCCTTGAGATACGCCTGCTTCGCCTTAGCGAGGCCGACGTACTCGCCCGTTGTTGGCGGGCGCCCTCTCCCCCTCACCGAAGTCGCCACTACCTTGGCCGACTCCGCCTCCTCCTCGTCACCCTTTTGGGGTGCTGGGGGCCCGCGTTTTCGCGCAGAGCGCCAAAATCCCCCCGTGGCGTCGTCCGCAGACGAAACAGACACCATGGTGGCCACGGACGAGTCAGACTCCTCCGCGGCTCCATGTGTCTCCTCAAATCGTATGCTATCGGAATCCGTTAAGCGTTCGCATTGGTCGTGTTGACGAAGGTCGGCGGTTTGCCGACCTACGAGGCAGTTATTGCCCCCCCCAGAGTACGAGGGGCAGCCCTCCGCCGAAGCAGAGGGGTGGGATTCCCCCTTTCGGGGACCCACCTGGGGACCATTTTCATAACTAGCCTGGTTCATGATTGTTGCATCTTTTTTGCGGGGTGAGCTCCCCGTTGCCCTCTCGGGATTGGGTACCCCCCAACCATTCATCCTATCGCCGAGGCCCGGAACTTAGGATTAGGGTAATTTTTTAGAGAGGTTTTCTTCCTCGCGGCCCCCACCGGAGTGGCGGCCCTCACCCCTGACGCCTACGGGTCAGGGAGCGAGTTGGCCGACGGTGGCCGAAGCCATGCTGCCAGTCTCGCGACCGACAGCCCGTCGCCCCCACCCTAAACAACCCTAATGGGTTTCACGCCCCTTGTCCCTTCCACAGGGACATCAACCCTGAGCCGCGCTTAGTCTGGCCCCTCCTTCCAAGCCTGTCCGTTATGGGTAACCCTGTACGGCATAGCCTTGGAGATCATCGGGACACACAAGCCCCCCCACCACGACAAGGTGGCGGCCCCCGGGGGGGAACCCAACCCTTTTTTTTTTTTTTTTTTTTTTTTTTCGTGGGGAAATGCAATTACGCATACCACCTGGGCGCAGGGGGAGACCCAGGTGGTTATGTGGGACTCCCGTGGCTAATGAGACCACGGTATACCCACTAAAACCCCACGAATGCCACCTCGCCGTCTTCCGGCGGAGCTGCGGGAACGCTGTCGCACACATCCGCTGCTCCGCCGACGGCAGCCGCAAAAGCGGCTCCTCCGCGAATGCCCGAAGGCCCTTCACGCTAGGCGCGCCAGATGGTAGGGCGCGCCTTCCTCCTCGACCTCCACCAGTACAGTGACGGACCCCCCCGAGTCCGCCACAAGGAGGTCATGGGTGCCGGAAAACCTCCAGCACCCGGCGGTGGATCAGATCTGTGGCTCCACCGCCAACCACACCTCGGCCGCAGAGGACAGGGAAAGCGGCGCACCGCAATACCGGCATTCCTCTTCCCCTGCGGCCCCACCAGAATCGGAGCGGCTCCGCCTCGGCCGCAGAGGAAGGAAAACCTTCCTCTGCGGTCCCCACCTTGCGCATCCCAAGCAGGCTTGTCGCGCCAAGCCTGCTGGGAGCGACCACCTCGCCAACCCGCAACCACCTTTCCGCGCGGGCCGGCCCTGGGTGCCTCTTAGCTTCACCGTGGGCGCCGAAACCACGGTTACTAGAGCCCCCCCGCCACGACAAGGCGGGCACCCCCGGGGGGGGGGGGGAACCCAACCCAACCCAACCCAACCCAACCCAACCCAACCCAACCCAACCCAACCCAACCCAACCCTTTTTTTTTTTTTTTTTTTTTTTTTTTTTTTTTTTTTTTTTTTTTTTTTTTTTTTTTTTTTTGTTGTCGAGGGGGAAACCTTCAAAAGGTACACGGTGCCGTGGGAGCGACGCCGGGTTATGTGGGATTTTTACCCACTAAAACCCCCCCGGTGGCCGTCCTCAGCGCTTTTTGGAGGACTCCGGGATCTCCAAAGGAACGCAACCGGAATCCTCCAAGCGCAGTGCCCTTATGTAGGGCTCTTCCCTCGGGGGAGTATTGCTCCCCCGGTAGCCGTCGCTGTTGTTTACGACGGTATGCGGCCACACATACCGTCGTCCTTCTCGGGGCTGTTGGTGAGCGGTTCGAGCTCCCACTCTTTCCGCCCGCAGCCCCCAAAGCCCCCTTTTAGTCGCCTCTTACGACAGGCAGGGGATACCGAAGCTCGTATTCTGGTCCCGAGCCACAGGGACAAGGCGGTGGCGCTATGTGCGCCCACCGCGGCGCCCACCACGGCGCCTCCGCCTCCGGGCTGGGTCAGCAAGCTCCCTGGCCCGTTCGGCGTCCTCCTTCGCGGTCAACACTTGGTCGCAGAAGGTGACCGCTCGGTCCCAGGCTTCGCCGGAACGGACCATGGCCGCGACGATTGCCTCCGGGGAGAGGTCCGGCCCCACTTCCTGAACCAGGATCCGCCGCTCTTGCTGCCACGCAGGACAGTGTTCGAGCGTGTGCTGCGCGGAATCCTGGGGGTCTCCACAATGGTGGCACTGCGCTGACGCCTCCCTGCCTATCCGGTGCAGATACTCACCGAAGCAGCCATGTCCGGTGAGCATCTGTGTCAGCCTGTAGGTGACACACCTCCTCCTCTTTAGCCAGGCACTGAAGCTGGGCAGTATGGCACAGACAGCGCGTTGGCGCATGCCCCGCGGCTCCTGAAGTCTCTGTCGCCAGCGACTCAGGGCGCGCAGACTGGCCTGCTTTCGAGTCATTTTGACCGCCTCTTGAGAGTAAGTCCCCTGGCGGAGAATGCGGATCTTAAAGAAGACCTCTGCATTCATATCCGCCAGGATGTCCAGGGGCGGAAACCGCGCCAGGACTGTAGCCGCCTCATACGAAATTGTACGGTATCCGCGTGCCACTCTTATTGCTATCGTACGCTGCGCGGCATTCAGTTTTGCCGCGCGGCGTCGACAGCCCGACAGTCTGTGCGCCCATACGGGTGAACCGTAGAGCGCAACAGAGCGCACGATACCCGCGTAGAGGCGGCGGACTTCCTCCCTCGGTCCCCCGAGATTTGGCAGCAGTCTGTGCAGGGCACCCGCTACCTTATGAATCCGGGGGACGAGACGGTCAAAATGCTCGTCGAAGCTCCAACGGCTGTCCAGTACCAGCCCAAGGTACTTCATGTGCCGGCCCACTTCCACCACTGTGTCACCTACACGCACCGACATGCAGGGAGGTTCCACGCTAGGCCTGAGGCCGTGGAACCATAGCGCCTCGGTCTTGTTTGGCGCTATGCGAAGACCTATGCCACGTATCTTCGCGACAACGCGTGCCACCCCAAACTCGGCCAACCTGACCGTTCTCTCGAAGGACTCACCTTCGGCCAGTACGAGAGTGTCGTCGGCGTAACAAACCACGCTGACCCCGAGAGGCAGCTCGGCCCGCAGTACAACATCGTACGCGAGGTTCCAGAGGAGCGGACCTAAGACCGAACCCTGTGGAACCCCGCACACGACGCGCCTCTCCTGGACACTCCCGTAGCGGCCCGGATAGCTAACGCTCCGGTCCGACAGATAGGCCGCCACCACGCTCCGCAAATAGGGAGGCACCCTATGATGTACCAGGGCCTCCCTTATTGCATTCCAGGGCAGAGAGTTAAATGCATTGACGATGTCAAGGCTCACTGCCAAGACTACTCTGCCTCTGGATACGGCCTGCTCTGCTATCTCTCGGACACGGAGGACAGCGTCGACCGTCGAGCGTTCCTTTCGGAAGCCATACTGACGGTCGGACAGATCCGGGCCACTTTGCGCCAGATGTCCACTGATACGAGCGGCGATAATCCGCTCGAAGAGTTTGCCAGACTCGTTCAGCAGACATATCGGCCTGTAGGCCGATGGTGAGTCCGATGGTCTCCCCGGTTTCTGCAGGAGCACAACCCTCGCCTGCCGCCAGTCGGAAGGAAAGTGGCCGGCACGAAGGCAGCTGGTGAACAGGCGCCGCAGTCTCTCCCCGAGGACGGTCAGCGCCAGCACCCAGGCCCGACCTGGGATTCCGTCTGGGCCCGGAGCGGTGTTTCGGGCGGCTAACCGTCGCACCGCCTGCTCCAATTCTGCCCCAGTGACGGCCAGATCCTCCGACCATACCGCCGAGCTCGGCAGGTTGTGCCCTGCAAGCTGCCCTGGCGAGGAAGCGGGGCCGTCCGGAGTGAGAGGGAACAGGTTTCCCATGACGTTCGTGACAAAGTCGGGACTAAGGGTCTCCGTCAATGGTGGAACCCGTGGGCGCAACTTGTTCATCACCATTTTATAAGGGCGCCCCCACGGGTCCCTGTCCAAGCCGTCCAATAGTCCCGACCAGCACCTGGACTTGCTCTCCGCGATAGCGGTCTGGAGCAAGCCAGTCGCGTCCCGGTACTCCCTGTACCTCTCCTCCGTCTCCTCGACACTGGTGGACCGACGTCTGCGGGCGCGGGTGTAATTGCGCCGGGATCGCAGACAATCCTCGCGCAGCCGGGCAATTTGGTCCGACCACCAGTATGCCGGTGCCCTCCTGCCCGATCTGACCCGCGGCATCGACGCGTCGCAGATCGCCGTCATGTCGTCTTGGAGTCGGGCAGCGGAATCCTCCAGGCCTGTCGCCGTTTCCCCGACCGCAGCCCCGGACCAGTCCGCGACGTGTGCAGCGGCGACGAGCATATCCCGGTCCAAACGTCCCAGTGCCCATCGCCGCTGAACACCCATGGCCCGGAACCCAACCCAACCCAACCCAACCCAACCCAACCCAACCCAACCCAACCCAACCCTTTTTTTTTTTTTTTTTTTTTTTTTTTTTTTTTTTTTTTTTTTTTTTTTTTTTTTTTTTTTTTTTTTTTTTTTTTGTTATCGAGGGGGAAACCTTCAAAAGGTACCCGGAGCCGTGGGAGCGACGCCGGGTTATGTGGGATTTTTACCGCACTAAAACCCCCCCGGTGGCCGTCCTCAGCGCTTTTTGGAGGACTCCGGGATCTCCAAAGGAACGCAACCGGAGTCCTCCAAGCGCAGTGCCCTTATGTAGGGCTCTTCCCTCGGGGGAGTATTGCTCCCCCGGTAGCCGTTGCTGGTGTTTACGACGGTATGCGGCCACACATACCGTCGTCCTTCTCGGGGCTGTTGGTGAGCGGTTCGAGCTCCCACTCTTGCCGCCCGCAGCCCCAAAGCCCCCTTTTAGTCGCCTCTTACGACAGGCAGGGGATACCGAAGCTCGTATTCTGGTCCCGAGCCACAGGGACAAGGCGGTGGCGCTATGTGCGCCCACCGCGGCGCCCACCACGGCGCCGCCGCCTCCGGGCTGGGTCAGCAAGCTCCCTGGCCCGTTCGGCGTCCTCCTTCGCGGTCAACACTTGGTCGCAGAAGGTGACCGCTCGGTCCCAGGCTTCGCCGGAACGGACCATGGCCGCGACGATTGCCTCCGGGGAGAGGTCCGGCCCCACTTCCTGAACCAGGATCCGCCGCTCTTGCTGCCACGCAGGACAGTGTTCGAGCGTGTGCTGCGCGGAATCCTGGGGGTCTCCACAATGGTGGCACTGCGCTGACGCCTCCCTGCCTATCCGGTGCAGATACTCACCGAAGCAGCCATGTCCGGTGAGCATCTGTGTCAGCCTGTAGGTGACACACCTCCTCCTCTTTAGCCAGGCACTGAAGCTGGGCAGTATGGCACAGACAGCGCGTTGGCGCATGCCCCGCGGCTCCTGAAGTCTCTGTCGCCAGCGACTCAGGGCGCGCAGACTGGCCTGCTTCCGAGTCATTTTGACCGCCTCTTGGGAGTAAGTCCCCTGGCGGAGAATGCGGATCTTAAAGAAGACCTCTGCATTCATATCCGCCAGGATGTCCAGGGGCGGAAACCGCGCCAGGACTGTAGCCGCCTCATACGAAATTGTACGGTATCCGCGTGCCACTCTTATTGCTATCGTACGCTGCGCGGCATTCAATTTTGCCGCGCGGCGTCGACAGCCCGTCAATCTGTGCGCCCATACGGGTGAACCGTAGAGCGCAACAGAGCGCACGATACCCGCGTAGAGGCGGCGGACTTCCTCCCTCGGTCCCCCGAGATTTGGCAGCAGTCTGTGCAGAGCACCCGCTACCTTGTGAATCCGGGGGACGAGACGGTCAAAATGCTCGTCGAAGCTCCAACGGCTGTCCAGTACCAGCCCAAGGTACTTCATGTGCCGGCCCACTTCCACAACTGTGTCACCTACACGCACCGACAGGCAGGGTGGTTCCACGTTAGGCCTAAGGCCGTGAAACCATATCGCCTCGGTTTTATTTGGCGCTACGCGAAGGCCTATGCTGCGTATCTTCCCGACAACGCGTGCCACCCCAAACTCGGCCAACAGGACCGTTCTATCGAAGGACTCACCCTCGGCCAGTACGAGAGTGTCGTCGGCGTAGCACACCACGCTAACCCCGAGAGGCAGCTCAGCCCGCAGTACAACATCGTACGCGAGGTTCCAGAGGAGCGGTCCTAAGACAGACCCCTGTGGAACCCCGCATACGACGCGCCTCTCCTGGACACTCCCGTAGCGGCCCGGATAGCTAACTCTCCGGTCCGACAGATAGGCCGCCACAACGTTTTGCAAATAGGGAGGCACCCTATGATGTACCAGGGCCTCCCTTATTGCATTCCAGGGCAGAGAGTTAAATGCATTGACGATGTCAAGGCTCACTGCCAAGACTACTCTGCCTCTGGATACGGCCTGCTCTGCTATCTCTCGGACACGGAGGACAGCGTCGACCGTCGAGCGTTCCTTTCGGAAGCCATACTGACGGTCGGACAGATCCGGGCCACTTTGCGCCAGATGTCCGCTGATACGAGTGGCGATAATCCGCTCGAACAGTTTGCCAGACTCGTTCAGCAGACATATCGGCCTGTAGGCCGATGGTGAGTCCGATGGTCTCCCCGGTTTCTGCAGGAGCACAACCCTCGCCTGCCGCCAGTCGGAAGGAAAGTGGCCGGCACGAAGGCAGCTGGTGAACAGGCGCCGCAGTCTCTCCCCGAGGACGGTCAGCGCCAGCACCCAGGCCCGACCTGGGATTCCGTCTGGGCCTGGAGCGGTGTTTCGGGCGGCTAACCGTCGCACCGCCTGCTCCAATTCTGCCCCAGTGACGGCCAGATCCTCCGACCATACCGCCGAGCTCGGCAGGTTGTGCCCTGCAGGCTGCCGTGGCGAGGAAGCGGGGCCGTCCGGAGTGAGAGGGAACAGGTTTCCCATGACGCTCGTGACAAAGTCGGGACTAAGGGTCTCCGTCAACGGTGGAACCCGTGGGCGCAACTTGTTCATCACCATTTTATAGGGGCGCCCCCACGGGTCCCTGTCCAAGCCGTCCAATAGTCCCGACCAGCACCTGGACTTGCTCTCCGCGATAGCGGTCTGGAGCAAGCCAGTCGCGTCCCGGTACTCCCTGTACCTCTCCTCCGTCTCCTCGGCACTGGTGGACCGACGTCTGCGGGCGCGGGTGTAATTGCGCCGGGATCGCAGACAATCCTCGCGCAGCCGGGCAATTTGGTCCGACCACCAGTATGCCGGTGCCCTCCTGCCCGATCTGACCCGCGGCATCGACGCGTCGCAGATCGCCGTCATGTCGTCTTGGAGTCGGGCAGCGGAATCCTCCAGGCCTGTCGCCGTTTCCCCGACCGCAGCCCCGGACCAGTCCGCGACGTGTGCAGCGGCGACGAGCATATCCCGGTCCAAACGTCCCAGTGCCCATCGCCGCTGAACACCCATGGCCCGGCGACTGTCCTGAACCGGAAGCTGAAGCGCCACGTCAATAGTGATGTGACGGTGGTCGGATAGCGTCACTAGCTGTTCCGCCACCTTCCAGCCCGTCACGAAGCGTTCGGCAGCGGGAGTCGCCCATGAAAGATCCACGATCGACTCCCCCTGCCAGCGCACGCACGTACTGACGCAGCCCCGGTTCAAGAGGCGCAGATCCAGCTCTGCCGCCCAGTCGAGAACTGCTTCTCCTCTGGCATTGTCGCTATTGCTCCCCCAAGCCCTGGAGTGGGCGTTAAAATCGCCGAGGACGAACACTGGACGGGGCAGACAACCGCGAATGCAGTCTCGCACCCGATCCAGGAACGCCTCGTACTCCACCAGGTTGCAATTGGGGGAGACATAGCACCCCAACACTGCCAGAGGACCCCAGTCCACGGCGATCAGACCCGCCTCCGAGTGCCGCTTTGTGCACGGAGGATCCTTATCGGTGCCAGCCCAGTAAATTGCGACCGACCGTGAGGTATCCCCGAACCAGCGCGGATGGTCCGGGACCCTATACGGTTCGGCCACTACTGCCAAGGAGACTGAATTCTCCGTGAGGCATTGCAGGAGCAAGTCTTGCGCTGCACTGCAATGATTCAGGTTCCCCTGTAGCAGCTTCGATGGAGTTGCACTTAACATGCTGCCTCCATCGGTTCCTCGGACGGGCGATGGGCCGATGCGCCAGCTGTCGCTTGCGCAAGCCCATCCGCCCGTACTGAGCTGGCAACCGTTGCCGCACGGCCATCTCTCCTCTTGGGAGGTGTGCAACGCGGCCCACCCAAGCGGTGGTCGGCTTTGCGGCCTACTGCTGCGCACAGAGCGCAATTGGGCGCCTGTGCCACGCATTGGCTGGCCTTATGACCGGCCTGACCGCAGACGTAGCACAGAGCACTCCTATCAGTTGCGCTCGTGCACTGGTGCCTCGCGTGACCCTTTTCTAGGCACCGGAAGCACTGGAGCGGCCTGGCAGCTAGCACCTGCACCCTGGCCGACACCCAGCCAACGAGTAGCCGCTTCGTTTCGGCCAACTGGCGAACGGCCGTCAAAGGGCAGCGCACCCAGGCCGTCCCCAAGGTTGAGGGAGTCCTCCGAATCTCCCCCACCTTTATGTCACTGGCCATGCACCCGCAGGCTACGGCAATGGCACTAGCGACTTCTTCTTGGGTGACGGAATCATCTAGATCCATCACCCTGACCTCCCCTTGTTTGGTGGGTCTCGCCACTCTGACCCCCAATTCAGCGACGACCTCGTGCATCCTGCCTGCGAGGGCATCGGCTTTTTCGGCGCAGTTCTCGCCACCAATTTCAAGGAGAAGGCCCCCGTTGAGGGCCTTCTTCTGCCGGATCTCGCCGATGCCCAGGTCAGGCAAGTTAATTCGGCCCTTCGCGGTTTTCATCACCTCCGCGTAGGTGGTTTCCGACCCCTCAGGCACCGTCACGGTGATTGCCGCCGTCTTCGGCACCTTGGGAAGCCTCTTTTTGGGCTTTTTGGCCGTCCTGGTCTCCCACACTGGCTTAGGTGCCTGGGGGGCCTCGGCCGCAGAGGGCCGGTGGGAACTTCCTTCCCCTCTCCCGCGACTCGGGGATTGCCTTCGAGGCGCTGGCATCTGGGTGGGGGGCCGCTTCTTCGACTTTTGCCCCACTGCTTTGGCCCACGTCGTCGGAGGCTGCTCCGGCTCTGCGGCCGTTGAGGGCCGCGTTACGGTGGCGGGCGTGGCCTTTTTCCCGAGGGGAGGCCGAGCTGCTCTACCCGGGAAGAGTTCGTCCCTGAAAGACGCCAACTTGCTGTCCATCATTGCCCCGATCTTTTTCAAGAGGGCGTCTTCCTCATTCCCGGGTCTCGTTTCATTCACGGGTCTCGGCGCATTCTCATGTGCCGGTCGTGAGTCTTCCCGTGTAATAGTCCTACGGCGTAGCTCACTGAGTTCCGCCGTAAGAGCCTCCATCTTTGTTTCCATACTGGCCAGCTCTATGCGCAAGGCCGTGTTGTCCCTCTCGAGGTGTGCAGTAGCCGCTCGCTGCACTACCTCCGTTGTAGCTGCCTGGATCTTGCGGACCGCCAAGCGGATCGCGCGGACGAAATTTCCTTTTAGGTTTTTGGATTTATCCGCAACCATCTCAAGGACCTCCAAATTGTCCACAATCTGCGCACCTAAATCGCAGGTGGGCTGCTCACTCATCTCCCGGCCTAGCTCTTCGGCACTTGGGAGCTTTGCCTTAGCCCTCGTTTTTGCCGCTGGTTCCAAAAAGGCCAGCAGATCGTCATCCTTGGATGGGCCATCGCTCGCCGGTAGCGGCCTTTTACGGCCACCAACCGACGTTGCGGTGGACCACTCCGAAAATCCCGACATCTGGGAGCAGTCGGAAAGCTCGTCTGCGTCAGATGCGGTGGCGTGTGATGCCTTTGCCCGGGCCCTGGTTTGCCGCTGTCTTCTAGTGGTTGCTTGGACCCACTCGCCCTTTTCTCCTCCCTGTTCGGTGCGTTGTTCCATCATCGTAAGCAAGTTATCAGAATCCGTTGTACGTTCGCTATGGTTGTGTTTACGAAGGCCGGCGGTTTGCCGACCTACGAGGCTGTTGTTGCCCCCCCCAGAGTACGAGGGGCAGCCCTCCGCCGAAGCAGAGGGGTGGGATTCCCCCTTTCGGGGACCCACCTGGGGACCATTTTCGCAACTAGCCTGTTCCATTGTTTTTCTCTCCGATGCTCCACATCGTCGTCTCTTTTCACCACGGGGTGAGCTCCCCGTAGCACTCTTGGGATTGGGTACCCCCCAACCATTCATCCCCTCGCCGAGTGCCAGAACTTAGGATTAGGGTAATTTTTTAGAGAGGTTTTCTTCCTCGCGGCCCCCACCGGAGTGGCGGCCCTCACCCCTGACGCCTACGAGTCAGGGAGCGAGTTGGCCGACGGTGGCCGAAGCCATGCTGCCAGTCTCGCGACCGACAGCCCGTCGCCCCTACCCTGAGCAACCCTCATGGGTTGCTGCCATGCCAACCGCCCTGGTCCAACACACCAACCCTGTGTGGACACCAACCCTGAGCCGCGCTTAGTCTGGCCCCTCCTTCCAAGCCTGTCCGTTATGGGTAACCCTGTACGGCATAGCCTTGGAGATCATCGGGACACGCAAGCCCCCCCACCACGACAAGGTGGCGGCCCCCGGGGGGGAACCCAACCCAACCCAACCCAACCCAACCCAACCCAACCCAACCCAACCCAACCCAACCCAACCCAACCCAACCCAACCCAACCCAACCCAACCCAACCCAACCCAACCCAACCTACCTACCTACCTACCTACCTACCTACCTACCTACCTACCTACCTACCTACCTACCTACCTACCTACCTACCTACCTACCTACCTACCTACCTACCTACCTACCTACCTACCTACCTACCTACCTACCTACCTACCTACCTACCTACCTACCTACCTACCTACCTACCTACCTACCTACCTACCTACCTACCTACCTACCTACCTACCTACCTACCTACCTACCTACCTACCTACCTACCTACCTACCTACCTACCTACCTACCTACCTACCTACCTACCTACCTACCTACCTACCTACCTACCTACCTACCTACCTACCTACCTACCTACCTACCTACCTACCTACCTACCTACCTACCTACCTACCTACCTACCTACCTACCTACCTACCTACCTACCTACCTACCTACCTACCTACCTACCTACCTACCTACCTACCTACCTACCTACCTACCTACCTACCTACCTACCTACCTACCTACCTACCTACCTACCTACCTACCTACCTACCTACCTACCTACCTACCTACCTACCTACCTACCTACCTACCTACCTACCTACCTACCTACCTACCTACCTACCTACCTACCTACCTACCTACCTACCTACCTACCTACCTACCTACCTACCTACCTACCTACCTACCTACCTACCTACCTACCTACCTACCTACCTACCTACCTACCTACCTACCTACCTACCTACCTACCTACCTACCTACCTACCTACCTACCTACCTACAACTACTACTACAAGGTACAAAAAAAAAAAAAAAACCTAACCTAATCCACCTAACCTAATCCAACCTAACCAGAGCCAGTCCAGTACACCAGCACAGCAGCACAGTACACTCCTTGCCAACACCAACCAATCACAGTGGAAACGTGGGAGGAAAAAAAAAAAAAAAAAAAACCTAACCTAACCAGAGTTAGTTTTTGGACATAAGAGTGGAATAGAAGTGTAGTGTAAAAGAAAATTGTGTAAGTTTTACAAAAAAAAAATTAATAATAAGGAGTTAAGTGGAAAATAAAAATAAATACCAAGAAACAAAAATAGCTTAAGTATTATAAGAAACGTAGAATAGAAAATAATAATTGGTAACAAGTTATAATAAGAACATAACTATCATAAGAAACGTAGATGCCTATATGGCCTGTAGTATATAGATGCATATAGGCACGTCTATTTGATTAGGTGCCAAAATTTCTTTAAATTTTAATTTGATCTCTTGTGTTTTTTTTTCCATTATGGTTGGATTTTCTTTTGCAAACTTTTCTTTTGCTCGTTCAAATCTCTTATTAAACGATTCTTGATTTACCAAAACTCTTGCGACATGTAAGAGTTGCCTGATTTTTTCGTTGCGTTCCTTAGAACATGCAAATTTAATTTTTCTGAAACTTTACAATAATATAGCTTACAGATCAGAATAACACATAGGCTATAATTCGACGCCCCCGGGGAATAAAATCGTAATAGACAAAAGTAAATTTTACAGGACGAGCAATAAACTGTTATTCTGTTTTAGCGCATAAACTAGCCGGCCTATATTAACACACAATACATCATTTTTTCAGTATTTTTTTTCTTAATAAGTAAAAATATATAATGTATACTTTTAAAGTTATTACGAAAGATGTATAATACTGATTTTATATTTAAGTGTATCCTAAGTAACGGCACATAAAGATTTTATTCTCGTGAAATTGTAATATCATAAAAACTATTGTAACGGAGGAATTTTGTACCTCTACTTAAACAACTGCGAGGAGCAGGATCAGCAGGAAATGGTCATATGAGGTGTGGGGACCAGAGGTGAGGTGTGGTGAGCTGGTGAGGCGAGGTGTGGAGTGGTGAGGTGCAGGCTTGAGGAGTGGAGAGTAGATTGAGGAGCGGAGAGGAGAGATATTCAGTTGGTAGTCTTTCATAGGTTTCAGGTATTCTAGCAAAATGTTACTGGCTGGCGAACAGGCCATCTTCAAGAATATACGGATGATTAAGAAGAACAGAGGAATTATGTCAATATTGTCATTGAATAGAAATGTATTGTAAAATGGAGCTCGTGTATTAATTTGCCCTTTTACACTATATCCCTACATTACGATGTTTTTCTACAGTATTTTCATGAATGAATGGTAATTGTAATAAACTAATACGATTTTGTTCTTGTAAAAGCTACCAGTGTCTTTTTTCGTATAGCTATATAACGACTTTGGAAATAGTATTACATTACTACATGTTTTCAAATTCATAAAGAATATTGTAATAGGTGTTTCCGTGAAATAGTATTGATAATTATGTCAATAATAAAGCAGTAATATACGTTTACCGTTCAAGATTTACCAAACTAATTTAGGCAAAGCATGTTATTGAAAAGAGTTATCAATTTATTTACGTGAATAAAATCGTATAATGCCTTACCGATTTCTCGCGACATGCGTTCGTTCCATAATGAACGACTTCGATGTTTTTACGGAAAGAATTTGTTACATGATTTCCGTAGAATAAAAATAAAAATTGTTATTACTTTATGAATTTTCTGTCAAAAAATCTAAAAAAAAAATCAGTAGGTGTATTTCTACCCATAGATGCCGAAAATGCAAAAACATTAAAATAGTGGTAATAGCGCATAACCATTTTATTCCCCGGGGGCGTCGAATTTATAAAGATTTGATCTTTCGAGCGCGAGTGATCAAGTACGAAGAATCCTGCGACCTGAGCGATACCAGCGGACATCAGTACGACTCCGCGACTTGGCTACAGTGTGTTTGGACCTATGACCCTAACGACCAACGATTACGATTACGACGACGACTACGATTAACGACTACGATTTACTCTGCGATTTAGCTACGGTGATAATATCTGCGACCTGTTCATCGCCTAATAAACCCTTCAAAAAGAAGTCAACGGTATTTAATCCAAATCCCGAACCCCGCGTTCGTAAATATTATGTTAGATATTTATTCTTTAACAATTACTTACGCAATTTAACGTATTATTAAAATATTAAAGAAGGCTTTGGAGCTTCTCCAATTATCCAGAACCGAAGATTTACATGTAATTTACGAATAAGGAACAAAGTTAACTTTGAATTTTTTATTTAAAATAAGCGGAAAATTTAGCGACACATTGGCATAATGGCAGCTCGTTCGGAGCCGGCTGGAGGAGCGCAACTCGTGAGCATCGTTTAGCAATTATTGTTGATTCGTTCAGTGATGTGGCGCGAGCGCTGCGGAGAGCGCGCCAAGGCGCCGGGCGTGGCGCGCGGCCAGCTCCCCGGCGCCGGCGCAGTGCGCCAGCAGCGCCCCCAGCGCCGAGCAGCGCGCCGCCGAGCTCTCCGTCAGCCGCGAGCCCGAGCCCTCCTCGTCGCCGACTATTATCATTTCAGTCTCCGTCTCCTCTAGATAACCAAACATAATAATTACTTGTGTAGATCTGGGTACTTTTCCCGATCTTATGAAAATCCGATATTACCGATCGGCAAACTAGAAACATGCACATTTAGTGACTTCCTTGTACCGCCTTCGTAGGGTCCAGCGGCCATTGTTTGGACAAATGCACTTGAATTAAGCCAATCATTGAAATTTCCAATTGGCCTATACTATACTCTAAGGCCTATACAAACTATGTAGTTGGGAACATTCAAATTATTTCTGTACTTTTCCTCATGATCATAATTTTGATCATCTGGGTGTATAGGCACCGTAAAAAACACTAGGTATAATCTTAGCAAGGATATAAGAAGGGCACACCGCAGAGCGCCGGCCAGGGCGACGGCGGCAGCAGGCGCGTGCAGCGCGCGTCGTGCGCGAGCACGCGGTGCGGGCGCGCGCGCTCTTCGCCGGCGCCGGGCGCGCCGTGCGCCGTGACGGCCGCACGCCCGGCGCAGTGCGCGCCGCACGAGTACGACACCTCGTACTGCCACCACGTGAAGTTGCTCCGCTCGGTCTCGATAGCCCACGACTCGCTGCAGCAGATAAAAGACGACGACAATAACACATTGACTTTGTCATACCCAAAGATAATTGAATAACACAACACGAGTATTATCTTGCCTGAGCAAGTTTATTGATTCAATACACAAGAGGAATTTGACTGCACTGGACCTCGGCGATGCAACAAGAAGAGTACGTACATACATACCTACTACCTACCTGCGTACAGTGGGTCCGGGACGGGTTCAATACGGTGTACCTATCTATGGAAATATTATTATGTAGGTACTTAGTGTAAGTTCCGTACACTGCATCCGACCCACATTATATAAAAAGACTAGTAAACCCACCCCCCTCGCTTGGGAAACCTATCCCATAGTACCATCAGTCCAAAATCTTTAGACGTAACCCGTGAACGAATTTATTTTCACGTGCGTTAGTTTCATAACTACTAAGCGATACTACTACTACTAACGCTTTTGCAATAACTTCTAAGACATAAATTTTAATTATATTAAGGTGTAAATGCTTATCATAATGTGCCGGTGACTACTTTAGGTGTTTTATAATATGTTAAGACATTCAAATTAATAAATAACTTACAGTATGTAGGTACTTACGGACGAGGGTAGAGGAGGACGTGATTGGAGAAGTCGGCGAGGTAGTGCGCGAGCCGGCGCGGCGGCACGCCGGGCAGGCGCCGGGCGCGCTGCAGGCGGGCGGGCGCGCGCGGCACGGCGGCCCAGCCCAGCAGCAGCGCCGCGCCCAGCGCCAGCGCGCGCCGCCGCCACGCGCGGAGCCCCCACATCCCGCCGCCCGCGCGCTGACCTTCTGGATCCTTCTGCATACCGGATGCGATAATTGCGACGACAGTTAGTTACATATTAAATGGACGAATTTGATTAAGCAAAGGGACATCTCTCGCTAGGCGAGGCGTCATGCCCGGGGAGCGGCCGAACTCCAACTAAACTAAATCTTCGATAGCGTGATTCAGGCTTATGAAGACCGTATGATGTGTGTGTGATGTCGCCACAGTGATGTTTCAGGTACATGTTTCTGTTTGTGATAAACATTACGCCATTACAATTTTAGCATGTTCATTGCTGTTACGTCATTATCACAACCCATAACTGTCCCACTGCTGGGCACGGATCTCCTCTCACAGTGTGAGGGGTATAGGCCACGCTGGCCAAGTGCGGATTGGTGGACTTCACACACCTTTGAGAACATTATGGAGAACTCTCAGGTGTGCAGGTTACCTCACGATGTTTTCCTTCACCGAAGCAAGTGATAATTAAATAATATTAATACGCACATAATTTTTGAAAATTAGTGGTGCGTGCGGGGTTTGCACCCGGACCCTCCGGTTCGGCAGTCCAACTTTCAACCACACGGCTATCACCTATCACCTCAGACCAACAAAAAAAAGAAGACAGCGCGCCGCGAACATCAAAAGTGAAGCCATCAAACCGTGCTCCTGCAAGTAAACTTACACGCTCACGCACACACGTCACCTACACTAAAACCATGCTCATCGCTCTTAGCCTCTTAGTCTGTCACGAGTCGTCTTCGAGTGAACAAAGATTTAAAAAATATAATTATGCCCTTGTGTGTAGTGAAAAGTTGCAAAAACAACAGCAAATTACATAAAAAGTCTCACGGAATCACTTTTCACTTGTAAGTACTTGAAATAACATCGTTTCTTTATTTAAAACTACGAATTTTAGGTTACTTGAAACACAAAACCTCAACGAACAAAATCAGTGACATAGAGTGCGTGGGTTGCCATGATACGATTTAAAATTTTCCCACCCGATTAATATATGCATATAAATAAAATATGATGTCTTTCTACCAACTTTATTTTTTATGTATTTAATATTTTAGGTTTCCAATAAATATCGAAATAAAAAATAAATGGATAGTAGCTGTAAGAAATAGTCGGAGTGATCCAGAATGGCTCCCATCGAAAACCAGCCTGGTTTGTTCCGATCATTTTGATATTTGTGTCCTCTACACAACCAATCGTGGACTTGCGAATTGTTGCAAAGTAGTTTTCACCTAACTTTATTGATTTTTTTTATGTAAGTAACTTGCAATTACAAACACTTCAATTTTATTTATCTGTATAGACTATAGAGTATATAAGTAGATTACTTTTTCTGTAGAGTCAGTGATTAATTTTGTTAAGGTGGTGTTTTTGAATTTAATAAAGTTTATTGAAAATATGAGTTATTTTTTTATTTTAATTTATTATTGAGGTACAATACCATACTCAACAATAATTTAGTCGTACAATATTATACTAGTTCCTAGCTGCACAATATCCCCAAATTATAGGGAAACATTAAAAAAAATGGCAACCCTACGATACACACATAGATAAAAAGGTGGCTTCACTTTTGATGTTCGCGGCGCGCTGTCTTCCTTTTTTTGTTGGTCTGAGCCTATCACTGATACGTACCTATATAGTGTTTATTGAGTAGGGGAGACCCGGTACGGTTGTAACAACGTCTATAATTCGAAAACTAAAAAAGTTGGAGGGAGGGGAGTAAGGAGCGAATGAAGCAGCTTTCCTGTCGGAACATCTTCGACGATAGTCGGCGTCGCTTCGGACGCGCCATGCGTCTGTGAGTGGGGTCATTGATATTTTGAGAGCAAAAGTAAGTATATTTCGTGGTAATTATTTGTCATTTTATCAAAAACTATGTCAGTTACGCTTATAGTCGTTTTTGACATAATATCTTTGAATATTAGAGTGCAAATAGACTCAGTGCAATGTAAGCAATGTTACTTATATTGTTTAGTTTGGAAGTTGCGACGCTAAATTTACAAAAACGTGTATGGGGTACGGCTGTAACAATTTTTTTGGGGACGGATGAAACGTTTCAACCACCCCGACTAATTTTTTATTTTACATTTTAGATGCCAACAAAACGTGTAAGGAAAACAACAACAAAACGGCAGAGTGATATATCACAGTAATGAGATGTTAATAAGCATCACAGTGAAGTATCAACCTTAACCTAAAGCACCGCCTAGATTGGAGACGAACAAAAGAAAAAAAAAGAGAAAATCAACCACATACTTATGCAGATACGCCAGAAAAAAAAAGCATTAAGGAAGGAAAATGAGGAAAGAGAAAGAAAAAAAGAAGGCAAAAGGGATAAAGATCAACTAAAACAAGAAAAAACTAAATTCAAAATTTAAAGATAAAACAAGAAAGTGTCTAAAAAGGCTACTAAGGTCTCTTCAAATGACGATGATGATGAAGAAGAGTGTTATTGTTTGTTATGTGTTAAAAGCTGTGGCAACAGCAGCAGGCCAAGTGATGATTTGGTGCATTATTATCTTCTGTTCCTACAGCACAGAAACTGATTTTATTACGTTTAACATTTCTTAATTTTAATTAGACTGACTATGTCTGATTGTGTTTTATCATCAGTAAGATCTGTACATGAGCAATACTGAGAGTTTTAATTAATAAATGTTCAATGTATCTAGTTGAATTTCTTTAATTAGTTAGTGTTATAACTAACCCCATTCTCTGTTTCATCCGCCCCGGGGTAGGGGTCGGTTGAAACATTTTTTTTTAAAACACCTATAGATTCTTTTGTAGTGCAAATATTGACGGTATAACCTTATCCATTTGTAGTCAGATAAGTACATAAGGTTTAATTTCAGTTCACTTACAGATACGTGGAGTCAGAAATGTTGTCACAGCGACAAATTTTATAAAAATCGTTTCAACCGTACGGGGTCTCCCCTACTCGGTGATTCTGTCCGTGCCCCGTGGGGCCGGGTATTACGTCACGGCCATTATGCTCCACCGACCATTTCGTAGAGGAAGTTTAAAAATTACTAAAGTATTTCATAAAGACCATTTAGGTACTTTAAGTAGTAAAATTACGAATAATAATTATCAATCATCACAACCCATAACTGTCCCACTGCTGGGCACGGGTCTCCTCTCACAGTGTGAGGGGTATAGGCCATAGTCCACCACGCTGGCCAAGTGCGGATTGGTGGACTTCACACACCTTTGAGAACATTATGGAGAACTCTCAGGTGTGCAGGTTTCCTCACGATGTTTTCCTTCACCGAAGCAAGTGATAATTAAATTTTCATACGCACATAATTTTTGAAAATTAGTGGTGCGTGCGGGGCTTGAACCCGGACCCTCCGGTTCGGCAGTCCAACGTTCAACCACACGGCTATCACTGCTTATACATTCCTTGATATTTATTACGCACGTTTCGTATTTGTCACAAAGAAGATAAGTTAAGTACCTATTTGTAAACCATTGGGAGCCTCCTTGTACCACCGGATCACCGGATTCTTCACCGACTGAGGCTGGTGCTACACACACTCAGCAGTATTTGATATCTGTTACAGAAACAGACTGGCCATGTAGTATGGAATAATTAGAGAGGTACATACCGCGAGTAGAATCCCCGGCAGCCCTGCTTCTAGGGAGCTTCCCTAAACACTAACTTCGATCGTTGAATGGCGTTACAAATTGTTGATAGGTCAGTAGCAGAGAGTGGAGCCGGGGTGCCGCCGGGGGACTAGCGACTAGCGACCGTGTAGTCGTGTACAGATGGCACTGGACTGGGTGGTCCGGCGCCGCTATCGGCGCTCGCAGGAAGCGCGCGGCGCCGATAGCGGGCCGCCGTGACGTCACGCCGCTATAGTTAGCGCAGCGGCCTCAGCGCCACGAGTTTGGGAAACATAAACAGCGGCGTGGCCCGCGCCCGCCTCACCCGCCTACACCGCACCGCCGCCAACCCGCGTTACAATTTTATGGAATTCCTTTTAGGCACAAATAATTTAAAAGCGTCCATTATTATTGTTTTTAAAACAAGTTGTGCCCACAAAAAATCTAAAATAAAAGTAGCCTAAGTTACTCAAGTGACAAAAATTGTAAAAAATGTTATTTTGGCATCGAGATATAAGTACTAACGTACTATCTCGATGTATTTTGGTATATGCACCGTGTTTAATGTACATCCCTAAATGCATTCAGTAAAGTGTTTATTTTAATATTACAAACAGCCACTCCAATTTGTAAGTGCCATTAGCGATTACTTTTTACTCATTTTTGAGAGCAAAAAGTCTGTAAACTTACTAAATCACAAGAGTTACGTTTGTACGCTATGACGCACTGTCGCCTAGTCGCCGGCGACTCAGTCTCTCGGCGACCAAGACATAGGCATAGTCGCTCGGGCCGTCGGGCGACCGACGACCAAGTGCGTAAACACCTATTTAAACTACATAATAAGTCACAGTCGCCAACGACCGAGTCGGCGGCGACTAGTCGACAGTGCCTAATGGCATTTATTCATTCTGTCACGGGGTTACTTGACATTGACACTTTGTCATGTCGTCGTATCTATAATAGTGTATCAACGGCATGCTAGATGCTAGTGTGCTTAAAAGTAAAGTTAAAAATAAAACATCCAAGCAGTTTTGTCAATTATTTACTAACATGTCAAATTTTTGATTTACATTTAAATTATCATTCATTAACAGTCATGTCAATCTTATTCTAGGTCAACAATCATCTCAGCAGTCTCCCGGTCCCCGCGCATAGGAATGTTACGAGTTCGTCCGCGTCGGTACGTCGGAGCGGGCTCCGGACGCCCCGGACTCCTAGCTCTGCTAATATTTAGTACAACATAAATTTATCTCGACGTCATCTCGTACATTCTTATGTTTGGACGCAACCTTAAATACTAACAGGAAATTGGCATAGTTTATTGTACTGTATGCAGACCGCATCGCGCGACCGGACCGGCCTCGCCGAGCCGCGCGGGCTGCGGGCGGGCCGCGGCTAGTATCGAACGAACCGACCATTAACTCACGTCCGATCGACGCCGCGACGTAGCGCATTCACACGCATCCATTTGCAACACTTAGTAAAAAAATAAATATAACACGTAATGCATCATCCATTCCGGTTCATCCAAGAGTATTATCAGATTAACATAATATATTTACAACGGTCCTGGCGGACGCGGCCGGAGGTCCCGCACTGCACTCCCGTCCGCACGTCACAACCCGATGCTACCGCGGCCGCGCGCGGCGTCGGCCCTTGCGGTACCCCTTGCCGTACCAGCCGCCGTCGTCCACGAGCGTGGGGGACGCGGGGGGCGCGGGGAGCGTGGGGGGCGCGGGCGGGTCCGCGCCGCAGCACGCGCACAGGTAGCGGCGGCCGCGCTCGCGCCGCCACGCGCGCCGCTCGGGCGGGGTGCCGCGCGCCGGCCCGTACCACAGGCAGCGGCGCGCGCCGTAGTGCCGCGCGCACCACGCGCACTCGGCGGGCGCGGGCGCGGGGGGCGCGGGCGGGGGCGCGGGCGGCGGCGGCGGCGCGATGATGGTGTGCAGGCCGGGGTACAGCGAGGCGCGGCACACGAGCATCGCGCGCCGGATGATGGCGGCCGCGAGCGAGCCCGCCGCCTCGTCCGCCGAGGAGCCGCCGTCGCCGTCGAGCTCGGACTTGGCCTCCAGCTCGGCGAGGTCGGGGCCGAGCCGCGGCTCGAAGGCGAGCAGCCGCCGCAGCTTCGAGTTGTACGTGGCGTCGTCGTCCGGCTCCTCCTTTTTCGGCTCAAGCTTGATCTTCTCGTCGTCGGGCGAGGCCGGCGCCGCCCCGTTGAGTCGCGGCGCGAGCGCGTCGCCCGGCGGGGGGCGCCGGAACCGGAAGCGCCGCAACCGGTCGGTGGTGGAGCGCGCGGGGGCGCCGGGCGGGGGCTCGGCCGGTGCGTGCTTGGCGCGGAGGAGCAATGTAGCCGCGCCGGACTGCAGGGTCACCTGAACCGAGCAATCGGACATTTTTTTGATAACAGCTTACAAACGAGCAGACTAACCACCTGATGAAAAGTGATCGCCGTCGCCAATATTGTCATGGTTGTCAGCTAAAAAAGACGAAAGAGGAAAGAAGCAAAAAGGCTGTAAACAAGCGGGTGGTGGCTAGCCAGACGGGCTTACCGGCTTATTTCATCTCTTACGACACCCTGCGGTCTGCCGGCGTGGGATTGAACCTCCCCAATGAGGGAAGGCCAAAAGGCTTAAAACTTGAGAAAATTCTCGTCGACGGTCAGCATTGTGTAAATTAGTTACCGCGCCACTATACGAGAGAATCATTACACACCTGAAACGATACGAGTCCCTGTGCGGTGAGCGCGTCGTCCCGCGGCGGCGGCGGCGGGGGCGCGGCGGGCGCGGGCGCGGGGGCGGGCGCGCGGGGGGGGCGCAGGCGGTCGGCCAGGCGGCGCAGCGGCAGCTCGTCGTCCGAGTCGGAGGCGGAGGGCGACGACAGCGAGTAGTAGTCGTCGGTGTCGGAGCGCGGCGAGCGGGGCGAGCGCGGGGCGGCGGGCGGCAGCCGGGGGAGGGGGAGGGGCAAGTGCGGGCGGCGCGTGGTGTGCAGCTCGGGCGGCGCGAGCGGCTCGGCGTGCGCCAGCAGCGGGTCGCGGTGCGCGCGGTAGCGCGGCACGCGCAGCCGCAGCTGCCGCGCCACCTGCCGACAGACACAACATAACATTCAATGAAATAAAACTTAATGTACAACAAACAAAAAGAAACCGGGTGGGAGCCGACTACACTTTTTTAGAGGCGACCACCTCAGTCCTCAAGGGTAGCAATACAAACCAAATCAACACACAAAAAACATCATGACTCAAACTAACAGGTTTAAGGGGAAGCCAATGTATGTAAATCAAAAAGTGTAAAAAGCAGTTTTTATGTTGCCGTTTGTCACCGTACTGTACGTAGCGATGGCGGGAGACACGCACCTGTGCCATGACGTCGTCGCAGCGCGCGTTGATCTTGAGCGCGGCCACCGAGTCCTTGGGCGTCCACTGCAGGTTGACGATGTAGAGCGCTGGCCGCGCGGCCGGCGAGCGCTGCATGCGCCACAGCCGCGGGTACCGCCGCAGCACCTGCCGCCCACACGCACACCTCGCAATACACTTTGGACTGATAATTAAATTCAAATACGCACATAAATTTTGAAAATTAAGAGGTGTGTGCTGAGGTTGAACCTGAGCCCCCCGGTTCAGGAGTCCGACGTTTAACCACTGCTGCTTCTGTCATCCATTCAATGCCATATACGTATTGCCGGTCTACTATACTGCCGGTATACTGGCTGGTCTGCCACTGGAATTGCTCGCTTGCGTCGGTCCCCCTGCTCGATTGTATAGTGCATCTTTTGTCTTTGTAAGAACTGATCAGGGTTTTTTACAAAGGGCGGACTTAATACCTGATGGCATTCTCTACCAGTCAACCCGTGGTACAGGTAAGAATTTATTTATTTATTTAGCGTACCTTGAGACTGGAGCCGAGGCAGAGCACGACGTCGGCGGCGTTGGCGTGCCGCAGCGCGCCGGCCCAGTTGAGCGGCCAGGCGGCGCGGCCGCGCTCGCCGAAATGCACGATGGAGTCGCGCAGCTCGCGGCCGCACGCGTGGCACAGGCGGCGCGTGCGGTGCGCGTGCCGCGCCGTGCGCTCGGTGGTGTCGAACGCGCGCAGGTACACGGCGCGGCACGCGGCGCAGCGCTCGGCGAACATGTCGCCGTGCAGCTCGGCGAGCGCGCGCCGCGGCAGCCCCGCCCGCAAGTGCAGCCCGTCGCAGTTCTGCGACACCACGAACTTGAGCGCGCCGCGCGCCCACAGCGCCGTCAGCGCCATGTGCGTGAACGTCGGCTGCGCGCGCGACACTTCCACCCGCCTGCGACCGCATCGTACACTCCATTACTTTACAGGTCGGTCAGAGAAATTCTTCTATGAATGAACATTATTTTATATTGAGCCTTCAAATTGGCTGTATGCTTTGACTTTGTCAGAATCCTTTATTTCTTTATCCTTTATCTCATCATCCTCATGTCCCTACCCACTTCCCAATGGTATTCAGAGTCTACGCAATGTCTTTTTCTTTCATTCTTATCCCTATTCCTATATACATATAAAGTGATATTAGCTTGAATTAAACTAAAAAGAGTTGCTCTGTAAACAAAGTTTTATTGAATTAGGTAAAAAAATATAATTATAATACAATCTATGAATTTTATTTACATTTACATAACAAAATAAATACTCACCTGTAAACAAAGAAACTACTTTTAAAGTTTATTATTAAATAACATATTTACATATCAATGCTTTATATTTTAGTAAATTGTGTTTTAAAAGAAATTATAATATATTTTCACTATACAACGCCATTGTCATTTTATTATTGACTACCATGGGAACTGTTCTCACAGTATTCAAAATTTAAAAGGAAATATATTTTCTTTACATCTCCCCACCAAGGGAAAAAAAAAATTTTTTTTTTATTCTCAACATTCTTCCAATGAAGGAACGGGAATAAGTTTTGTGATATGATAGAGGTTTGATTCCGTTTTTTTGTGTCCCGTATCTATCTTGTATATTGTGTTTGATATTTTGTCAATTATCTTATATGGTCCAATTTTTAATTCATCTAATTTCTTTCTGTTTAGCTTGTTTCCATTTTCTATGTATACCATATCTCCTACTTTAAATTCATATTTTTTTAGGTTTTTGTCATATAGTACTTTGTTGTAATTATGGGATTTCATTGTATTCTGTAATGCTGTTTTCCTATCTATGCTCCAATCCGTATGTGATTTTTCTTTTTTTAATTCATTGGGTAAAATCGAGACATCTTTACCATATAAAAGATAATTTGGTGAAAAACCAGTAACAGAATGAACAGTATCATTATATTTATTTACGCACTCTTGAGCTATAGTTGTCCATGCCTTTTTTCTTTCTTTTTCATTCGTCCTGCATCTCATTTTGTTAACTAACGTTTGGTTAAGTCTCTCATTTAGGCCATTTGAAAATGGTGCATTAACAGCTGTAAATACCATTGTTATATTTTTGTCATTTAAAAAGTTTTTGAATTCTGTAGAATTGATCCCTGGGTATTGGTCAGTCAGAATTATACCAATAGTCTCTGTTCCTGCTACTTTCATAAGTAGTTTTATAAAATCATTTGCATTTTGAGTTTTTGAATTTACTATAAATGCATATCTAGTAAAATGATCTACTAACAGATGTAAATATTTTTTTGTCGATCTTGAACCTCCAAAACCTCCAATTGTGTCTATAGATACCATTTCAAAAGGTTTTGTGGCTGGACCGAGATGAGACATAAATCCATATTTGTTTTGTCCTCTCGTTTTATTTTTAATACAAATTTCACAACTTCTGCAAATTTTTTTAATGTTATTTGTTAAATTTTTTGCTGTATAAAATGGACTTATTGTTTTTTGCATTTGTCCAATTCCAATATGACACATACTTTCATGAATATTTCTTATCAATTTGATACTAAATTCTTCTGATAATATAATTTTTTCCTTCGTTCTGCTTTTCATAAAATAAAGTGTATCTTTTTTAATCAGATTGTCTTTCTTTTTCTGTATATCTAGGTTTTCCTTTTGATCTAATACAATATCTTTAAGACTAATCAAATTTACAATTTTTAACTGGTCATCTGTATTCGCATCCGAATCTAGCACTGGATTTCTGCTTAAACAATCTGCTTCCAAATTTTGTTTTCCTGGTGCATATTTTATTTTAAATTCATATTGTGAAAGGTAATATGTCAAATCACCCAATTCTTCATCAGTTCTAGATTTAAGATTCATATTTTCTAACGGTTTGTGGTCCGTGTAAACCGTAAATGATTTTCCTATCAACCAGTATTGCCAATACCTCACTGCTTCTGTTATTGCTAAACATTCTAAGTAAATAGCTTTCTTCTTCTTTTGGACTTCATTAAGTTTTTTCGAAAAATAAGCTACAGGTTTTTCTTTTCCGTCAGGCTGTATTTGTTTTAAAATAGCCCCAATCCCTTCTAAACTGGCATCTGTGTAAATATTAATTGGTAAATTATGGTCATAAATCTCCAAAACAGGTTGAGAGCATAGAAGGCTTTTTATTTTCTCAAATGATTCTTGGCATTCCTGTGACCAAATAAATTTTTGATTTTTCCTGAGTAAATTATGTAAAGGATTCAGAATTATTGTACGCTTTGGTATGTACTCATGGTAAAAGTTAATTTTCCCTAAAAATTGTCTTACATTCTTCTGCGTTTTTGGGACAGGAAAATTTTTTATTGAAATCAAATTATCCTTCACTGGTTTAATTGAGTTATTTTGAATTATATGACCTAGGTATTTTACTGAATCTGTTGCAAACGTGCATTTTGTAAATTTCAGTCTAAAACCTTCTGTTTCAATTGCTTCTAATAATTGTGTTAAATGTTCTATGTGTTCTGGAAAAGTCTTTGAAAATATAAGAATGTCATCAATATAATTAACGGCAAAATCTGTAAGTTTATACTTTCTTAATATGTTACTTAATATTCTTTGAAAAATCGCAGAAGCGGTCTTTAATCCGAAAGGCAAACATGTCCACTGGAAATGACCTTCTTGTGTTACAAACCCCGTTTTTTTTCTATCTTCAATCCTCAAAGGAATAGACCAAAATGCAGAATTTACGTCTAGACTTGAAAAAAATTTGCAATTTCTGGTCTTTATCATGAGGTCTTCAATTAATGGAAATGGTTGTGCTTGAGGTACTACTATTTTATTTAAATCTCTAAAATCTATACATAGTCTTGATTTTTTATTTTCTTCCTTTTTAAATGCCAAAGTAACCGGTGCAGCAAATGGGCTGTATGATTCTTCTATAAGCTTATTATCTAGTAATTTTGCTACTTGTTCTTCTATCTCTTTCTTATCTTCTATAGTACATCTATAAGGTCTCTTGCTACAATACTTGTCCACTAATAAATCTATTCTTGCTTCATAACCATTAACAGTACCAATATCATATTTGTCTTTCGCAAATACTGTTTTATGTTTCTTTATCAGTTTATCTATTTCTAATTTCTCAAACTCATTTAAATGATTTATTTTAATCTCAAAATCTTTGATATGTTCATTAAAATTAACTTTATGTTCATTTGTAATAAAACTATTACCTTCTTCTTTTCTTAAATTATATTTATTAGTAGAATTTTTTTCCGACTTATTTTTTATTTTCTTTTTCTTGACCTTCTTTTGAGTTATTTGTAAGTTTTCATTTTGGATAAGTTTAAATACTTTTATTAAGTCTAGTCCTATTAAAAAATCATATTTGAAATGTTGTTCATTTATTATGTACACATCTACTTTCTCTTCTATATCAAATATTCTTACTTTCAAGTTCGTCAAACCATTTGTTTTTTTAACACCATTAATTGTTACTAAATCTGCGACATTCAAACTATTTCCTTGTCCCTTTAATTTTAGTAACTTAGAATTAATCAAAGAAACATTAGAACCTGAATCATAAATTCCATGTATCTCTAACTTATCATTTAATAATAGTTTGACATTTATTAATGGTGTTACTATTCGTTTTTTTGATCACTTTCATTTAACTCGGCTTCTATTACTGTATTATTTATATGTTTAATAAATTTCTTTGTCTTATCTTCCTCTTTTATTCTAAACCAACAAATAGCTTCCGGATGATAACGAGTGCCTTTATTTAATTTTTCACAAATTTTACATGACAGTTTCTCTGCAGTTTTTACATTATTTCTTGAATTTTTATAATAATACCTCGTCTCTGGTAAAAAACTTTTTTTATTTACCATGTGTTCATACTTATTTACTTCATTAAATAAATCTGTCGTGTCTTTGAGCGCGTCTCTATCAATTTTATTAAGTATAAATTCTGGTAAACCAGCCGCAATAAGATCAATCAAAGTTCCTGTATCAATTGATCTTCGCATTTCCAATAAAAGTTTTTCTTTTTTTATAGCGTAATCTAAAATTGTACCTTCTTTGTATTTAAATAATAATGCATAAGTAACTGGACTCCATCCTTTGTTTGTAAATGTTTCACAGAATTTGTGTTTCCATGTTGACCACTCTGAGCTTATAGACAATCTCATAAACATGGAACTATACCAATCTGCACAAGTTTTATCCATAAATAATCGAAGCATTTCAATTTTTTTTTCGTCCGTTGTCACATTAAAGCGTATGCATTCTTTTTCAAACGTATCTATCCACTGGTCTGCATTTTTATTTTTGCTTGTAAATTTTTCAATCACAAAACTATCTGCGATGTGTTTTAAGTTTTGTTGTCTATTTTCTTGTGTACTCTCTACAAATTTCTCTATTAACTTTCCCATTGTATCGATTTCTTTTTTCTTTTCGTCATTCACATGTTCTTGGTTCAATTCTTCTAGGAATCGATCTCCAAATTGTATATTATCATCTTCATCTAAGTAAGTTTTTTTTAGTTCATCAGTCATTGTTATCCAGACTCTTCTTACCTGATACCTTTTCATTAAACTGTTTTTTACTTTAATAAAAGTATTCGTTTTTATTATATCTTTATGATGGCCCACTGATTGTAATTCTTCAGGTATTGCATAAACTTTATTATCAAGCGTGGATATTGAAGTTATACAATATATATTTGATTTTCCATCACTTCCAGGTAGTAATGTAAATTCGAAACGAAGTTTCTCCATATTTGTATATTTTTGTGTTTAAAACTTAAAAGTAGTTTTATAAAGTGATATTAGCTTGAATTAAACTAAAAAGAGTTGCTCTGTAAACAAAGTTTTATTGAATTAGGTAAAAAAATATAATTATAATACAATCTATGAATTTTATTTACATTTACATAACAAAATAAATACTCACCTGTAAACAAAGAAACTACTTTTAAAGTTTATTATTAAATAACATATTTACATATCAATGCTTTATATTTTAGTAAATTGTGTTTTAAAAGAAATTATAATATATTTTCACTATACAACGCCATTGTCATTTTATTATTGACTACCATGGCAACTGTTCTCACAGTATTCAAAATTTAAAAGGAAATATATTTTCTTTACATACATATTATAGACTATTACCCATCACCTCCACACTAACTCCCTTATCTATTATAAAATATGATCTCTCAAACAATCACTATCTTTTCTTTGGCTGTCCTCTTCCTCTACCTACCTACAATCATATCAATCACCGATAATAATACCTTAACAGCTATCGCAAGAATAGAAATGTTAACAAGGTAAATTAAACACTAAAATCATTGCATCACGGTTTAATTTCGATTGCATCAAATAAACACCTTTGATTACACCATAATCACCATATTATGCAGCTCATAGTATATTTTTGATTCTTTTGACTGATTCTGAGGTTTGTTTTTTATATTAATTTGATTTAAAATAAAATAGTGTATTATCGTAGCAAAAAAAATCGTGACGCTAGACTATTTGAAATGTATGCGGACGTTTTTGAGACGCTAATTGTGCATCTATGGTTTTTTATATATCAATGCCCAATGTACCCTCTCTGTATCTCTGTCTCTCTGTACCCTCATACAGAGAGGTTTTATTATCAATAGAAAGGGGTCATTCAAGTATTACGTAAGCACAACAGGGGGCGGGGGGTCTTTGCTTTCCTTATTTTTGATGACATGGGGGGTGGGGGAGTCTATATGGTGATTACATCAGCAGATTTTCTCAAAATTCTCTTGAATCAATAAAGAAACCATTGAATGCAAGTACCAATGTTTACATAAGCATGGGGGGGAGGGGTAAGTGATTTGCTTACTTTTGCTGACGAGGGGACGGGAGGGGTTAAAAATTGCAAAAAATCTGCTTACATAATACTTGAACGGCCCCAAAGTGAAAACATTTTGTAATAGAGAGACAAAATATTTATTTTGATATTGTTCCTCGTGAGTGTGCTCCATATTGTGAGTGATTGCACAGCCGGTCTGTATGAAGCAGAAGCAGGCTCACCCCACGGTCTCCCCGCGCTGCAGCCGCGTCCAGACGCCGCGCGGCCCGCGGTAGTCGGGGATGTCGGCGGCCGTGCTGATGCCGGCGCCCGTGTACACCTGCCGACACACCGCACACCACATACATTAACATCATCACCATGTTAACCATGTGAATTAAACAACTGCAGGCGTGGTGGGTAGTTTCCACACTGGAGGGGTATGCCACTGTGGTGGGGTATGCACTAGGCCTTCTCATTTATGAGGAGAGACCCGTGCCCAGTAGTGGGTCATATATGGGGTGCAGCCAGAAGCCAGCCGACAAACATACAGATGAGCCACCTAATGGAAAGTGGTCACTGTCTATCATGGACATCAGCAATGTCACCAACATGTTTCCGGAAAAAAAAACAGAAAATTACTTAATGAGATTTCTTTAGGAAATAAGCAGGACCTATGTACAATATTACCTATATTGTTTCCTTTATAGTTTAAAGGTGTACATGAAAATTTAAATGAATAAATAAATAAATAAATGAGAATACTAACTGACTTCATATTGCTGTAAGTCATTTGAAATGAAAAATGATGACCAACACCTAATAAAATATTTTTAGATACCTATATATAGACTTAAGATTCTCTCTCTCGCTGACGGTTTCCATCAAAACAATCTGATCTAACCTTTCGTAAGCCCAATCATTAGTTATGAGTCTATGCATGGCAAAAGTTAGATGACATGATTCACCATTGTCGTTGTTGCATCAGCATACACTTACCATCACTTTGATGTTTACATTACAATAGGGCACTGCTACCGAGTGAAGGGCACTGACCACGAGATGTTTGGCATCGCGCAGGGCTCGTGCGAGCCTCCTGCACTTGTCGCGGAGCACGCGCGGGCTGTCCTCCACCTCACGCGCCCGCTCGGCCGCCCGCGCCGCTCGCTCCCGCCGCAGCGCCGCCGCCGCGCGCGCCTGCTCCTCGGCATGAGCGTCCGGAGCGGAGGGCGGCGCGGCCGGCGTAGTCCCGCTCAGCCGCGCACTGGAGCGCACTCCGCGCGCCGCCATCGACCCGCCCGCCGCCGCCTACGGCCCGGGCTGGCCGCACGAGGACCTGGCGAGCCCGCCGCCCGCTGCCGCCGCTTGCTGCTGCATATCGCTCGGTCTTCCGGGAGACACGTAACGCGTTCGGTAAACAAACAAACGTATCCTCCACGAGTGGAGCACTCACGAGCTCGTGACACTTTAGACTTGGTAGCATTTATTTATTCTGTGATTTCTGTGACTCTGTCAAACAAAGCGACCCAATCAAACTGTCCCCTGATCCTGTCCTGTATGCTGTTGCTGTCATGTCAATTTTTCCATTCAATTCAATGATCGACGCTTACCATTTTTTTTTTTTTGGGGATTTTATGACCTGGTATTTAAAACCTTTAGGTCAGCTCTTATTTTCCATAGCTCATTCATAGGCGTAATATTACGCCTATGAGCACATTCAATTAAATTGTTTTAATTGTATTCTTGATGTATTTGTAGATATGCTTGTAATTAAGTTCGTCTTGTAGCAATTGTTTTAATGGCGGCGGGCGGGACAATAAATCACACTTATTTTCAACATCACTAAGTTCACTGGCCAACACTAGTCTGTCGATTAAAAATTTTTGACAATCAAAGATAATGTGCTCCATAGTTCCATCACTTGAATTACAATATGAACAGTTTTTATTCGCAATAATGCCGAGTCGAGCAAGGTGTGACGGTGCAGTATTATGACCAAAACGCAGTCTATTTATGATAGTAATAAACTCTCTAGTAGCATCTTCCATTCGATGATACCAAGGTCTTGCAGGTAAGCTTTCTTGTATGCTTCCATACCATTTTCCTTTCGTATCTTGATCTTTCTTCCACATTTCTAACCACAACTTTTGAATATTATGGTCAATACATTGCAAGTAATCGGACATAGGAACATACATTGTATGTCTAACGTCAACAGCATTAACTCCTTCATATGCAGTTTTATCAGCCATTTCATTGCCAGAGATACCTTTGTGGGAAGGCACCCATAGAAAGAAAACTTGGATATTTTTAATGTGATATTGGTGAATTATTTGTTTAATGAAGTAAAGGATATAATTGGACTTGAATTTAACTGTGAGGGTAGTTAAAGCTGTTATCAAGCTCAAGGAATCAGAAATTATTAAAAAATATTTAATGTTATTGATTTCACGAATACGCATTAATGCCTGATACACTGCATATGCTTCTGCCGTAAATATAGAGCAGGGTTCATGCAGAATAAAGCTTGAAGAAAATTTTGCTTGTGGATCATATAGAGCAGCATGTACATAATCACTTGCTTTGCTCCCATCAGTGTAGATAACATAGTATTTTGTATTTTCCTCTAAAAATTTAAGCATTTCTGAATTATTGTTTATTGTCTGTTGAACTACATTAATTGGATGTGAAATACACTGATAAGAGAAAGAGTAACATGGCCATGGATACTGTTTTCTAATTTTAGATAAACTATTGTCTATTTCCAGAAATATATCGGACAGTGTTGGAGAATTGCCGCATAGTAGACCTTGTGCTGTTGTTAATGGTCTTCTTGGGGATCTATTTATATAAGGTACAATTTTGTTTATTACTTGAGTGTTATTTGATGCCAGTAATTTGAGACAGTATCTTTCAGCAAGTAAGATTCGTCTCAAAATCAAAGGCATCACTTTTGTCTCAACTTCCATGGCCCTTATGGGAGTCGAGCACATAGCACCAGATATTATTCTTAAAGCTTTATTCTGCAATATGTCTAATTTATTTACATGAGAACTATTCATATAAGCGAGTGAACTATAATCTAAGTGACTTCTAACAATACTTTTATACAATATAGACAATATTTTAGGGTCTGCACCCCATGTTACACCACAAAGTGATCTAATAACATTTAGTCCTATGTGAGCATTTTTGGATACATATTTAATATGTTCTTCAAAAGTTAGTTTTTGGTCCAGTATTATTCCTAAAAATTTCTTTGAATTGACTCTATTTATAATTTCATTATTGTAAATAATATTTGAATTTGAGGCTTCATTACCAAAAAACATAGCACTACTTTTAGAGGGGTTAATTTTCAAATGTAAATGATTGTTATAATATTGTAATAGTTGAAGTAAGGATTTGTTCATATTATCTATTGCAATCTCTAAGTTGTAATTACTACTATATAATACAATGTCATCAGCAAATTGTAAAATATTTATATCCTTATTATTTACATATTTACAAATCTCACTTGTGTATATATTGTACAGTAATGGAGATAACGTGGCACCTTGCATTGTACCTCTTGAGGCACATTTGGGTCCATATAAAATATTGTTATGCCTAGCATAGATTGTCCTGTTGCTCAAAAAATTATAAATCCATTCACATAAGTGCCCGGGCACACCTAACCTAGACATGACTTGAACTAGTATGCCAGGATCAACACTGTCAAAAGCACTTTGAACGTCTAGGAATACGCAAACAGTATTTAATTTTCTATGTTTTGCATTTTTCAGGTCAGAGATTAAAGAGGTGAAACTGTCTGCACTACTACGTCCTCTACGGAAGCCATTTTGTATATGTGGAATTAAACACTTGGATTCAACATACCAATCAAGACGGACTTTCACCATATTTTCGAATATTTTACCAAGACAGGATGACAAGGAAATTGGTCTATAAGAACTAGCAAACTCAGGAGATTTGTCGGGCTTAAGTATTGGGACAACACACTGTGTTTTCCATGACTGTGGAATAACTTTATTACGCCAAAGCAAATTGAGGATTTTAAGAAACAACTTTTGGGCAGATACATCTAAGTTTTTAATTATAATGTAAGGATAATCATCTAAGCCAGGAGTTGTATTTCGTCTAGACTGCAAACTTGTTAAAAATTCAGACCATGAAAATGGATCTAGTAAAAATTTAGAATTTGGGTTATCATTGTTAATTTCAAAAAGAATGTTCAGTTGATCTACTTCAATTAAATTGTTATTATCTGATAATTTATCCAAAAGTGGAGATATAAACTCATCTGTATATGATTTATTCTTAGGTCTTATGCCTTTAAACATTTTTAATAAATTCCAAATTTTACTTATGGGAGTATTTCTATTAAAAGTGTTACACAAGTTATTCCATCCAATTTTTTTCTGTTCTGAAATTGTTCTCTTTTTCTGGGCATCTTTTCTTTTGTAATTAATGTAATTCTCAATAGTAGGCTCTTTTCTATATAGTTTTAGTGCATTATATGAAGCAATAACACTTTGTTCGCATATACTATTCCACCAAGGAGATGGTGGTCTGCTTATGAAAGTGTTTGTTTTAGTGAGCTTTGGAATTGACATTTCTTTAAGAGTATCTAAATGAGAACAGAAATTATTATAGGTTGAAATAGGATCATGTGATTGAAGTACCAAATCATTAAACATTGTTTTTGAAAGAGCTGTGTATGTTGCCCAGTCAGCTTTTTTATATATGAACCTATCTACAGGTGAATTGAGATGATATTTATCTATATTTAATGAAATCTCTGTTATTGTTGGATAATGGTAACTTCCCATTGTGTCATCATGTACAGACCATTCACATAGTGGTGCGAGGCTGCCACTGATGAAGCTTACATCAATGGCAGAAGGAGTTTGTCTAGGGCGATTTACAGTTGTAGGTCTACCATCATTTAAAATACACAAATCTAAGTCATCAATTAAATTAAATAAATCCTGACCTCTACCTTTGGTTGACTGACAACCAAATGCAATATGATGAGCATTAAAATCACCACTCATAAATATGGGCTTTGGCAGATCATTAATAATGTAACGGAGTCTATTAATTCGTATTCGCCCACTTAAAGGTGGACAGTATACACAGAGAATTGTTAAACTACTATGTCCAGTTGATACAGACACAGCAACTGTTTGAATGTCTTCATAAAATCTGGTATTTAATATATTATACTTAAGGTATGGTTTAATCAGAATTGCAACTCCATTATGTGCATTGTTTGAATTTTTATTGTAAATGTTATATCCTGGTATTTTAAAATTATTATCTTTGAACCATGTCTCATTAAGAAGGCAAATATCAATATTATGTTGTTTTAAAAATTGAATTAATACAGGTTTTTTACTATTTGCACTTTGAATGTTATACTGAGCGATACGTAGCTTGGATTGTGTAGGACTAGGCCCAACACAATCCATTATGTTAAGTTTTTTAATAATGCATCTTTAATAGTTTTAATATTAGTGGGTGTACTGTCATCTTTATTGGCTAATTCCACCAACGTCTGCACTAGGGCCATAAGTACATCGTTGTTGGAAATTATTTGAGTTTTAAGGTCTTCCTTAGAATTAACTATTTTAACTTTATTTACATCTCGTACAGACTTATTTACAGAGGTATTTACAGAGGTATTTACAGACTTATTTACAATAACATTACTATTTACAGGTTGTGGTTTTGGTGGTGGGAGTGTAGGGAAATCTGTTCCATTGATGGCGACCTGTTTTGTTAAGGCGGCACTTGCATAAGATATGTTGTTTTTCTTTTCTATAATCTTCTTAGTTTTAATCGGACATAATCTAGATATCGCGAGATGAGGCCCACTACAATTTATACAGCTGATTTCTGTTGGTTTATCACATTCCTTATACAAGTGTTCACCTCCACAAATACTACATCTTTGTTTACCATTACAAATCTTTGCTGAATGATTAAATTTAAAACACCTATAGCACTGTAGTAATGGTGGAATGTATTCAAAAACTCTGTACGAGAATAGATCATATTGTACATTATTAGGCAGTACATTAGATAAGAAAGTGATGCTTACAGTCTGCAATGGAATGCGCTCTTGTCCTACTTTCTTTGAAAACCTTCTTATTGCCACTATTTCATATGTTGAAGAAAGTCTTGTGTAAAGTTCTTTGTTAGATATATTCGCTGGAACAAATCTGATGATGCCGGTTTTTTCAATTTGCGCTGCCGGTATGAACGCCTTCATGTCATATTTTGTGAGGAAAGTTGTGTTATTAATGAAGTTATTGGCCGTATTATATTGCTTGAAGATAACTGCAATTTTATTGGCATTCACCCTCTGAATACCCGTCACACCTTTTATGTCCATTGCGAAAATATGGTTTAAGTAAGTAGGGCTCTTGTTGCCCAACCTATCGTCGCTTGTGGATTCCACATACACTTTAAAGTCTGTGTTGGTTGAGTTTTCCGGATATAGTCTTTTGTAATTCGGTTTGTAATAAGGGAGATATGCATCTCGCTCATCGCCGCAGTCCAATCGTCCAGAGCCTACGCCTCCTCCTTCATCCGTAGGCCGTGGTCGTTTTATTGAGGTGGGCGGGTGAGACCCGCCCCCCTCGTTTACCTCCATTGCTATTGCGCTTTTCAGCAGCTAATAGCAAAATTTTAAGTCACTTTAACTAAAAAAAACCACTACATAGAGGAAAATTTTAAAATTAAAGTAGAAAGACAACCGCGCTTTTTCAAGGTTCCCGCCAGAATCCGACGCTTACCATTTTTTTTTTTTTTTTGGGATTTTATGACCTGGTATTTAAAACCTTTAGGTCAACTCTTATTTTCCATAGCTCATTCATAGGCGTAATATTACGCCTATGAGCACATTCAATTAAATTGTTTTAATTGTATTCTTGATGTATTTGTAGATATGCTTGTAATTAAGTTCGTTTTGTAGCAATTGTTTTAATGGCGGCGGGCGGGACAATAAATCACACTTATTTTCAACATCACTAAGTTCACTGGCCAACACTAGTCTATCGATTAAAAATTTTTGACAATCAAAGATAATGTGCTCCACAGTTCCATCACTTGAATTACAGTATGAACAGTTTTTATTCGCAATAATGCCGAGTCGAGCAAGGTGTGACGGTGCAGTATTATGACCAAAACGCAGTCTATTTATGATAGTAATAAACTCTCTAGTAGCATCTTCCATACGATGATACCAAGGTCTTGCAGGTAAGCTTTCTTGTATGCTTCCATACCATTTTCCTTTCGTATCTTGATCTTTCTTCCACATTTCTAACCACAACTTTTGAATATTCTGGTCAATACATTGCAAGTAATCGGACATAGGAACATTCATTGTATGTCTAACGTCAACAGCATTAACTCCTTCATATGCAGTTTTATCAGCCATTTCATTGCCAGAGATACCTTTGTGGGAAGGCACCCATAGAAAGAAAACTTGGATATTTTTAATGTGATATTGGTGAATTATTTGTTTAATGAAGTAAAGGATATAATTGGACTTGAATTTAACTGTGAGGGTAGTTAAAGCTGTTATCAAACTTAAGGAATCAGAAATTATTAAAAAATATTTAATGTTATTGATTTCACGAATACGCATCAATGCCTGATACACTGCATATGCCTCTGCCGTAAATATAGAGCAGGGTTCATGCAGAATAAAGCTTGAAGAAAATTTTGCTTGTGGATCATATAGAGCAGCATGTACATAATCACTTGCTTTGCTCCCATCAGTGTAGATAACATAGTACTTTGTATTTTCCTCTAAAAATTTAAGCATTTCTGAATTATTGTTTATTGTCTCTTGAATTACATTAATTGGATGTGAAATACACTGATAAGAGAAAGAGTAACATGGCCATGGATACTGTTTTCTAATTTTTGATAAACTATTGTCTATTTCCAGAAATATATCGGACAGTGTTGGAGAATTACCGCATAGTAGACCTTGTGCTGTTGTTAATGGTCTTCTTGGGGATCTATCTATATAAGGTACAATTTTGTTTATTACTTGAGTGTTATTTGATGCTATTAATTTGAGACAGTATCTTTCAGCAAGTAAGATCCGTCTCAAAATCAAAGGCATCACTTTTGTCTCAACTTCCATGGCCCTTATGGGAGTCGAGCACATAGCACCAGATATTATTCTTAAAGCCTTATTCTGCAATATGTCTAATTTATTTACATGAGAACTATTTATATAAGCGAGTGAGCTATAATCTAAGTGACTTCTAACAATACTTTTGTACAATATTGACAATATTTTCGGGTCTGCACCCCATGTTACACCACAAAGTGATCTAATAACATTTAGTCCTATGTGAGCATTTTTGGATACATGTTTAATATGTTCTTCAAAAGTTAGTTTTTGATCCAGTATTATTCCTAAAAATTTCTTTGAATTGACTCTATTTATAATTTCATTATTGTAAATAATATTTGAATTTGAGGTTTCATTACCAAAAAACATAACACTACTTTTAGAGGGGTTAATTTTCAAATGTAAATGATCATTATAATATTGTAATAGTTGATGTAAGGATTTGTTAATATTGTCTATTGCAATCTCTAAGTTGTAATTTCTGCTGTATAATACAATGTCATCAGCAAATTGTAAAATATTTATATCCTTATTATTTACATATTTACAAATCTCACTTGTGTATATATTGTACAGCAATGGAGATAATGTGGCACCCTGCATTGTACCTCTTGAGGCACATTTGGGTCCATATAAAATATTGTTATGCCTAGCATAGATTGTCCTGTTGTTCAAAAAATTATAAATCCACTTACATAAGTGCCCGGGCACACCTAACCTAAACATGATTTGAACTAGTATGCCAGGATCAACACTGTCAAAAGCACTTTGAACGTCTAGGAATACACAAACAGTATTTAATTTTCTATGTTTTGCATTTTTCAGGTCAGAGATTAAAGAGGTGAAACTGTCTGCACTACTACGTCCTCTACGGAAGCCATATTGTATATGTGGAATTAAACACTTGGATTCAACATACCAATCAAGACGGACTTTCACCATATTTTCGAATATTTTACCAAGACAGGATGACAAGGAAATTGGTCTATAAGAACTAGCAAACTCAGGAGATTTGTCGGGCTTAAGTATTGGGACAACACACTGTGTTTTCCATGACTGTGGAATAACTTTATTACGCCAAAGCAAATTGAGGATTTTAAGAAACAACTTTTGGGCAGATACATCTAAGTTTTTAATTATAATGTAAGGATAATCATCTAAGCCAGGAGTTGTATTTCGTCTAGACTGCAAACTTGTTAAAAATTCAGACCATGAAAATGGATCTAGTAAAAATTTAGAATTTGGGTTATCATTGTTAATTTCAAAAAGAATGTTCAGTTGATCTACTTCAATTAAATTGTTATTATCTGATAATTTATCCAAAAGTGGAGATATAAACTCATCTGTATATGATTTATTCTTAGGTCTTATGCCTTTAAACATTTTTAATAAATTCCAAATTTTACTTATGGGAGTATTTCTATTAAAAGTGTTACACAAGTTATTCCATCCAATTTTTTTCTGTTCTGAAATTGTTCTCTTTTTCTGGGCATCTTTTCTTTTGTAATTAATGTAATTCTCAATAGTAGGCTCTTTTCTATATAGTTTTAGTGCATTATATGAAGCAATAACACTTTGTTCGCATATACTATTCCACCAAGGAGATGGTGGTCTGCTTATGAAAGTGTTTGTTTTAGTGAGCTTTGGAATTGACATTTCTTTAAGAGTATCTAAATGAGAACAGAAATTATTATAGGTTGAAATAGGATCATGTGATTGAAGTACCAAATCATTAAACATTGTTTTTGAAAGAGCTGTGTATGTTGCCCAGTCAGCTTTTTTATATATGAACCTATCTACAGGTGAATTGAGATGATATTTATCTATATTTAATGAAATCTCTGTTATTGTTGGATAATGGTAACTTCCCATTGTGTCATCATGTACAGACCATTCACATAGTGGTGCGAGGCTGCCACTGATGAAGCTTACATCAATGGCAGAAGGAGTTTGTCTAGGGCGATTTACAGTTGTAGGTCTACCATCATTTAAAATACACAAATCTAAGTCATCAATTAAATTAAATAAATCCTGACCTCTACCTTTGGTTGACTGACAACCAAATGCAATATGATGAGCATTAAAATCACCACTCATAAATATGGGCTTTGGCAGATCATTAATAATGTAACGGAGTCTATTAATTCGTATTCGCCCACTTAAAGGTGGACAGTATACACAGAGAATTGTTAAACTACTATGTCCAGTTGATACAGACACAGCAACTGTTTGAATGTCTTCATAAAATCTGGTATTTAATATATTATACTTAAGGTATGGTTTAATCAGAATTGCAACTCCATTATGTGCATTGTTTGAATTTTTATTGTAAATGTTATATCCTGGTATTTTAAAATTATTATCTTTGAACCATGTCTCATTAAGAAGGCAAATATCAATATTATGTTGTTTTAAAAATTGAATTAATAAAGGTTTTTTACTATTTGCACTTTGAATGTTATACTGAGCGATACGTAGCTTGGATTGTGTAGGACTAGGCCCAACACAATCCATTATGTTAAGTTTTTTAATAATGCATCTTTAATAGTTTTAATATTAGTGGGTGTACTGTCATCTTTATTGGCTAATTCCACCAACGTCTGCACTAGGGCCATAAGTACATCGTTGTTGGAAATTATTTGAGTTTTAAGGTCTTCCTTAGAATTAACTATTTTAACTTTATTTACATCTCGTACAGACTTATTTACAGAGGTATTTACAGAGGTATTTACAGACTTATTTACAATAACATTACTATTTACAGGTTGTGGTTTTGGTGGTGGGAGTGTAGGGAAATCTGTTCCATTGATGGCGACCTGTTTTGTTAAGGCGGCACTTGCATAAGATATGTTGTTTTTCTTTTCTATAATCTTCTTAGTTTTAATCGGACATAATCTAGATATCGCGAGATGAGGCCCACTACAATTTATACAGCTGATTTCTGTTGGTTTATCACATTCCTTATACAAGTGTTCACCTCCACAAATACTACATCTTTGTTTACCATTACAAATCTTTGCTGAATGATTAAATTTAAAACACCTATAGCACTGTAGTAATGGTGGAATGTATTCAAAAACTCTGTACGAGAATAGATCATATTGTACATTATTAGGCAGTACATTAGATAAGAAAGTGATGCTTACAGTCTGCAATGGAATGCGCTCTTGTCCTACTTTCTTTGAAAACCTTCTTATTGCCACTATTTCATATGTTGAAGAAAGTCTTGTGTAAAGTTCTTTGTTAGATATATTCGCTGGAACAAATCTGATGATGCCGGTTTTTTCAATTTGCGCTGCCGGTATGAACGCCTTCATGTCATATTTTGTGAGGAAAGTTGTGTTATTAATGAAGTTATTGGCCGTATTATATTGCTTGAAGATAACTGCAATTTTATTGGCATTCACCCTCTGAATACCCGTCACACCTTTTATGTCCATTGCGAAAATATGGTTTAAGTAAGTAGGGCTCTTGTTGCCCAACCTATCGTCGCTTGTGGATTCCACATACACTTTAAAGTCTGTGTTGGTTGAGTTTTCCGGATATAGTCTTTTGTAATTCGGTTTGTAATAAGGGAGATATGCATCTCGCTCATCGCCGCAGTCCAATCGTCCAGAGCCTACGCCTCCTCCTTCATCCGTAGGCCGTGGTCGTTTTATTGAGGTGGGCGGGTGAGACCCGCCCCCCTCGTTTACCTCCATTGCTATTGCGCTTTTCAGCAGCTAATAGCAAAATTTTAAGTCACTTTAACTAAAAAAAACCACTACATAGAGGAAAATTTTAAAATTAAAGTAGAAAGACAACCGCGCTTTTTCAAGGTTCCCGCCAGAATCCGACGCTTACCATTTTTTTTTTTTTTTTTGGATTTTATGACCTGGTATTTAAAACCTTTAGGTCAACTCTTATTTTCCATAGCTCATTCATAGGCGTAATATTACGCCTATGAGCACATTCAATTAAATTGTTTTAATTGTATTCTTGATGTATTTGTAGATATGCTTGTAATTAAGTTCGTTTTGTAGCAATTGTTTTAATGGCGGCGGGCGGGACAATAAATCACACTTATTTTCAACATCACTAAGTTCACTGGCCAACACTAGTCTATCGATTAAAAATTTTTGACAATCAAAGATAATGTGCTCCACAGTTCCATCACTTGAATTACAGTATGAACAGTTTTTATTCGCAATAATGCCGAGTCGAGCAAGGTGTGACGGTGCAGTATTATGACCAAAACGCAGTCTATTTATGATAGTAATAAACTCTCTAGTAGCATCTTCCATACGATGATACCAAGGTCTTGCAGGTAAGCTTTCTTGTATGCTTCCATACCATTTTCCTTTCGTATCTTGATCTTTCTTCCACATTTCTAACCACAACTTTTGAATATTCTGGTCAATACATTGCAAGTAATCGGACATAGGAACATTCATTGTATGTCTAACGTCAACAGCATTAACTCCTTCATATGCAGTTTTATCAGCCATTTCATTGCCAGAGATACCTTTGTGGGAAGGCACCCATAGAAAGAAAACTTGGATATTTTTAATGTGATATTGGTGAATTATTTGTTTAATGAAGTAAAGGATATAATTGGACTTGAATTTAACTGTGAGGGTAGTTAAAGCTGTTATCAAACTTAAGGAATCAGAAATTATTAAAAAATATTTAATGTTATTGATTTCACGAATACGCATCAATGCCTGATACACTGCATATGCCTCTGCCGTAAATATAGAGCAGGGTTCATGCAGAATAAAGCTTGAAGAAAATTTTGCTTGTGGATCATATAGAGCAGCATGTACATAATCACTTGCTTTGCTCCCATCAGTGTAGATAACATAGTACTTTGTATTTTCCTCTAAAAATTTAAGCATTTCTGAATTATTGTTTATTGTCTCTTGAATTACATTAATTGGATGTGAAATACACTGATAAGAGAAAGAGTAACATGGCCATGGATACTGTTTTCTAATTTTTGATAAACTATTGTCTATTTCCAGAAATATATCGGACAGTGTTGGAGAATTACCGCATAGTAGACCTTGTGCTGTTGTTAATGGTCTTCTTGGGGATCTATCTATATAAGGTACAATTTTGTTTATTACTTGAGTGTTATTTGATGCTATTAATTTGAGACAGTATCTTTCAGCAAGTAAGATCCGTCTCAAAATCAAAGGCATCACTTTTGTCTCAACTTCCATGGCCCTTATGGGAGTCGAGCACATAGCACCAGATATTATTCTTAAAGCCTTATTCTGCAATATGTCTAATTTATTTACATGAGAACTATTTATATAAGCGAGTGAGCTATAATCTAAGTGACTTCTAACAATACTTTTGTACAATATTGACAATATTTTCGGGTCTGCACCCCATGTTACACCACAAAGTGATCTAATAACATTTAGTCCTATGTGAGCATTTTTGGATACATGTTTAATATGTTCTTCAAAAGTTAGTTTTTGATCCAGTATTATTCCTAAAAATTTCTTTGAATTGACTCTATTTATAATTTCATTATTGTAAATAATATTTGAATTTGAGGTTTCATTACCAAAAAACATAACACTACTTTTAGAGGGGTTAATTTTCAAATGTAAATGATCATTATAATATTGTAATAGTTGATGTAAGGATTTGTTAATATTGTCTATTGCAATCTCTAAGTTGTAATTTCTGCTGTATAATACAATGTCATCAGCAAATTGTAAAATATTTATATCCTTATTATTTACATATTTACAAATCTCACTTGTGTATATATTGTACAGCAATGGAGATAATGTGGCACCCTGCATTGTACCTCTTGAGGCACATTTGGGTCCATATAAAATATTGTTATGCCTAGCATAGATTGTCCTGTTGTTCAAAAAATTATAAATCCACTTACATAAGTGCCCGGGCACACCTAACCTAAACATGATTTGAACTAGTATGCCAGGATCAACACTGTCAAAAGCACTTTGAACGTCTAGGAATACACAAACAGTATTTAATTTTCTATGTTTTGCATTTTTCAGGTCAGAGATTAAAGAGGTGAAACTGTCTGCACTACTACGTCCTCTACGGAAGCCATATTGTATATGTGGAATTAAACACTTGGATTCAACATACCAATCAAGACGGACTTTCACCATATTTTCGAATATTTTACCAAGACAGGATGACAAGGAAATTGGTCTATAAGAACTAGCAAACTCAGGAGATTTGTCGGGCTTAAGTATTGGGACAACACACTGTGTTTTCCATGACTGTGGAATAACTTTATTATGCCAAAGCAAATTGAGGATTTTAAGAAACAACTTTTGTACAGATACATCTAAGTTTTTAATTATAATGTAAGGATAATCATCTAAGCCAGGAGTTGTATTTCGTCTAGACTGCAAACTTGTTGAAAATTCAGACCATGAAAATGGATCTAGTAAAAATTTAGAATTTGGGTTATCATTGTTAATTTCAAAAAGAATGTTCAGTTGATCTACTTCAATTAAATTGTTATTATCTGATAATTTATCCAAAAGTGGAGATATAAACTCATCTGTATATGATTTATTCTTAGGTCTTATGCCTTTAAACATTTTTAATAAATTCCAAATTTTACTTATGGGAGTATTTCTATTAAAAGTGTTACACAAGTTATTCCATCCAATTTTTTTCTGTTCTGAAATTGTTCTCTTTTTCTGGGCATCTTTTCTTTTGTAATTAATGTAATTCTCAATAGTAGGCTCTTTTCTATATAGTTTTAGTGCATTATATGAAGCAATAACACTTTGTTCGCATATACTATTCCACCAAGGAGATGGTGGTCTGCTTATGAAAGTGTTTGTTTTAGTGAGCTTTGGAATTGACATTTCTTTAAGAGTATCTAAATGAGAACAGAAATTATTATAGGTTGAAATAGGATCATGTGATTGAAGTACCAAATCATTAAACATTGTTTTTGAAAGAGCTGTGTATGTTGCCCAGTCAGCTTTTTTATATATGAACCTATCTACAGGTGAATTGAGATGATATTTATCTATATTTAATGAAATCTCTGTTATTGTTGGATAATGGTAACTTCCCATTGTGTCATCATGTACAGACCATTCACATAGTGGTGCGAGGCTGCCACTGATGAAGCTTACATCAATGGCAGAAGGAGTTTGTCTAGGGCGATTTACAGTTGTAGGTCTACCATCATTTAAAATACACAAATCTAAGTCATCAATTAAATTAAATAAATCCTGACCTCTACCTTTGGTTGACTGACAACCAAATGCAATATGATGAGCATTAAAATCACCACTCATAAATATGGGCTTTGGCAGATCATTAATAATGTAACGGAGTCTATTAATTCGTATTCGCCCACTTAAAGGTGGACAGTATACACAGAGAATTGTTAAACTACTATGTCCAGTTGATACAGACACAGCAACTGTTTGAATGTCTTCATAAAATCTGGTATTTAATATATTATACTTAAGGTATGGTTTAATCAGAATTGCAACTCCATTATGTGCATTGTTTGAATTTTTATTGTAAATGTTATATCCTGGTATTTTAAAATTATTATCTTTGAACCATGTCTCATTAAGAAGGCAAATATCAATATTATGTTGTTTTAAAAATTGAATTAATAAAGGTTTTTTACTATTTGCACTTTGAATGTTATACTGAGCGATACGTAGCTTGGATTGTGTAGGACTAGGCCCAACACAATCCATTATGTTAAGTTTTTTAATAATGCATCTTTAATAGTTTTAATATTAGTGGGTGTACTGTCATCTTTATTGGCTAATTCCACCAACGTCTGCACTAGGGCCATAAGTACATCGTTGTTGGAAATTATTTGAGTTTTAAGGTCTTCCTTAGAATTAACTATTTTAACTTTATTTACATCTCGTACAGACTTATTTACAGAGGTATTTACAGAGGTATTTACAGACTTATTTACAATAACATTACTATTTACAGGTTGTGGTTTTGGTGGTGGGAGTGTAGGGAAATCTGTTCCATTGATGGCGACCTGTTTTGTTAAGGCGGCACTTGCATAAGATATGTTGTTTTTCTTTTCTATAATCTTCTTAGTTTTAATCGGACATAATCTAGATATCGCGAGATGAGGCCCACTACAATTTATACAGCTGATTTCTGTTGGTTTATCACATTCCTTATACAAGTGTTCACCTCCACAAATACTACATCTTTGTTTACCATTACAAATCTTTGCTGAATGATTAAATTTAAAACACCTATAGCACTGTAGTAATGGTGGAATGTATTCAAAAACTCTGTACGAGAATAGATCATATTGTACATTATTAGGCAGTACATTAGATAAGAAAGTGATGCTTACAGTCTGCAATGGAATGCGCTCTTGTCCTACTTTCTTTGAAAACCTTCTTATTGCCACTATTTCATATGTTGAAGAAAGTCTTGTGTAAAGTTCTTTGTTAGATATATTCGCTGGAACAAATCTGATGATGCCGGTTTTTTCAATTTGCGCTGCCGGTATGAACGCCTTCATGTCATATTTTGTGAGGAAAGTTGTGTTATTAATGAAGTTATTGGCCGTATTATATTGCTTGAAGATAACTGCAATTTTATTGGCATTCACCCTCTGAATACCCGTCACACCTTTTATGTCCATTGCGAAAATATGGTTTAAGTAAGTAGGGCTCTTGTTGCCCAACCTATCGTCGCTTGTGGATTCCACATACACTTTAAAGTCTGTGTTGGTTGAGTTTTCCGGATATAGTCTTTTGTAATTCGGTTTGTAATAAGGGAGATATGCATCTCGCTCATCGCCGCAGTCCAATCGTCCAGAGCCTACGCCTCCTCCTTCATCCGTAGGCCGTGGTCGTTTTATTGAGGTGGGCGGGTGAGACCCGCCCCCCTCGTTTACCTCCATTGCTATTGCGCTTTTCAGCAGCTAATAGCAAAATTTTAAGTCACTTTAACTAAAAAAAACCACTACATAGAGGAAAATTTTAAAATTAAAGTAGAAAGACAACCGCGCTTTTTCAAGGTTCCCGCCAGAATCCGACGCTTACCATTGCATGGACCACAGAGACCACAGACTAAGATAAGATATTTAATTTAGATTTGATATTGATAGATATCTCAAGTCTCAACTGTATTAGTAAAAGTTTCTCATTTAAATTAAATTATATTACAACAGAACATTCCATAATTTCGTATCAGATATTAATTTATTTTCTAGGCAGCATTTTGCCGTTTTTTATTGATTTTAAATCGTTGACTTATTATTACTGTGGACGTCGGGTGCACGGCGTGCGCGCTAAAAAATGTCCGAGCCCGAGCCTAATGAGCTACAAACAGTGTTGCCAGATGGATTACACAATATTACGGTGCACAGTGGGTCAAAATTACCAGAAATACGGTGTTCCACCAGCTTAAAGAAATACGGTAGAATTACGGTAGATTTTTTTTCTACATTACGGCTTTTACTGTTTTACTAGTGACAAAAAACCTAAAAAAGGAACATGCAAACAATATCTAATTAACTTTAATTAATTCTGATTCACTTTCAATAATTGACGACATGTTTTTGTTTATAGAACCGTTAAATAAGGGCCGATTTCACCAACACAGGATTTACACTAGAGCAGCTTTCCCAGTATAACTTTACTCTGTCGATTTATGTGATGGTTAACTTCAAATTCGTTTCACCATACTTACTCTCGCATAGTTACTCTGCGACTTTGAAATGCACCCAAGTAAAATAGAGAGATTGCCGTATACTTGCGCAATAGCGCTGGGTATTCTTTTATTTATTCGAATAATACGTCCCTGACAGTTGAGTTCACCGTGACTAGTGGCAGAGACAGTGACACTACTTATCTACAAATAGCAGCTTACTCGGCCGAAATCGGTGCTATATGATTTTACTTATTATGATTAAAGAATACCATACTTTAATATAGAGATTTTAGCCCTAGGTTAAATGTTGATGAAACGTAAAACGAGCTTACTCGCGAGCAATTGACTACTTATCCCGGGAATAAGACTTATACGACATTGGTGAAATCGGCTCATAATCCATTGATACAGAAGTTTGTGGTTCCATTTTCGTTGTTATATTGGCAGATTTGCAGGTGATATTGCATTGACATGTACAATTTTACACTAGACTGGCGTCGCTGCCGGCCATAGAGCAACATTGTTGCCTGGATACTAGTTTCGGTTAAAGTTCGGAAAAATACGGTAACTTACATACACCGTAATTTATGACTACTGTAGGTGGCAGATCTTAAAATAAATTTCAAAAATACGGCAAATCTACCGTAATTACGGTGCATATGGCAACACTGGCTACAAAACGAAACAGAGCTACAATCGACTACAATCGAAATTAAACCATGATGTAATGATTTTAGTGTTTAATGGAAGTGAGGAACGCGACAATAGGATACAATATAACGCGATATTTTTGTAGGAATATGATATATCAAGCGTATTGTATGGCCAAAATATCGCATTAAATAAATATCGTCAAATAATTATACGATATATAATTATTTGTATCGTAACAGGCATCGACTTTATGGACACTTTTTGGTACTCTATGATTGTGATAATTGTGATTGCATAGTATTTATTTGTAACACTGCAGATAATCTGTTCTGTTTCATTTTTGTTTTGTTTTGTTGACAATGTTGACATTGACATCATTGACATCAGATACTTTCTTTTGCTGACTTTGACAGGTAGGTTCAATACATCTATTTGGTTAAATCTTAAAACATCCTTAAAAATCTTAAGAATACGTGTATTTTATTACATAATTTCGCTATTAATTATAAAATATTCACGTTGATAATTTGTAGTATAATATATTTCATTGACTACTACTAAATCTTTGTTTCAGCAGATCGGCTAGAACCTGCCATATTCATCATGGTGAGTGTTTACATCAAGACATAAATCGTTTTAGTGCACTAGGTATAACCTAAAGGCTAAAATACCCCTAAATACAATGAACAAGACGTTCGGTTACATTGGCAGCAAAACACTGTTTTGTTTTTTAATTATAATAATAGGTAGTTTTCACAATCTATTTTGTTGTAAACAGGATTCCGAAATAATGGTTTAGTTTAAACTTATAGTTTTATAAAGTGCTAATGAAACATTGCATTTCAGCCACGTGAGATCAAGGATATCAAAGACTTTTTGCTTAAGGCCAGGAGGAAAGACGCCAAATGTAAGTATTACACCTATTGTAATCAATATCTTTGCTGACGAACATTGATCACCTTACTACCTGTAGTGTATGTGCTTGCTTACTAAGGGAACACTGGTGTAGTGTTCCCACTTCCCTTAACTTCCCTTAGTAACCATCAGTAGTAACTTACGTACATTAGTAACTAATTTCCCTTAGTAACAAGCAACTACCAGAAGTAGGTATTTGCACGCGACAAAAAGGACCCCGCGAAGAGGGGCTCTGTCGACATCTGTTACGATGTAACATAATTATGACATACTCGTGCATATAGAGACGTAACTGACTCCACGCAGCTGTATGTTGTTAGTTGCAGAATTTTGAGGTTAGAATATTTTTCAGTTTACTTGAAAACAACGTCGTGGGGGTGGTATCACTGGTGTCGTTGTAATCAGGATCGAACCCTTTTCTTAAGTTTTTAAGGCTTGGTTTTCGTATTATAGGCGTTTTACTATTATTGAGTTTAAAACTTTAAAATCAAGAAAAAACTATGCGTCTTTGGCAAGTTTTGTTTGCGGGGGGACCTCCACCCTCTTTCCCCCTTATCCCAACCCCCCATCGAGGAATTACTATTCTAAACCCCACCCGTTGTTAGTAATAGTCTAGTTAGTAAGAAATTGTTAGTAAGTCTCGTTCTAATTCAGTCACAGATGTGTTGCTATCCTAGACTACTGAGATGGTCACCTCTAAAAATTGTAGCGGGCTTCACACCTTTCTAACCTGAACACAAATAGTGTTAAACAACAATTATTACACGATAGGAATGGTACAAGTTCTGTGGTGGGGTAGTACTACCCCAGGTGAGCTCTAGGCTGTATTACCTATTACTGCCTATTATACCATTACCTTACTTACCCAATAAGAACTGACTGTGTGTTTCAGCGGTAAAGATAAAGAAGAATCCTGAGAATGTCAAGTTCAAGGTGCGCTGCTCGCGCTTCCTGTACACGCTGGTCATCACGGACAAGGAGAAGGCGGAGAAGTTAAAACAAAGTCTGCCCCCAGGTTAGTTTGCAATTTAAAATCACATTTGTGTTGGGGTGGCCTGTGTACTGACCCAACAACATGTTAGTGGGGTGTCAGGTGACAGAAGGCTGCCCCTGCTTGGTGGTATGGCCAATTCCTCTTCCTCAAATATCAATCAAATTACATGTGTTTATTGATGATAGATGACGATAATAAATTTATTACTACTGGCTACTGGTTGAGTTTCAGATCGAAATAAGAACTCACATACATAGGTTTCACTTCACTTAAAACATTGAACACCATGATGGACACTGTAATAATGCAGCACACAGCCCAAGGTTGTATTTATTGACTTCACACAACTTTGTAAACAATACATAGTGTCATGGTCATAGGTTTTTTGCACAATGTTTTTTTCACTTAGCAAGTGATGATTAATTTCTAGTAATTAGAGGTATATTCAGGACTCAACTCAAACCCAAGCTTCTCTGTTCAGGAGTCCATCATACAAATTTCAGAAATTTAAACATTCTGGTTCTTTATCATACAATTAAAATTTGCATATAATGGGACAGTAGGTAACATCCCTTTTCAATAATCCATGTCCAACAAACTTAGGATTATTTATTGCAAATTTAGTATTGTTAAAAAAGGGGGGATTAACACATGAATAGTTTATTATTACATTTGTGAATGACTTAGTGTGGCCTTATCGAGGTAGGTTGTAGTCCTAAGCTGTCTGTGCTGAATGCCCTCAATGTTGCATGATGAGTTTTTAATTAACTGAAATGAGTAACAATGTGTATACAATATTCTTTAAATGGAACTAAGTGGTCATTCATTATAAGGACATCAATTTGTACAATCCACTTGAAACTTGTAATGTATATGAAATAGGGTCTGTCAAAATGTATCCAGGTTTCTTTTTGTTAGAAGTAAGTTAGTGCTGATAATATGACAAAATGTAATAATATTTAATGAACCTAATATTGTTGTTGCAGGTCTCCAAGTAAAAGAAGTTAAGTGATGTGACTTAGGTTTTAAATAAAAAAAATAAAATCCACTCGTGTGTTTTTCTATTACATATATCCATTTCAATATTTTTGCTAAGTAATAATAACTATAATCCATTGATTTATTGAACAGGGTAAAATCGAAAATAATATACCTAAGTAAAAAATATTTGAACTTTAAACAATAATGAATGATAATAAATGTAGATACTAAAAGCTAAACAATAAATTAATATAACCAGGTCGGTACTAGTTCTCTATGTTAACTACTACTAACTTAGACATGGCGTATGGCGCGAGCCGCGGCACTGGTCTCATCTCAACTTGAACTGGTCTGTTGACACTAGAGCCTAGCGGCAAAACGGGCAACTAACTACGGGGTTGCCCGCTATAACGTTGTAACACGCTATACTCTCATAAATATAGGGCATTCATTTGAATTATAGGGCTTTTCATTCTTTATTCTTTACTTTATTCTCATTTTCTAAGATTTAGTTTTTTGATATCTATACAAATAAATAAAATTGGAATGTCTGTTTGTAATATTAAAATAACCGCTTTTTACTAAATTCACATGGATGGCGATGTACAAGGTGCATATACCAAAATAATATTTTTTACAATTTTTGTCTGTGTCTGTTTGTTTGAGCTAATTTCTGGAACGGCTGGACCGATTTTGACGGGACTCACTGGCAGATTGCTGATGTCATAAGGAGTAACTTAGGCTACTTTTATTTCGGCTTTTTTGTTATATTCCACGCGGACGAAGTCGCGGGCACAGCTCGTTCTAAATATAATTGACTGTAGAAAATAGAAATTTGACGTGCCTAGACAACTATTTGATGATCATCATTCATCATTATTATGTTTTTTCAAGTTTAATTAAACTTTATCTTAAAATATTTTATTCATCACATTAATGACGGCTTCTCAAATAGCTCTTAATTATTTTATAGAGCTTTTCATCCAAAAGTGGGTACCGTCCGATTTCTCCATTTTTCTAATTTTTTTTTACACAAACTATCCTATAAACTGTTATTCTGTTAATTCATTCCAATTTTATGCTTTTTGATATCATTATACATACGGAAAATCATTTTTATTTATATAACTACTTACATAGATTTTTTATTTCAATTGTTCATATCTGTTGAACGTTAATGATTTCTTTGCGGTCGTGAGTGTTAGTGATGTCTTATTTGTGTTGTCCATGCCACCTGCAACACATCCCCTTTGTATTGTACCTACTAGTTCACTTGTAGGTATTTTTGAACTCATTTCCAAGATGTAAATGAGTTCAAAAAAGACAAGACAAGAAAACGTTGTAAATTATGTACAACGTTTTCTTGTAAAGGATGTAGGTACTAATTTGGGCAGGCCCCATTTAACTCAATCCATTACTTAGGTTGTTCTACACTAAAGCTTGAAGCCGAGTCGTCGGGATGCCGCCAGCCAGTGTCGGCGGCCGGCGGACACCCACCGTAAACACACGTCAGTGCAGTCGGCAGCCACACGACCTGCTAATAAAGTTTCCACACAAAAACAGTTACACGGCCGGACGGCGGAGTGCACTTGCGCTACTGGCATGTTTATGGTCATACCGAGCCACTGCTGTCTGCCGGCCGATACCCTCGAACATTTTTTCCATATGACAGGGAACGCAGGGCATTCCACGCTGCTTGTCGTTTCGTGGACACGAGTGGGGGTGTTCGCTCATACTAGTAATATGTATTCTGCACCGATGCCAATGTTCAATATAACCGTTGTCGTGGGCTGGAATACACCGACCACACGGTCGGTGGCTGAATAGGACACCGCTGTTAAATTCATCTATACAAATAAATAAAATTAGAGTGTCTGTTTGTAATACATGTATTATAATAAACGCTTTATACTCAATCCATAATTATGGATGTTTACACGTTGCATATACCAAAATAACATTTTTTACAATTTTGTCTGTCGGTCTGTCTATCTGTTTGTTTCAGGTAATTTCTGGAACGGCTGGACCGGTTTTGACGGGACTTTCTTTGGCAGATTGCTGATGTCATAAGGAGTAACTCGAGACAACTTTTATGTTAGATTTTTTTGTTAAATTCCACGCGGAAGAAGTCGCAGGCACAACTCGTAAAATATAGTTATTGGATTTTGATTTCCCTGGTAAAGATGCGCATTGTATATACCCGATACCACCGCGCGGCCTGGCTCGCGCGCCGTGAAGCTCAGTTTAGTTATCTACTGATAGAGTTGGATTACCGAACGAACTAATATAATTAACCGGAGTGTGGAGTGTGATCACTATTTACCTACTACCCAAAACTTTCTGTTCGTGATGCACATACAGACGATCCGTTATACTGCAGAATAACGGATTACTAACAGGTTCCTCCTGTTAGATGTCGTTGGGCTCTATATAGAAGAGTTCAATCTTGACGGTAGGTACATAATAAATGTACGTTGGGACTTAGGATCTGGATGGTAGAGGTGGTAGGCTATTTTACCCTCTTAAAATCGACCAGGAAATGTTTTGTGTGTGTTTCGGTAGCAGCGTCGAAGATATAGCAATGACTAGCTTTCCCCCGCGGCTTAGCCCACCAATAGGAACCTACGTACCTATATACACAGTTTCAAGTGAATCCATTGAAGAAATAAAAAGTTTCAGTGAATTCCCTTTTTATCACCCTAGGGGGGAATTTCCAAAATTCCTCTCTTAGTGCCCCCTGCACTCCACAAGGGACGTAGGTACATGCCAAATTTCAGCTTCTTACGTTCAGTCATTCACTCTGTAACTGAAGAGTTCTATTTACATTATGATGTTATACAGGGTGTAATCGTTAAGTGTGCACAGGCGATTATTCCGTAACTATTACAGATATCAAAAAGCTTTAAACTGATATCGAAAGCACTTTACCTAATGAGTAAAATTATAATAATAGTTTATTAAAATAAAAACGAGAAATATCCAAAAAAATTTAATTAAACTCTCCCATACATTTAGTATGAGATAGTAGAAAGGTTTTACTTTCTTTATTTCAAGTGGAATAGTACCTACTGATTTAACCCTTATCATTTTATAATTATGTATGATATGATATTGATGAATTTCAAGTAGATACACACGTGTAGATTAATTATCTTACCACTTCAAATTAATAATAAACCTTGTTTCAATATCGTTATGATTTGAACTGGCTGAAAAGAAACATACTAAATAAAAACAAAAAGAAAGATACTCTTTGGTGTTCGTTCTAAATTCAAATTCATTATCGCGGGAGTAGGTACTATTCTACTTTAAATAAAGAAAGTAGGTAAAACCTTTCTACTACATATCTCATACTAAATGTATGGGAGAGTTTAATGTAATTTTTTTGGATATTTCTCGTTTTTATTTTAATAAATTATTATTATAATTTTACTCATTAGGTAAAGTGCTTTCGATATCGGTTTAAAGTTTTTTGATATCTGTAATAGTTACAGAATAATCGCCTGTGCACACTTAACGATTACACCCTGTATATAGATGATGCATGTCTCGCGGTTCCTGTTTGGTCGACATTGCGTCGGTGACGCTCAAGGTGTCACTGAAGTCCATGATCGACGCTTACGGTGAATGAACTTAAATCGTGGTACTGTTGGTACTGTCAACTATAGGTGCGGCACAAAAGGAAGGCCCCGATGAAGTTTATTTGACGTCTGTCCGATCATCAAGTTTCGTATAAATTATTACATAAATATGAAGGAGCAAATTGCTGTTCTTCATGGTCTAAAGTGATGTGCAAAAAGTCATAAAATTTATCGAATGTATAACTTTAAGACCCAAAGTTAATTAATTACATGGATATTGAAGCAATATATATATTTAAATATTATGGACTAATGCGGGACCATATAAACAAAGTATATGGTACCGCGAACAAATTCCTTCACGTTTTTACTAACAAAATACAGTGCCACCTTTAATAAAGTAAGTAAGTCAATTACATAAATGAATATACTATAAATCATCTCAACCCAACAAGGCCCACTACTGAGCTCAAAGCCGAGGAGACCTTAAATATAAGGTGATTCGTAAGACTCTTGTGATATTAATAGGGGGTACTCATTATTCGATTCTCATTCCAAAATATGTAATTAAAAAGGGTGCTTAAAAATTTTATTCCAAAAATGTATCGATGCGACTCGCACTTGACCATATTTTTTCGATACTAAATTAACATTTTTCTCGTCACTATTTTAATGTGTCAGAGGGGCCTTAATTTTTTGCCGTTACTATACTCGCAGCGGCACCGGCGGGTCCGGCGGTCTCGGACGTCATCAGTGGATGGTGACTGGTGACCGCTTGCCACCAGATCGCGCGTTTGTTTTTACTATCCACACCACTATTATATTGACCAGAACCATTTCTTATTTCCGTATGAAGGCTTTCTCAAATTCCGCTTCTGTAAAATAACTATAACATACATATTATGCAAGTTTTGTTTTGAGAAATCATAATAATAATCAATTTTAATTTAGAAGAAAAACTTGTATTACGTCAAATTGTTAACTTCAACTAATGCGACTACTTAACGGTCGAACGACAATCCCGTTTTATTGGAAATGTTAATAATTAGTTGACACTCCATCGGTTTCAGTTGAATTTGATGCTACGATGCAAAAAATTTCGGAAAAAAGAGGTAGGAAATGCCAATTTACAGCGTTCAAAATCAAAACAACGACAAAACAGCCTTTTGACACAAAATTATAGAGTTGTGCTTTTGAGTTGGAGGTGAGAAAAAAGCGTTGTGCTACGGCCGCTACAGGTGCCGTAGTCGATCACAGATGCTACGCGCAGTGCTACGAGGAGTGCTACGGGTACCTACGATGGGCGGCGGAGCGCGCGGTGCACGACGCGAGCCGCCAGCGGCCGAGCGAGCGGCGCGGCGCTGGTGCGGCGACAGTGTGCGCGCGGCCCCCGGACGGAGTGCACGTGTCGCGGTGTTGCCGGTGTGCGGTCTCGCAACTATCGCGAAGTTCTGTGACCGATAACATGGTGTGGGTTAGTGTTGTGCTGTGCCCGCGGGACCGGTAGGTGACCCGGTGAGTACACTAAATAACACATTATAAGTATTAAAGACCGTTAGCATCAAACAAATATTATAAATTCGTTTTGAAACATTTTACGATTAGTTATTAAAGTTAGCCATAGTAACGCACAGAAACGATTTCACTACTTTTATAGGTACTTTTGTATTTGAATTATTATTTAATAATTTAAAATAACGTTAATACTGGTAAGCAAATTCTTTAAAAAATAGGAATTATATCAATTCAGTTCAATCCAGTTCAGTGCCGACACTGAATACATCAAATTTTAACTTGTAAGACAACCGCAGGAAGCGAAGTAAATGACCTAGCTCATACGTCGTCCACGTGAGGGTACTTACACTTATGTATGTCACTTATGTATGACAGTCTATTCTTATATGACTACCGCAGCTCAGGTCCTCAACAGGAGGTTTGTCTAGAGTAGTGCAGAAGAGCAACCAAAATGTACAGCCGCCGCCGCCGCGGTAAAATACAAATTTAAGGCAGTCTCGTTTTTAAAACAATCCTCCAGGTCTGATGCCATTTCATGGCACTCATATCCATTGACGAGAGGTTTTTATTTACAGTATGATTAATATGATTTTACCATTAATTCCGCCGAAACTTCACTGTATGGGTACTACGGGCAGGTTCAATCCGCGGCATCATCTGCGTGTGCATTCATCTTGGGAGCGTTGGTTCCAGAGACCAACCTTTTTGTAGATCCAACGGTTTTTCTTAAAGTCTGCTCTCTGTCTCGTATGTCATCAGTAACTTTATCTACAAAGAAATTACAGGAGCTCAAAAGTGCGTCGACTGAGTTTAAGGTAGCAACACATCTGTAACCGAATTAAAACGACACTCTTCCTAATAATTACTAACTGGCTATTAATAACAAAAACTAACAGGACCTAGGACTAACCGTTACTAAAAGTCCCCGGTCCAAGCCCCGGCCCTTACTAACCAACTGATCAACTAACGTTCTTAATAACACGCTTTCCTAACTGGACTATCCACCCTAGTCCTGATTTGAGTGTTGTTCTGGGTAAGATACAGTTGTCATGGACGGCAGCGGAAGGGTGGTGCTGCGTGCTAGTTTGCTATTTTAAATCCATAACATAAAGTCGAGCCACCTGATAGTGTAAGTGATGACCGTCGTCGGGGTAACTAGCCAGCCGGGCTACCCCTATCAATAAGCCTAGTAGAATAAGATAAGTACCATTGAGATTAAACTGGACGGTACAAAGTCCAGCTATCTCTGAATAACTCTGGACCAGGCGCTGTAACTTAGTCTGTTCTTCAGCAGGGTGTTCGAGTGGGGAGGTCGGCTAGAAACTTCTCGGTACGCTCGATGGCAATGTACACCTCACATGAGGTATACATAGACTGCCATCGAGCGTCCCTAGTAGGTATTATAGGATATATTTCTCTTAAGTCGCATCCACTGCGAACATAAGGGTGAGATCAATAAAATCTATATAATATAAAAGAAGCTGACTGACTGACTGACTGACTGACTGACTGACATCAACGCATGGCCTAAACTATAAAGGATAGAAACTTGAAATTTTGCACGGGGGTTCCTTTTATAAGGTAGGGGAGCAATAAGAAAGGATTTTTGAAAATTCACTCCCTAAGGGGGTAAAACGGGGGTGCAAAGTTAGTATGAAACTTTGCCGTTTTTGAAGGTATTCGAATGAAATTCAGTATGAAGGTTTTTCATTGAGAGTTATGAAACATGTATAAAATTTTTTTCGAAAAACATCCCTTAAGGGGGTAAATGGGGGACGCAAATTTTTATCAACTTTTATATATTTAGGGGTTTATGGCGGGCGAAGCCGCGGGGGACAGCTATCATTTATAAAGATATCCTGTGAATTATCCAAAATATACAACTAAATCTTTGCAAACCGAAGGTATAAGTTTCCCGGAGCGAAGCGAGGGCGGGTCGCTAGTTATATATAAAATAATATAATTCAAACGCGTAAATGTTATTACTTACAGCCCTCTAGAATTATGAATTATTCACTTCCGTTAATAGAAATAGGGAAATCTGGTGCATTCGGTATATTTTTATTTAGAGAGTATTAATATTCGGCAGAATCACTAGAGCGAGCGAATTTAAAGCTCTTAACTCAAGACGTAAATTTCGGAGGTGATATGTTTATGTCCCTCCCGGGATTCCACACGAGATTTATGGACTGAATAAAAGTTGTTCATCAGCTTATCAGAACTAAGCGTGCAAGCACCAAGCAGGCCGCGAGCCGCGCGCGTGTGTCGAGCGCACGCCGGTCGCCGCGGCGGTCGTACTCGTAGATAGCGACCGGTTATCCGCTAACGTATGCATAATAATAGAGCGCGCGTCCGCCACACACAACGTACATAAAAGTAGCCTAAGTTACTCCCTATTTCATCAGCTATCTTCCAGTGAAAGTCCCGCCAAATCGGTTCACCAGCCATTCCAGGGATGAGCCAAAACAAACAGACAGACAAAAATGGTAAAAAATGTTATTTTGGTATATGTAAAAAGCGGTTAATTTAATATTACAAACAGACACTCTTTTATATTTATTTGTATAGATTATTATTTTTTATTTCGATTTATTATAAATTATGAGTATGCCAAGTACCATCTAAATATGTTCATTGGTTCCAGCGTGATGATCATGCAAACAGACAGACAAACAGACAATACATATTATTATAAAATATTATTATGTTTTCCTTTCTATATCGTTAATAGACCTCGCAGTCTAAGTATTAAAATTTTGCAAAAATATTCCACGAACAGACTTTATCCCGTAACAGTTTTATTATAAGTATAAATTAAGTGACATTGCGTTACATAATAATACAGTTAAGTAGATGTTATTACAATTGGTAGGAATACACATAATAATATCTAAGTTTGCTGAATTTTGTGGTATTGGGCTATTGGCATGTCAATGACGTAGAGGTGTACTTCATCCGTTTCACTCAGCTTGATGATAAATATTGATGAGTGTATTTGTTAATATGATGTGGTGAACCAAGTCCACCGCTGCGCCGCCGCCCATCGGGTCGGCCACACTCACGCACGCACGCACGCAGGCACCCACGCACCCACGCACCCACGCAAACCCCCCCCCCCACACACACACACACACTGCTGGTGACAGCAACTATCAGCAGATGTAATAACTACTGGATCATGCCGGTACTTCGCAATCGAGAGCACCTCATTAAATATCAATTCAAACTAATTTTGCGCCATTACTCTATTTTAAGGTTTATAACTTGAATAAAAAAATCTTCCATAAAAACTCTCGTCAATCCGTCTAAAGATAAAAGTGACAGCGAATTGTCAGCCACTCGTTTTTACAGCCACTTGTAAGCTAGCGAATGAGCACCGACACTACATTTTACATAATTATCACCCGAGCACCCGAAGTATACGTGCCCACGCTCTAGCAAGTGTGGTATATACGAGTACACCTACGGGGTCGTCAAAGGTTGATAAAGTCGATATGTTATGCGCGGCGCCGGCGGGAGGAACTAGATTCGAGTCACATACTTATCTTTACATATTTCCCAACGGACGGCTCGCTCTTTCTGTCGAATTTCCCACAATTTATGGAGTTTTCTAGTTAGGCCACTTTTATCTTTATTGTCCAAAAATATTGCTTATTGTCAGTCTACCCGTTGAGTAACGACATCGATATCAGCAAGAATCCTTCTCTGTTCTCTATGAGGCAAATTAAACTCGAAAATATAATTATTATACATTGTTTATTCACTATCCGGAGAATTTTTCTAAAATTCCAGCCTTTACACTTGTTTACATTATAAAGAAAATCTGTGTGATGAATTTGAACTTTTTAGCTCAATCAGTTAGAATTACTTTTATTTTAACACAAAAAGTAAAAAAAGATAAAACGTATATGTAAACAGAGAAGATAACCATTGAAGTAATTCATTTTTCAGACATTTATATTTAAACACTTCAACAAGGTTTTGCTTATAAATAAATTTTAAATATTTCGGTTTGATTTTTCTGAACTCGACATAAGAAAGCATTACGTGCGCTACGCTGCAGGCGGCCGAGCAAGTGGTAACGCGCTCTGCACGCCGCGCCGGGCGCCGGGCTACGGAGCTACGCTCCGAGGTACACGGTGCTACGGCGCCGGCGCCGGCGGGCTAATTAAGTCATTTATTTATACACCCTTCGAAAAAAAACAAATATCTAGGCTTATTTGCGATATGTACAACAGACAACAATTTGTCCATAATTACATTTTGGCAATCTTTAATCTTTGCTAAAAATGTTTGAAAATGAAAGTGTAAGTTACATAAGGCCCTCCCTCCGATTTTAAATAAAAAAATTCTATGTAAAAACAACAATACCAATGAGGAAGGAAAGGGTCACTTACGTAAAGCATCCGAAATAAGGTTATGATATGATTTCTTTTAATAAATGTCCCTCGCCCTACGAATAGAATTTCTCAAATATGTATGCTTCGTAAATAAAACGAAAAATAGTCGCGGACAAGATTCTTAAAGACGCTTGTGGAGGTAGCTCGTCTGATATCTACCAGCATCGCGGCCGCGGGTGACCCGCAGAGCGGCAGGGCGCGGGCAGTCCAGAGCAGTGTTGCCTGGACAGGAAACGACTATTCAATTGCTTATTTATATACTATCCAGCGAACGATAACTCTCATCGTCGAGTGTGTGCGCGGTCCGCACCCCGCCGCCTGCTCGTTATATCAAGCGGATAGTCAGTGGTACAACTTGCCAGCAATATATTCGTCGCACCTAATTTGCATTATTTCCCAGCGGCCGGCGGCAGTGCGGTTTGCATGGCAATTCCAGCAGCCTACCCAAATATGAATCCCTCATGAACCGGTACTCTTACGGAACATATGAATGCAACATTGTCCTAAACGATAACATCTCGCCTGTGGATGTAATAGTTATGTATATAATACTGTACATAATACTTAATATGTATGTCACGTCGTATTCTACAATTAATTGGCATACCGCTCTATTTTTCAGGATATTTATTTTATAGCGATAAATTCAAATGACAATCTGCTTTTATTCTATACCTTATGACTTCTTCCTTCACGAAGTATAATTTTTAATATAAATTAAGCGCACGATAGATTTATAAATAGATTTATATGACACTTTCATCAGAAGTACGTGAAGGTATTTTTGATTGGAATTTTAACTACAGCTTAATGTATATTTTGAACTATAATTTATTTTGTGGTAATTACGTAGCGTTTTTGATAGAGGTTGGTTCAGTTCAGCTCACTCAGCTGGTCGGGGGTCGGGGGCCGTCGGTGCTGGTGACGCGACGGCTGGCGCCGGCGGCGCTCTCACAGAGGTCTCATAACATTGAAACTGCGTATTATTGGCACTAACGTGAAACCGCGGCGAAGCGCTACGACATGACTCGCAGACTGGGAGCGGTGTATCGGCCACCAGTCGGCGGCTGCACTCACGGCAGCGAGCGTGCCGGCGCCGGCGCGCAGTGCACACTGTTTGCACAGCAAAGCAAAGCGTTATCAATTAATTACAGGGCACGTGCCATGCGGTAATAAATATTAGCTGCACCGCAGACAGAGAAGTATGGCGTGTTTTGTACGTTGCTGTCTCGTACTGAGAATCCTTCCTGCTTCAGCGGCTCCCCTTAAGTTGTTGTTAAACTGTTATTTGTCGTTCTCTTCTTAAACATATTATATAATTATAATTATGTACTCCAACCGTTTATCAAACATAGCGTTTTTTTACACGTTTAATTTAATATTTTGGGTGCCGGCCAGGTTTATTATTCACTAGTAAAGCTGTCCTCGCTTCGCATAAGGCAATAATACGAGTACCGCAGATAGATGCCGCATTCGAAAAATGTTTAGACAGCATCATTTAAATTTTATCTTTATTATTTAGGCCCATTGGAGTAAAACTCACTCAATGTTACCCCAAGTTTAACAGATTCTGCGATAAGCAAGATAAACGCACTAACCGACAAACAGACAGAAATTCATCATTGTAATGGGATCTATTGCAATAAAATACCCCCAGGTTTTTAAAAATATCTTCAATGTATATTATATGCTGTAAGTATGTAAAATATGTTAATACTTTCTTCCACGTTGACTTAATTTAATTTAGGACTCAGAATAGACACGAGCGATACAGTTAGTGTTAACGTTACACTACAATAATCATCAATTTGCACGTATGTAGATTGTGCACCAACACAAGTCCGCGCATTGATTACCCCGATTAACGGGAGTCCGCCGGCCGCTCCGCTGACGTCGACACATCCTCAGCAATCGCATTACAACTACACTGGATTGCGTCTTGTCCCTGTGTGTCGCTGTCGCCGTGTGTCGGTGTGTCCACTCGTGTCCGACATGCACGGGCCATGCGGGCTGGTAATGACGTAAGCAAGTGTTGTATTTGATAATGGTTTTGCGGAACTGTGAAACGATAAATGGTTGGAGCAGGGACGTTGGGACGATTAGAAGAAGCACGCTATAATGTATTTACTAGTCATTCAAGAAGAAACATTTATTTGAGTAGTTGAAGTCATAACATTGGTTCGTAACATCTTAACTTAGAACTAACTCAAACATTTAACGTTTGTTTTAAGAATCGAAATTTGGATAACTATAAATATAGGAAGTTATCCAAAATTAACTTTACAAACATGTTATGTATGTACAACATTTTATGTTTGTACACCATTTTTTTTCCACTAGAAACAACAGCAACAGGAAATTTTTGGTCACACATCCAACTTCCGACCGCGCCCGCTGTTGCTTAACTTTGTCGATCACTGAGATCGATCGGCTATGAGCGCTTCACGACTCTAAATAGATCTAAGGGAACGTGGTTGACTATATTATAATGTATGTTTATTAGTATTATTTATTACACCTTAAAAAATAATTTTACAATATCTTAATGAACCGCCCCCTTAAAACTATATTTGAAATGACAATCCAGTTTGTTCACGGGGCTGGATGTTTTGATTAATCAATTTTCGATCGTTGTAGGCCGAACAGAACACGTTCGTGGAAGCGGAACACACCATTACAGAAACAAAATATTATTGCTGTCACACGTGCTTCGGAGGTATCGCACGGCCGAGTGAGAAGAACCCTAAAAGTTGGGTCGTAATGGCGCGCGACGCGACGTGAATCTGAAACGAACTCGTGGAATAGGGAACCGTTACGAGTTCAAGGACAATTTGGAAATTTGTTCTGGGAATATCGCCGATGATAATGTGCCCTCAGAGATTTTACTTACATTTCTTTCAATTTTCCTTAATACTCCCTCCGCGGCACTATGTTTAAATAACAATATAATTATGTTATTCTTCTGTTGAAGAACTCGGTTTCTTAAATTGGAAGAAACGATATCTGTGTTACTTTAACTTTAACTGACTATGATTCCAGGTGTGTTATATACTACAAGCCTTCTGCCCACGGCTTCGCCCGCGTAAAATTCGGTTATAATGAACTCGACCGCTTTTTCATAAAGTTTCAACTGAATCCGTCTTTATCTCCTTAGGGAGGGGAATTTTCAAAAATCTTCTCATAAATGCCAAATTTCAGCTTCTTGCGTTCAGTAGTTTCGGCTGTACATTGTCAGTCAGTCACTCAGTAACGGAAGAGTTTTATATAGGTATACAGAAGGTAAACCCGCCCTTGCTGCGATTCGGGAAACATGTCCCTTAGTGTCCATACTCCAAAATTGTTAGACGTAATTCCTTAATATACGTATATGACAACAGTAGTGAGCGACAGAGAGATCGCGGCGGTGAATAGTCAACATCGCGATAACTCCTATGAAGATATTCATTTAAATTACGTGGTGTACAGGGTTATCATAATGTGCTCGCAATGTTTTTAAGGTGACTAACGTATTTAAGTCGATAAGCATTACTATTGTATTCCTTTAAATAGCTTTCCAATTACCGCTTTGTACGTCACCATTTTTTTAAAACGTAAAATGGGTATAGTAAAATATCCTTAAAACTTAAAAGATAGACATAAATGCCATCGCGGACTTTATTGTAGAACCATAAAAGAGAAATATTCTACCCATACCTACATTGTTTTCGCCGAAAGCTCTCAGGCGGCCTGATTTTTTCCGACTTTCTCAACAGTTATCGTCATATTTCAACCAATTTACACAAAACTTTAATATATTACGAGTAGGTATATACCTAAACCTTTCCTTTGTCTTTTGGTGAAAACCGCATGAAGATCCATTCAGAACTTTTTGAGTTTATCGTGAACAGACAGACAGACGCGGCGGGGGACTTTGTTTTATAATAAGTATGATAAGATATTAAATTCACTTCAGACATGTTGCAAGACTGCACGCATGTGCAAGAATTGCACGCAGCCCGGTCTGTGATATAAATTAAAGACAAAACACATCTGCGGCTAGCTGGTGTACCGCGAGATATTTAATTAGTTTAGGATAACGGCGGCCATCGCGTCGTCCCGCTGCACTGCTAATGCTAATTGCTGCGCTCTTTTCAAAATAAACGAGCTCCACCACCGCCGCGCCGCCACCGTCCGCGACACGCACCGACCACCACTATTGCTGTAGCTAACTCCAATTAAAACTTTTTGCCCTACATTCGATACATTCGCAGATAAATAATTGAATAAAAACTGGATGTAATTTAATAAATTTCAGTATTATAACATATTATCATAATGGGTGGTTGCGATAAATCAATGATTATCATGAGGTATTCATTTTGCATATAGGACGGGAATGTAGATCGTGATTTATTTCCGTTAACATTTGATACGGCGAGCTGTACGAGTAGGTATACCGCCGCGATGTTATTGTGATTACAAAATGGGAGTCAGTCCGACGGCTTGAGATGAGGACATGGTGGGTGTTGATACTATCATTTTAGATTCTGAGAAAATATAATTTCTGTGCCCTAATCTTGAGAGACACGGCCCGTTGAATCTGTTCTAAATTACGATGTTTACCTAATTCGGTGAGAAAATTTAAGTTCGGTCCTTTTGACCGGTTTAAACATATTTACGATATTTTGAGGTCAACCAACAATGAAATGTATTTATAGGATAAGACGTAACTATGATTTGAGTTTGAGATTATTGATATTGAGTTAAACTCGTACGCTGCGGATGTCCGCTGCGAAACAGCCTTGCTACTTTGTATGCCACGTGTCAATCTTTCCGCATCATGTTAATAGATTATTTTAATAGTTTGTTGAATAGGCGTGCTCTAGCACGAGTCGTAGCCTCGGCTGGTGTGGATAGCTACGTAGACGAGCCAAGCTTGGGTTCGGAGTAAGGTGAACCGCATCAGTACGGGGGCTCCGCTCGGGCCGGCATGATATATGGCACGCGGTACACGTGTTACCTCGCTTATCTTTCAAGAGTTTCCAAGCATTATGTCCAACTGTGTCGTTAGACTCGAGCAGAGCTGCTACGTAATTACGTAGACTAAAATCCTAGTCCCGTTTTACTTGTCGATATCGTTGTTGCTAATCAGTTTATTCACGAGAGCTTAAGTATATGGAAATAAGGTTCGTGATACTGCAGCTACTGGCATAGGACACGCTGGGACGTTTTGCACTTCGTCATCTAGGTTTTCGCTTAAACTGCTAGATTTCCCCTTCTCTAAGTAATTGTTAGTCCAGGACTTTGCTGATCTTTGGGTCTTATCGGCAAGGGCAGGAGAGCGCGGGAAACAACTATACAACAAACTTACAAGCAAAGTCCACTCGAGCCGGCGTCGCTGAATGCGCCTTCGTATACAGCTCACATTAGCTATCTTACTCGCTCTAACGTATATAGAGCTACTCATTCACGTATCGTTTGACTATTAAATTACTGCAGTCTTTCGAGCGAGGACTTTGCCCACAAAAGAGAATATGTTTATCAAGAGCCACACATTATATGTATACAAGCCATTAATGCTCAAAGATCGTGTTTCCTCTTGAGGCTTGTTAGTAGCTGTCTCAGTGTCCCGGGAGGACGCGCAGGGAGGGGCATGGTGGGGGTGGGGGGCGAGGGGACACAGTAAACAACTTTGTTAGGCGGCTTTTCGTCCCAAATTCTGAACAATTTGCTTTTGTGACTGCTACAACGTATAGCTTGATTTCAAAATAACTACAACGATATGTTTCTGAACCATAGGTAACTATCGCCGATGGTAAGAGCTTAAAGCTCTTTAGATATATTTCTTCAAATTTTATTTTAACATAAAAACAAGTAGACACTAGCAAACGGTGTTACAAATTTAGTTAGTTCGTTAGTAGGTATGGGGTCTGGGGTAGTACGATAACGTGTACTACGAATGATTGTGAGAGAGACCTACGGGTAAAAGGCTCGAATGGTCCTAACGAATTTTTGATACAATGCACGGAATCTTAAAATAAGCATAAAATTTATACTGAGTATATCATTCGATGAAACTAATAAACATTTGACCGTAGAGAGGCGGCGGCTCCAGCGGCTCCAGTCCGCTGTATATACCACACACCACTCTACGACGAGCACAGTGGTCGCTGGTCGCCCACTACCACTATACCAAGTGGAATGTTTCTACTATGTCACGTTAATGGTGAAATTGATTGGATATAATCAAATAAAGTTTATTAGGTACGTTAAAATGAAAAGGCTGGTCTCAATGAACTTCTGATTAGAATAGAAAATAATAAGAATAATAGGTAATATTTGTTATTCTCAGAGACAGCTAGTCAATATGAAGGTAGACGAGTGTAAATGATAAGCAGCAAATTTACGATTTAACTTCTAGAACAGAAGCACTAAATCTTTATCTTTCCGTCTGTATGCAATGTTTATCAAAAAATGCTGGACGTAAAAACAGTCGTACGGCGAAACTAGCTGACGTGACCGTGTTGCCGACCCGAGTCGGAATGCAGACTGTCATATAACAAGTTAAAGTTAAAGTGTTCGGCGTTAGTAGTTAGTATGACACTACACCACTAGGAAATCACTTATAAAGGAAATCATCTATTACATTTCATGTAGGTGAAACCAATGATATACTTATAATGTCATTGAGGTGAAACCTTCTCTGCCACTTGTTTAAAATAGTAACATTGAAAGGTTTAATGCGGACAGTAAGGTTTCGTTAACACGAATTGATATGATTCGAGTGGTTTATTTAAATTTATAGTCGTTTTATCAGTCTCCGGCGTAGAACGACGCTCATTTGATTTTATAGCAGGGGCGCGTCGCCGTCGCGTCGGTCGCCGCGCCTTTTATGTTTTTATATACATAATAGTTTTACTGTTGTTTTGTTTTTATGTCGAGACAAACTGTAATGGTCACCATAATATTATCGCCATAAACGCAAAAACCTTTTTTTGACGTTTAGACTTCACGAGAATGCTATTAAAGTAACCAAGGAGTGTTCTAGGACAATAATAGGACAGTGTCCACAAATTGTTTTCTGTTCAAAGAAAACCTTACCGTTTCAGGTAATGAAATCAGATAATTTTTGACTAACATACATAAAACATTAAAGATCTCTTTTTAATTATTGATTATTATTATGAAACAATCTACTAAAATTTTAGGAACAGAAGGGGATAAATAAAAAATTTGAGCTTAGTTGGTTGAACAAAGGTGCCACAACTTGGAATACCTAAATGGTACGCGGCCGCATCGTCTTTATTTTTCAGAAAACAATTTGTCATTTTTCCTCTGGCACACTCCATAATACCAGGTGTTTGTGTCTCGCGACACCACCTCACCGTACGGAACACTGATATAGTACCTAGGAGTCATTTTATCTCGGGGAAGGGGTCTGTCCCCGCGCAATAGCACAATCTGTTATGAACATAATAAACCAAGTTTTGAATATTTTTATGCATCTATAAAGCTGCCAAGACCGATCCCTAAAACCATAAAATAGGCCGAACATGAAATCTATTAAATCCAAGGAAGGTCTACCTAGTGTGTAATAAAATATCTATTGAAGGTTTTTGTCATTTACAACATCAAGTACTTTTTCGTACTATTTGTGTTTTATTATTCCCTCCTGTACAGATACCTACAGTCTCGTCTTTTATAACTAGTAAAGTGAAGGACTGACTTAATAGGCATCCTTGTTGTAGTTTAATGTGAGCGTCTTCAAGGCAAAAGTGAACATTTCCTGGGTAATTGAGCGTAACCAACTTGCAGTAGTTGTCTCTTTCCATCGCACTAGTTTTAGCGAAGCACTAATTACAAAATCAATATTAATAAATATAAGTAGTTGTTGTCGTTGACTGTCAATAATTGTCTTAGATAATATTTGACGATGGATATAGTAGACCGCACCTATCGCGGTGTTAGTGCAATTCTATTTGTTTACATCATCACCTTCACCGGTTTGTGCCCAAACAGGTGTGAATTTGAATGACCTTTAACCTCAATATAAATGAAAACGATCCGTCCATGTTAACCAGATGTTATCTAAATCGTTTATATTGATTGCATTTAACGGATCGCGGGCCCAGCCGAGGCAGCGGCGCCACGGCGGCCAATGGTCAATAATATGCAGGTGATATAGATAATCGTGTCTTTGATGCACCCTAAGTGTTTTCCAATGGTTTTTAATGTAATATGATATGCGCAGAGTGTTTCCTGCTTACAAATAGAGTCCTTAAAGATAGTTCGTACCAGGTGATAAGATAAGAACAGACTTAATAAATCTCTCTTGTTTTTTTACATTGTATAAGTTGCGCTTGACTTACCATCAGAAGGGGTCGTACCCCTTCTGATGGTGTGGATGTGGCAATGTTGCCCTTAGATGAGAAACTTATTACGGGATTTATTAAACTTGAACACTTCTTGTGTCTCTACTTATGGCTCTTTAAATAAACAGCTGATGAAACGAGCAGATCTACCTAATGGTAAGTGATCACCGCCGTCCATGGACCGCAGTAGCCGTTTAGCAAAGGCATCGCCAAATACGACTACACGTGACCAAAAAAAAGTGGTAGCCAGCTAGCCCCACCACCACGCAGGGGCCGAATACTGTCGCCCCTTACGACGCCCAAATTCACCTGCATGGGATTTGCACTGCATTCTAGGGCGCTTCAAATCTGGGCGCCTCAATACGGTGTGTACCATGAAGTGTGTATGTTGGAGCAGGTGCTATGCGGTGGGTGTTGGGGCGGGTGCTGCAGGCCGCCGCGCTGCTGGCGGCCGCGCTGCCCCGCCCCGCCGCCCCGTCCCCGCCGCGCCCCGCCGGCCCGCGCCCCCCGCCCCGCGACCCGCCGCGCCCGTGCGCCTCCAACGCGCTGTGTGTCTGCCGCGCCGACCACCTTGCCTGCGACTTCGTGCCCTTCCATAGGTTTCCTGAGACAGGTATCTCGCACCTAAGTGCTGCTGTGCTTCTCGCGCGTACAATTCGCACCAGTTGCTAGGCTCTGCCTAAGTTCGGATGACCATGCCCATAACTGTCACTGTTAGCTTGGGTCTCCTTTGACAATGTGATGGATCCAGGCCATAGCTCATCGCACTAGTCAAGTGAAGATTGGCAGACTTCATGTAAAGCAATATCGTGAGCGCTTAATTATACGGGCAGGTTTCCTCGCGATACCTTCACCTATTTTATTTAATTAATTGGAAATTAAGAGCTTGTAATCAAGTCAAATGTTTGTTATAAGAACACGTAATGTTGGTCAGAGGCGGGCGTGCGGCACGTGGCGGTGTCGGGCGCGCGGCTGGGCGCGCTGGCCGAGGCGGCGCTGGACGGGCGCGCGCTGCGCACGCTGCTGCTGGTGGGCTCGCGGCTGCAGCGCCTGCAGCCCGCCGCGCTCGCGTAACTACCGCCCCTCTCACCTACCTCACTCACCTCACTCACCTCAGTAACTGCTCACTAATCAGTGATGCCTACATGTCCTCTGTACTTGAATTCTTTGTGCCGATGGGCACTCCAACGTCGACATTTGTAAAAAGTACTAAAAATTCAAGAAAGCTTTCAGCAATATGCGCCGACTGTATTTTTACGCTAGACTTGAATTTATAAAATTATTCCCTAACTAAGTGTCCATTTTCAGGTCAATGACATCAACGCTGGCATCCTTAGATTTAGGATACAACGAATTTACTGAAATCCCCATAGAGGCCCTCCGAGAACTAAAAGTACTTAACTGGCTCAACTTACAAAAGTACGTTTTCCTTATCCGTTTAATTTTATGCTTGTACTCATACGTATTCTGCAACTCTAAAATGGTTTATTTTACGATTTTACAACTTTATGTTTTTCTTAAATCTTTCAGCGAATAATGTAATAACTAAATAATAATATAGAAGTACTGTAATTTGTTGCCCTTTTTCTAATAAAGTAAAATTTGTTCAGCAATTTCATAAGCGACATCGATCCGGACATGGAGTGGGGCGCGCTCGCGGACACCGTGAGCAGTCTGTCGCTGAGCAACAACCACATCAGTGTGTTGCGCGAGGGGGCGCTGCGCTCGCTGCGGCAGCTGGCGCAGCTGGAGCTGGACGGGAACCGCCTGCGGGAGCTGCAGCCGGCCGCGCTGCCCGCCGGCCTGGCGCTGCTGCGGCTCTCGGACAACCTGCTGCCGCGCGTGCCCTGCGCGGCCGTCGCGCAGCTCCCGCGCCTGCGGCACCTGCACCTCCGCAACAACGTCCTCCAAACCGCCTCCAACCGCACGTGTCGGGCCGACAGATCCAAAATCGATTCCTTAGACTTGAGTAACAACGAGCTCACCGACAGCTATCAATTCGAATTCCAGCACGGACTGCAGCTCAAGCAGCTCGTTTTGGATTTGAACGATTTCACGTCTGTACCCCCTTTCGTATTGGACTGTGGTCGATTGGAAAAATTATCTATATCCTATAACAAGTTGAGCCACCTGTCGGATGCTACGATATACGCGCTCAAGCACGATTTAGAAAGACTAGATTTAGATCACAATGAGTTAGTCGCGCTCCCTGCGATCATACAAGAGTTGGTTCATCTGAAACATCTGTCACTAGCATATAATAATCTCGAGGATGTTCAGGAGTTGCCCCCGCGATTACATTCTCTGTCATTGGCGGGTAATATGCTATCGGCATTTCCGATGAGATTGAAAAGACTGACTCCGGGGTCTCTCGTTTACCTAGACCTAGGTTACAATCTCATCACCCACGTTCCTCTGGAGACGTTCGGTCCGTGGGCGGAGGCGTTGACTACGCTAAGTTTACGCGGCAACCGCGTTGCGCAACTTGCAGTGGGCGTTTTTCCTCCTCTGCCTTTGCGTGAACTTGTTCTTAGTTTTAACGACCTCTATTATGTAGAGGCTGGCGTTTTTGCTAATCTGACTCAATTAAGAGTTCTGGAACTTTCCTCGGCGCTGTTCAGCGGGGACGTGCCCGCCGGCTCGGCGCTCGAGACGCTCAACTGGCTGGGGCTGGATAATAACAATATTCACTATTTCTCGTCAGGCGATATGCAAAATTTTCCCTCATTAGAGTACCTCAATTTGGACTTTAATAAAATAATAGAATTTCCGAGCGAAGTGGTTAGGGCGAATGGCACTTACAAATTAAAGGAGTTAAGGCTGTCGTATAATTACATAAGTAAGATAAACTCGGAGTTTCTAGTAGATCTAGGGGAATTGCAAAGCGTAGACTTATCTTATAATCGCTTGCACAACGTGAGCGAGAGAAGCTTCTCGAATTTAGTGAACTTAGTTTATTTAAGTTTAGCCGGTAACATGGTTGAGGTGGTCTCCGATAGCGCGTTCTGCAACCTGCCCCGTCTAGAGATTTTAGACCTGCAGGAGAATGATTTGGTCGAGTTTTCCACCCGGTACCTTGACAACGTGTCCAATAATCAAGTCAACTTTGCCGTAAACGTTAGTTACAACAGGATAGCTTCCTTAGTGGGCGGTTCGTCTGTCGTTATAACCGTATTAGACCTGTCTCATAATGAGTTAGAAATCATTTCGAAGAATTTTTTTGATTCCATGGGACCACATCTTCGCCAAGTATTACTCTCGCATAATAAAATCACTCAAATCGATAGCTCGGGTTTCGGCTCCTTGTCTAAGTTGGATATATTAAACTTGGGCCATAACAATATCAGTATACTGAAAAGACGAGCTTTTGCGGAAATGTCCTCGCTGCAAATCCTCGACTTGTCTAACAATCGTATCGGGCAGATGTCCGTGGAACAGTTTTACAACTTGCGCCAGCTACGGCAGCTGCGTCTCGATACCAACCGGCTTCGCGCGCTGCCCCGGGACGCTTTCAAGAACACTCTGCTAGAATATTTAGATCTCAGTGATAATCAACTAGCATTATTTCCTAGTAGCACCCTGGCTCAAGTAGGCTTTACTTTGCGTCGTTTAGAGCTGTCACGAAATCGTCTCGAGTATCTCGACGCTGCCATGTTCCACACTACGGCGTTTCTTCACGAACTTAGCCTGGCTCAGAACGCGCTAACCGTGCTCTCTGATAATACTCTCGCAGGGTTGCCTCGTTTGAGGCGTCTCGATTTATCATATAATGCTATAAAGGCAAATTTTAAGGAGCTCTTTCACAACGTGCCTAAATTGCGCCGGCTATCGATGGCCGGCGCCGGGCTAAAGAATATACCTCATCTTCCTCTGGCGAACCTGACCGAGCTCGATCTTAGCATTAACTACATAACGTCGTACCGGGAGACCGATGTTCGCCATCTCGGTAACTTGCACGCGCTTAATCTCGCTGGTAATAAATTCACTTCCGTGCGACCAACAATGTGGGTCGCGCTCCCTCGTCTTATCTCTCTAGATATTTCACATAATCCTATAGTTCGCCTGTCGCGCGGTGCATTCGAGGGCCTCGACCGGCTGCTGCACCTTCGCATGGAGCACTTGAGGCATCTGGAGACTATCGAGCCGCGGTCATTTCGTCCTCTCGTGTCCCTCCGGTCGATCGCTCTCGAATCGCAAACGAGCGAGGGCCGCGATATTCCCATCGCGGAGGTAGTCTCGGCGACACCCAACTTGGAGTCTCTTACGGTATTGATACGAGATATGATTTTGGATTCCCAATTGCTGGGACTACGTGCGCCCAAGCTGCGTGTTATGGAGATCCGAGGGCGAGAGTTGGAGCGGGTGTCGACGAACGCGTTCGCGGCGCTCGGCCGGCAGCGCGCGCTGTCGTTGCGACTGTCGGGCACTGCGGTGGCGGCGCTGCCCGCGGGGCTGGCGCGGCCGCTCGCGCGCGTGCCGCACCTCGCGCTCGACTTCAGCGACAACAGGCTCGTCACATTCGGACCGTCCACTCTGTACCCGAACCTCACCGGTTGGAACCGCTTCGCCACCAAACTTCTTCCAGGTGATTTTTATGGGATGGAATTAATAAATAATTCTGTGGATTACATAATCATAAGTGCCCACTTCAATATTGGACTGCAATGCGTGCGATAAAGATTTATTATCTTTTTGTTGCTATGTTGTATTTAATTTTATTACCGCTATCCATCCGACGACACATACTATTTCATTATTCTTAACTAAACTCAAATCCGGTGTACCCAGAACGTTCTTTTTCCAGAAGCTATAATTTTAATGTACAAAATGAATTTTATCACAAGAAATAATTTAGTTTGACAACTATGCAGACGGCGTTCTAGTCAAAATGTATTTGATATTTCTATTCTCGAGTGTTTAGTGAATAGACAAGTTCCATAAGGTAGCGTTCGTAAACCATTCCAGGTGGGCTGATGCTGGCCGGCAACCCGCTGCGCTGCGGCTGCTCGGCGTCGTGGGCGGGCGCCTGGCTGCGGCGCTGGACGGCCGAGGTGGGCGGCGGGTCGCGCAGCGCGCGCGACGCGGCCCGCCGCAGCACCTGCCTGGCCGCGGCGCGCGCGCGGCCGCTGCTCGAGCTGCACGCGGACGAGGCGGAGTGCCACGCCAGCGCGCTCTCCAGCCGCGCCGCCTGGAGCTCGGCCGCCGCCGCAGACGTCGCCACGATGGTGCTCGTCCTGCTGCACGCGTTCAGATAGTGAAACCAGTGAAATATCTTGAATTAGTGCGACGACAAACACTTACGATCGTTGACACCCCTAGCTCTCGTCGGCGTGTGGTGAAAACCTCCCCATCGACTCGATCGATGAACCTATTTAGGATTAAGTGTGACGACGACGGGTATATTTAGGGCTCGGCACAGTTTGGATTCACGAACATCGAGTGTCTCGAGAGGTGGACATGCCATTCGGAGTGATTCCCAATCTCAGTGAAGCTGTGACCGAGCGCCGCGCGCCGCCGCGTGTAAATACGTGTTTCTACGATCTGTTTTACAATTTTTGTGATGGCGATGCCGACATTTTAAATAATTATGTATTTCTTTTAATTGTAAATATTGTATATAACTAAGAAGGTAATGTAATGTTGATGCGTCGAAATCTATTCGCAAGGACGCCGTATTGCAGTTAGGAAATAGAATCGAGGGAAAAAAGCAACGAATAGGTATTTCGTAAATGGAAATTTGCTATTATTGTAAATTTAAAAGTAGCTACAAGAAAAGTAATAAGGAGGGAGTCATTCGTTCGGCACTTTGATTTATAAGTATCAGTTTCAAAGAGTCGTTGAAATGATATTTCCGCGGGTCAGCGAGCTGGAAATCGCCCAAGACGATCCGTTTTGTGTCGCAGCTGTACAGCATACAGCCGTACAGGTACAGATGGGGATCATTATTCCGCAACTTCATTGTTGATGTTCACTTGTTGTTGTTATCGGAATATTTGTAAAGCGAGCGAGTCCGTCGGGATATTTATGAGCGCCCAGCGCAGGGCGGCGCGCAGCGGAGCGGCGTTGAGCGAAATTAATTATCTAAAGCGCTCGCTCGGCAAATATAATACACGTCCGCGCGCCACCGGCTTAGTATTTTTAAAAGCGTTTTTATTTTCAACCCATTATTTAACGGATTAGAAGCTTTGCAAATAGAGACTGGTTTTACTCTCAGAGAATAGACACATTGTGAGAGGGATTTTTCTGATGAGAACATGATTTTACCACTTCGTAATGCATGACATTTTGTTCAATTCAGTGTGTAGTGTGTGTACTATGTGGTGAGATCGTTTACATAATTGTTCTTAACAAAGAAACTACGTACTTACGTCGGTACTACTGATGATTTTATTTTCATTCGTTTGGGTCAATCTTATTTCTCTTGTCTCTCGTTTAGACGATCAACTTATTATGATGACGTAGTGTATGATGGTAATAACGTTCATACTGTTTCGAATTTATTAGCGATGTATTGTTTTGTACGTTCGTATCGTCTGCCTCTGATACCGACGCGACGTGACGACTAGAACCATTGACACCAACCGATACAAGTGAACATCGACGAACAAACATTTTGCTATTTATTTAGGCTATAGGTACAAATTCTTTTACATACTTAGCATGTTACATAAGTTTAACTCAATTTGTAAATATCCAAATGTGACGATATTGAACGAATAAATATTTTTATAAAAAATGATTTTGTTTTATTGTACTGTTATCTTTATAAATCTCTTAGAAAACGTTACTGGGATGCCGGCGGCAACAACCATACCACATGACGTAACTTACATTGTTACCTCCTGGTCCAGATACCACCCCAACTGTCGACAATCATCAACAACTAACTATTGCGCGCTCGCTCCTGGTGCATAGCAAATTAAACTTTATTGAGTAGTCCAAAACGTACAAATTCTTAGCAGTTATTCGACTATCGCAGCATATACTGTAGCATTTTACCGCCATTGTTTACTTTAAAATAGCTATCCAATTGTTTACTTAACCAATCCAATTGTTGTTGCCTGTAATTTCTTGTCTCGTTTCGTCGAGAACAATCATGAAGTCCTATTTTTAAATTTTTATCCTGTTCGCTCATCTTCCGTCCCGTATTTTCATTTCTATTTAGTCCAGAACTGTCTACGCGACAGCATTTTTACATGATCTGATCCTGACTGTATCTGAAGTATAGAACTCACTATAATTTAAAAAGTATCTAATAACATCTAACATAGTAGTTGGAGACCGGTAAAACGTCCGTTTCCTACGTGAATCTGTTAGAGCATACTTAATATAGTCACCAGGACGCTTCCATCAGGTTCTCGGGCGTAGCGTCGACAAAGCGCGACGTTTTCTAATCCGTATTTGAGCGTATTTCCTACGGCTACAGCGCTCCGCTCCCGTCGCGTCGGAGTAATATCCCTGTAATGTAGCCAGCGGCTGCATACTAATCTGGCCGCACCCGCCGCATCGGCACTCTTCCGAGGGCTCTCACTCCAATGACGGGATGGATTTTTGACGTCCACTAGCAATGTTGCTTCGCTTAGAGCATCACCCGACGTAAAATGTCTGCCTAAATAGGTATACCTATGCCGTTTTGAGAACTAACTTGCGGAATTTTGGTTTCTTTTAAAAATAATCATCATACATAAAATAAATATACAAATATATAAATATACAATAAATAAAATTCTAGACATAGCGGCAGCAAACCTAATTCAGTGAAGTAAACAAACCAACCAACAGGCAAACATTCTAAAAATAATTGTTATGGGATTCATTACATTTAAAAATTCCCCCAATAATAGTTTTTTTTAATATAATTGACACGTGTGCAAACGTGTTTTAAATTGGAGGAGCAGAAACGGCAAAAGAAACACAACGTCACTGTATGCACAGAACCGAGTGAGCGGTGCCGGTGTGCGCTACGACTGAAACTATTTCATACATTTGCTAACAAGAAACTCTAGAGGTGTCGCAAACTTTTATTAACATTGAAAAGCAAAATGCCATTTATTAAAAATATTATTCTCAGCCACATACAGTTTCTAACTCATTACCATATTCATTTGGCACAGTGCTAAAATAGGAGAATAAAGTTTTATTTTCCAGCACAATAGGTTTAAAAGTGGCTGCATTACAGTGTATAATTTTACACGTCCCGAAGCCGGGGCTTTACACCGAATCCCGTGTCAGTCTTATGCAGTTGCAATAAGGATCAAATTGGCTTATCTCATGTTAATGTTAAGTTGATACTTATACATTTGGAATAAGGCTGATATTCGCGTGGCTAAAAGTGATCGTTGGCATAGGATTACCGTCCGTTTTGGAGCCTTACAGTCGCACTATTCTTTTTAAACACATCCAGAGTGTCGGAGATTTACCAATGCATCCGGAAGCTTTAAATACATCATCTATTCGTTGTTTTGTAACTGACAATAAACATTGTGATATCCACATCATAAACTAACTTTATAATGTTGTTTGTACAGTTTCTAGTTTGGACTATATGACATTGAAATCAACAAATGTAATTATTATTAGTCTACCGAGTATTGCATATTACATTGCAGGCGACGATTCTCGCTGTTTCATTTCCCGTTTAGCCTGCAGCCGTGAGTGCAATCAATTTGACACAACACAGCACAGCCCACTCGATTATAAAAGACCTGACCTTCAAAAGGCCGGACCTGAAGCGTTGCCCGTCCTCTGCCCGAAGCACCGTTGCAGCAGCGACACTACGCTCCACTGTGCGCTGCGTGTCCGAACTCTCAACGATAACTGTACGTTACGGTTAGAACCGTGTGACCTAACATTAGTAAAATAACCGGACTAAATAGTCTGCAGTGACCACTGAATGCCATTAACTACGATATCACTACTAAACAACTACACGATGGTGGCATAATATAATGTCTTGGAATGTTTCCGCAGCCCGCGGAAAATTCCTGAAGACTCAATCATCGGGAACACGATTGAGGGACCCCTTAACTAGTCGGCGCTCACACAACGACTAATTAGCCAGCGTAGCAGCGTAGAGCTAATTCTTATGTTGTCCCTTATCAAACACTGAGCTTTATTACCCTACTCTCATTTACTGTCGATTCGAACGTCGTACATTACGGGTATCTTATATCTCCATCTTTGATCGTATGTACTAATCGCGCGATGTATTTAAGAGCATAAGAATGGTTCGAAACGAGTGAATATTAAAAGCATAGAAGTAGGCGGCCACGTTAACAATGCGACACAAAATAATTTTTTCCATCCATTGAACGGTACGCTTAGTGTTTGGATTCAGGTATCGGTACAAATACAGCAACGAACGAGCTCACGACAATAAGAATCACGTACGCGGTATATTAAACGTACAGTGGTGAATGCCAAAGGCTGTTATTGTTGCGGCGCAAGTGAAGCCTATATGCGAGTATGGAGGTTTATTAGGGCGTTTAGTTTGGCTCATCTGCTCCTCTTCCGCCCCAGTACTGGCAGTAACGGTTCACTACACTACAGCGGCGGAGTTTATCTTTGCGAATAAAGCTTTTTTTGCAATATCGGAGTGCGGGCGGTTATTATTCTGTTCAAAATGTGCTTTGAGTACGACGTAGAGTAGTGTAATAGAGCAAGTAGGACGGCGGATAATTGCACTGTACTGTAACTGGACGGGTACTCTGTGTGGAGATGTGTGTAAAGGAGGCTTGTATAAAATGTGTGTTGAGCGTTACCTACCTGCGTTACCTACCTGCGTTAAGAAGGAATTGGGGATTATGTTAGATGAAGCTGGGTGTGTGCCGCTTTGTTTGTGACTGTTCTGTTGCCAGAGGAGGACCAGGGCTGCGGCCGCTCGACAACTTCGGAAAGTCAAATTGTAAAAGGTCACTCGCACCACAAAATGGTTAACACCCCATATGTAATGGCGTTCATCCTTAGTGATCGAACGAGTTGAAGCGCCGCGGGCGCGGTCGGTAGTTGGATGGGTAACCGCCAACTAGCCAGCACAAGAGCTAGCCAGAACAAGAGTCAAATGGGGATCTAAGTATTTTTATATGTAATCATAACAATTAAAAATTTAGGCAAAAAATATAAAACTACGAAACAATGATTTTGTCTAAGCATAATAATATTGATTCTGCACTAATGTCGGTATTAGTTTTGTGTGACCTTCTGTGCGCCGCAAGTTCACTTCATTAGTCAACGTGATTACGTTAAGACGGAGCGAGCGCCGGCTCCGGCAGGTAGCGGCGGCGCGCGCCGGGCGGTATTGTCGGGTTGGCTCGCGATCGGAATTAAACTCGTTCCGCGGCGGAACATTCATTACGAGATTTTATTCCGGAAAGTTCTAATTTGACATTTGAAATTCATTAAAGTTTCATAATTATTCATTCTGAGTGTGGTGTTCTTAGCTTAGTCTCAAATTGATTGCGCTCTAAATACAGTAGCAACTTTCTACTACGTAAACAAATAACTGGATATTAATTAAAATGACTGAGATTTTTATAGAGACGATCTCTTTTTGAGTTCGTGTTAGGCATTATTTGTTTGTTTTAAAATGTGTGGTGTAAGAGGATCCATCCATTTCGAGTGCCGGCCAACGTATCACCTGCCCGTGGTGCAACCTGCTCAGCTACGGAAGAGGCCCCGGCCCCGGACCCCAGATGTTGAAGATCGCTGGGCTGAGCATTACCTACTCAGTCCAATGTAGATTACAAAATGGTCTAGACTTGGTTTCTAGAAGGAAGTTTTTCGTCTTTTGCCGAAAATCCAACAAAAAAACACGGCTGAACTTAATAGATAGGAGTTAACAGCATTCCGTGGAAAATTAATTAATTTTTGATGATCTTAGACGTTATATATTTCTTAATTTTTCTAATGTTATTAGATTAGAAAAATTTAGTTATTACGAAAATGAACATTCCACAATGGTTCATGATCGCCGACGGAACCCTAAACGCCTATCAAACAGCAATCTTCGTATAACCAGCAATTGAAATTAGACAATTAAGGCGCAATTTGCACAATCTGCACGCGATCGCGGCCGACTTCTTTCATGAATATTAAAACCTGTATGAACATGCACTGAAATATAATGACGACTATTCCGAACGTGCACCGCGAGTCCCCCTGACCCCCTGCCCCCTACCGTGCCCCCGCGACCCTAGGACTCACGTGGTCGTCGTCTGAACGATTCTGTTGGTACATCGTAATACCCTTAAGGTTGGCAACATTGTTTTCACTTTATTTCTAAAAAAATACCATGGAAGTATGAAACCTATGGAAATGACATGTCAACAAAAAATGCGTGCCACTGTTACGTCATCTGGCCGACAAACATGGCGGCTTTAGTGCTGACCTATAACTCACGACATCAACTACTCATGACCTATAACTGCAGATAAGAACATTGCTAATTATAATGTAAATCTTCCTTTATTTTCCCGGCAACATTAACAATAACCAATATTTTTAATATTATTTATAGCGTAACTGTGTATGGTTAAAGATGGTTGATTTGATTTTGACCAAGACTTTTTGACAATTTATATCTGTTACCTGTGTCATGATATAATTTTATTCCTTTAATTCAATATGGCCGCCGTCAGTACATATTTTGAGTAGCAAATACATTTGATACACTTTAATTAATTTGAAGGAATCTTAATATAGCGATTATTCTTATTAATCCACTAGTGAATATAATAATATGTTTAATTATATAAATCTAATATTTAATCATTGCTATCAATATAAATATAGCGACACCGGAAACGGAACTTATTACACTTGAACACTTGTGTAAAAAAACTACTAAAATCTCTAGTTTAGTTATTTACAATTCCTTCAGATTCGCTTTTAGGTTCAGCGTTAATGTGTGTAACAACATGTTTATAGACAAGTCCCGCCCTCGTGTGTCGTGTCGCCGACCCCGGCCGTCGGTCCCGTACACTTACGAATAGCAGGTACTACCCACGTGCACGTATGTATGAAACATTGATAAGGTTAAAATTGGTGAAACCATCATGTTTTACACCTGTGGAAATGATCTAGGTACATTGATTTGTCTGCTATTTCGTAATTATCATACCCATACACATCACATTTTCATCACTCTCGAATTTATCTACAAGTGTTTACTATTTAGACTAATAACAACCTATACATATAAATTTATTACACACTCAACTCAAAGGGTAACGATATATTACACCTACATGATAATTATTATTATAAGTATCTTATATAAGTTCTTAGTATCGATCTAAGATAACCGATACTAAGAACATCGTGAGTACTTATAGCACTTGAAATACTTGACAACCGATTCTAATTGAATATCTACTGAGGCGAATGGTTCAACTGAAAGTGATTTTTATGCCTTTATGAAATTTTTGAACATTAGTTACTATTTTTATGCTCACAAACTCATCCATGTAGTCTCAATTGGATCGCGAGTACGCGCTGTAAAGAAAGTAAATTGTTTGATAAATTTTATATAGGACAATTCGCGAACTGACTGCTCACATTTCCGTGAGCAGCTTTTGAGCTTTTTGCAGCGCCCACGTTACTTGCAAAAGCGGTTTACAAAAGACACCCGAGAGCGCTCGTACGGGGATCGCGCCCCTTGTTCTTTACAAAACCGTTACTTCCCATTTTTATGCATTCCTTCGAGAATCGAACCGCCTACACTAAACTGCGGAGCGCATCGCCCCGGGATTCTTTTATCGCCGTTATACATATATCGTCCCACTGCGCTCGCGATACCGCTCTACCATCGAGCTTATAAAACTTTCGTATCGTTCGCCGCTATCTCCAGCTTGACATACATTGCCGGCCTCCGCGAGATCGTTTTCGTGTCTGCACACGCGTAACTCGCAATGTATGCGTCGATAGTGTGCCCAGTAGTTCAGGATTTGAAGTAAAAGTGTAATTTAGCCGTAAGAACCTTTTACCGCGATACGATAACAAAACGATATCATTTTCATAAGTACGAGTATACTCGGGGAAATGTTTTTCTGCAGTATTGTTGGCTCTTTACATTCTGCGTTTACGTAAATTACTCGTAGCTACCTACTCCTCGCGTAATGTAACGGTATGAATGGGACTTTAGTTAATGGGTTAGGAATAAATCGTCTTTGACTGAAGCGATCGGAGCGTTCAGCATGATTAAAGTAATATGAGATACGACCGAAAGTGGATTAGTCGAGTAGTAGGTCTTAAATAATTATTATGGTTATAGTTTGCCTGTAAACAGTACAACTGTATATAGATTATCTTGTTTTATAGATCACAATATCACAAGAGGCTGCTATCGTATCGTATATTAAATATAGGAGTGTTTTTTTTCTACAATATGAAGAAATTATTCGGGTCTGATGGCGCAGGTGGCCTGTTACCATCGGGTGGATGGACTACTACTGAGAAAGCTAAACTACGGACATACGGACCTAACCCAAAAAGTGATTTTCAACGTGAGCCTGGGCAGCTAGTAGCAGTACAAAAACTTTTAAACGCGACTCATACCCTGATATGACTAGTAATTAGCTTCGGGCCATCCTAAATGACAGTTTATAAATAGAGTTTTGTAAATTCTATGACCTTTGGCAGTGGGGGCGGGCGGGGAGCGGCGGGGTAGTTGTGGGGGAGGGTCGTGTTGTGTTGTGCGAATGTGAAACTTTAATCAGGCGCGTGTAATCAGCGGGAAAATCAGTTCCAGCGAACACGTGCCGCCGCCGCTACCGATATAATTAGTAGTTATTCTTCGAAACGTATCGTGTCCTGTCGACGTGGCCGCCCTCTGAATGTTTTGTCATTAGAATGTCATTTGTTTATCAAACTAGTGGCAGCGATGTGAGTTGAATATTATCTTGCTCTTGCTAATTATCCATACCATGTTCATAATTCCGAAAATTCGTTTATTAGACACCAAGACATTCGTTTCGTTTATTAATATCAAGGTGGCTGTTTTTGGGGAAAAACTCGTAGTTACATATATGTATGTATAATCCTGATATTAGCGATCAAACAGTTTTTTATTAAAATTTAACAAGGATTGCTAGCGAACTGAAATTCGGAAGATCGATTCCGCCATCTTTTAACATAATTACCCCCGTGTATATCACGTTATTCCATAAATACGGACCCCGAGCGATCTCGAAGGGCCTGACGTAAGAGCAGTTGTAAACTGGAACGCGGTGAACAACACATGAGACAAACAACCTTGCCCAACTGATTAGTTTATCCGTCAATCTGGCGGCGCGACACTCTCGGCCGCGCGCCGCGACATTAGCCGTAACTTGATTACGGGCGGAGGGCGAGGTCCGCGAGAGTGTACATGGACCAGTTTCGATAGTTGAGCGACGGAGGGCCGGCACGTGACCGGAATGGCGCGGGGCTCTCGTAAAACAGATAAGTGGAGGCGCCGTGATCCCGCCCGTACCTGGGATTTGTTCCGGGGACGGGACAATTTCGAGCATCACATTTCAGAAATGGTGTTTAACAGTTTTATATGACTCGGACATTATCCGTTTTGCATGGGACGTGTTTTCGGTACCGATTCAAGCTAAAATTTCGACCCAGTTACATGATTCGTAATGATTTGGGGACGGAGTTTCGCAGCGATAGTGCTCGTGATGTATGAAATATGTTTGTTTAGATTGTATCGACGTCCCGAATGTTTCTGGATGTTACTGTAGCAGGCAGATGCGATAAGCGAGCGGGCGGGGCGCGGGCTGCGTGATGGTAATAAGGTAACGTCGTTTTTACAGATCTCTAACACTACGGCCGTCACGGCGTTGACGTTGACCGCCAACAAAAAAGTGGAGAACCCTCCTGTTAATTGAACTGCCTCAAAAATAAAATATGTAGAGGGTCCGGGGTGCGACTGAATATCAGGTAGGTATGTATTTTATTCCCTCGTAATACTAAACATCCAACCACCAGCTACTACCAGCGAGAGGCTTTGCTACTAGCGTAAAACACGGCAATGAAACCAATACCGTCCTGAACTTGGAAAGTTGACTTTAACCCGTTTCCCCGACCTGTCAGTACTAGTATCCGAGTGAGTAGGCGGTACTCCTGGACGGTTTGGAATGTTTTGCAACAATGTAAAAGTCCGTCCTCACCTGTAATTATCGTCAAAATTTTTAAGTTCGGCTGATGTTTACTAATGATTACTCTAGACAGGTTTCTTCGGACAGTTAGACAAGTTAGACAGCCGGCTTCACTTTTTAAAGGCGACCATCTCAGTCCTCAAGAGTAACAATACATCTGTGACCGAATTATAACGAGATTCTTACTAACATTTACTAACTGGACTATTACTAACAACAACTAACCGGACTTACTATCCCAGTCCCCATATGAGTCTTGTTCTAAGTCGGTCGCAGTTGTCATGGGCGGCAGCGGAAGGTGGTACTGCATGCTCGTTTGCTACCTTAAATCAATAAAAAAAAAGTTACGTCGTCACATTAATTAGCGTGACAAACGCCGTTCACACTTAGTATTGTTTGTGTAATGTTGCAGTCCGAGGGATACGTTGATTGTAAAATTTTGCGGTATGGTGTGGACCCAATATATCACAAATAAACACACTAACGAGGTCTCCCGGAGCACACAGTCCGGCAGCTCGCCACGTGTCTCGCAGCGTACGTATTGCCACAATATAAAACTTACAGTGGTCGTGCCTCAAGCCGACGACGCAATAAAACGAAATAATAAAACGAAAACTGAGCTGTCGAATGTTGGGGGCTTTCTTGGGACACTATTCAGTGCACCAACTCTTTTCCCAACGAATTTTATGTTTTTTTTAGTATATACTTTAGTAGATACTTAACATAATAATATAATGAATGAAAGTATTTATCAGTTTCCCTACACAATAGGTGGACGCATTGACGTTTGCCCGAGGGTTCCAGAGTTCAGAGGTCCTGGCGACACTGGAGGCAACCTATATTCACTTTCGTAACTCTGTCACCTGGCAATAATATGGCATAATATTGTTTGCATGAATGAGGGGAAACGGTTGTGACGGGCCCGCCCGGCTCCGCGGCCTGGCAACAATCACACGCGCCGGATGCCAGTGACTGATTGCCAGGAAGCGACCGATTCCGCCGCCGGCGGCGAGCGAGACGGCCGCTCGCGCCCTCCCTCTCTCTCAATTACGTTATATCTCGATCCAACCCGCTTTGAAAGGCTTAGCGCATTCGCAGTTTATACCTTACTTTGTTATGAAAATATAGCTACGATTGGCTTCCTTCCGTACGTTGAGCTTCTTCATCGGTGGACTTCCGGCAATCCGACTTTTTTACCAATATGTATTATATAATAATTATCTTAACAATAATATAATACGATAACCTTTGACCTATTTCATTTTTATTCGTGAAATACACATTTATTAAAATAATGTTGAACTACCGCACTAATTCAGTTCACGGATTTAATTTCTGCTTCATAACAGTAATACGTCACACGTCTGGAATAAGGTACGTTGTAAATTTATGATAACTATGTACCTATGTATAAACGTCGAGATAGCTTGGATACGCACATTGCCGCGGCCGACGCCGCTCAAGTTATGCTCAACTGCAACAAACAGTATAATTATACTGATGTAAAAGTGAAAAGTGCCAACTGGATCATATCAGTGACAGCCTGTATTATATTTTATTACATTATAGCGGTCATAGCCGGGTGGTCGAACGTTGGACTCCCGTTGTTTTGGTACTTCATTTTCAGGTTTGGTTACGCACTTACACGTATGCAAGTCATAAAATAATTAAGAAGTAACAATAAAACAAACCATGAACTCCAGCATTTCCATAACGAAACGAAGGAATCGCTCCGTTTAACAACGTCAATGATTGTCGGCTCCATAAATACCGAACATTGTTTTCTACATAATAAACTGTTTGGACAATAAATTAGTTAACCATTAATTGTTTAGTGGCGGCGCCGAGCACACACACACACACACTATACCTCGCGTGTGTTAAAAATGTCAGATTATAAGGCTTATTATAGGAAACGTGGTCAGAATTTACATAATGTAGAAATAATAGTAGGTACCTACGTAATAGTATTGACAACCAGAGCGAGTTATCTAAAACAAATTAATGGCAATTTTACAAGCAATTTTGAAAGTGATAATTGTTTTGTAAACCGAAGAAATATTGGTTTTTAACAGACCGCAAGCCGCCGATAGCCGCCGCAGGGACCCGCTGCTTACGGATTACAGATTATTTATGAAACGGAAATGAATATTGGAATCGTTTCGGACGCTATTATCGTTTGATACCGATCTCTGCCGAATAATGGATAATGGAACATTTAATGGCCGCATTACAAACATTCGTTTGCGGCATTGCAACAAAAACAGTTTAAAATAAATTATCTTGTCTGCTTTAGCTAGTTTCGCGAGCAATAACTATGTAGTAACATTATAAACGTGAATGAATGAATCTGTTCCCGCGGGATAATTATTCCGCGGATTTTCAATCTATAGAAAATAATTCCAGATTGGTCCCATTTAATAGAACCCGGTAGGTACTAAACTAAAATGCGAGTGAGTGTATAATAAAATTGTTTGTTACTCGACGACAGCAAACATGCGACGGGGGCGATGACGCTAGTAGGGCCTGGTTCGCACACGGCGAGTGGCGGCGGGTGGCTATCAGGTGACAAGGAGACTAGTCAGGGTTCCGTATCCAAAAGGTACCAACGGGACCTTTTGACGAGAACTTTGCTGTCCGTCCGTCTGTCCCAGGGCTCAATCATTTAAAACGTAATAAGTAGACACCAGACACACTAGTGTTACTAGGGCCGCACATACTAAAATTAAAAAAAGGTGAAAGATGGGAGACCCAACACAAGTAATTGGATACTTGAAATTTTTGGAAAATATGTATAAAAATCGAAGAAGCCCATGACAAGGCAATTGTATTTTCGGCGTAAACATTTTACGATTGTATGTGCGAGTTCGACTCGCATACAACACACATCACAAGGCTGACGCGAGTACATCTACTCTCTCTCCGAGTAAACGAGTCTCAAAACAGCTGGAGAAATGATTCTCCGCGACCGACGGTCGTATTGTTAACGCGAGGAATCCGGCCGCTGTGTGCGGCGGATCTCGCAGTTTCCACATTTATTATAAGTACCAAAGTAATGCTCCACTCGCGCTGTATCAAGCGGAACTTCACCGTCATTATTCTGAGCCGAGTGAGGAGCGAGGATTATGTTGAGGAGTATGAACTGGAGTAAGTGTGTTGAAGCGACTGCGACTGGGAAAGCTGAAGCCGGTGAGTTCTGCGTCGTCGGCCTGTAATTGTATATTGAAGTGTCAAGCTACGACTTACAATAAGATTAAGGCTTAGTCCAGTAAGCAGCGGATTGGTTGGCATCACTATAACGTTGAAAAACTACGGACAAAGGACAAGGAACAATTTTCTCACTTCTTCAATGTCAATAATTTGCACTATCGCCGGAATTGAACAGTACTTAAAAAGCTATGTGTACCATTACTTGGGATTATAATGATTAACTTTAAACAAACATGAGGATTGGATGCTTTGCTTCTATTACAGACATCAATTCAGTTTACTCTAACATGATATTTGTCAAGAATTTCCTCATTTTTCATTTCATCTCATCAGTCATTATCATCACCACTTTCGATATAAAAGTATTAAAAAGCCCTCGTAATTGCATAAAATGCATGAAAGTGAAATGTTAGTAGATCTCATTAAAATATTCAGCTGAGATGCTGAGGTGTCACGTTCCATTCATGAATATTTAAACGAATTTCAATAATGTTCAAGATGATTGGAAATTCATTATTCAATCGGTCAGAAGAGAGTGTGACTTCCATGTCAGCGTTTTTGTTCCCAACTGCAGAAATACTTTGGAACAAAATCGTTATATAAGTAATAATGTTAATACGTTTTACTCCTTAAGTACCGTCGGTACCTCTTGCTTCGGAAAAATTACTACCTTTCTTACACATTTTGCTTCACATTTATTTCAGGCATCTTTACAAATATTATCTTTACCTCAATTTATCCGGTGACATTTTTTGTTGCTTTATAAATTAATAATAAACCCGCTCTCGCTTCGCTCCGGTAACCTGTACCCACTCTCCAAAATTGTGAAACGTAACCCGCACACGAACTTATTTTCACGCGGGTTAGTTTTTCTTTTGCGACAACTCCTATGTTATTTAATCCGTTGAGAAATAGCCCGTTTTGTCTGACCAATATACATACATATGAGCTATCACAGCTGCAGTCAATTTAATATATCCCGGGGCACTGGTATTGAATTGCATCTTTAGGTAACCGTAGGTAGGCTGCGACCTTTTGCATGGTGAGAATATTGCTTTTATGTTGAATTTCCTGGTTAATTTAGGTTAGGTTAGTAAAGATAAGCTAGATACCTAAGGCCAAAAATTTCGGTATACAATTTTGAAGTCTTTTATTGAAGGAAATGTGTGGTGTTAATATAACTAGCTACCCGCTCGGCGGTCGAAATTCGACCGTAATTCATTCTAAAAAAAATGATTACTTTACATTGCCTCTATGAACAATGACCTCATGACATATTGTCGAATATGGCACTGTGAATAGAGTAACTTATGACGTGTGTAATGTTTTTCTTATTCATCTGATGAATTTTTATACATTATTTTTAAAAACATTAGCATTCTGCACTCCTTCTCTATATAAACTATAAGTGTGCCAATTTTCATACTCCTCCGTCCGCGCAAGTTTCGTAAAAAGGGGTACAAACTTTTTGCTCCAATATTTTATTTACCATACACAGTTTCAACCCTACTTTACATTATTAGGTAATGGTACCATGACGTGCCATGTCCTAATTATAACACACGGAAGCGAGGCAATACGTATTCGTATCAAAACGAACGCGGCGAGTACTCCTTCAGCTTGTGAACGGCGCGGCGCGGCCCGCGGGTGACACACACGGGATGATATAACAGAAATGAGCTAGTTTCACCCGCGACCGTTTCATTTCTACCTTTGATGTGATATAAATTGGCCTTAATAATTCAAGCGCCTTCAGCGGAGACCGGCTCGACAATCACCTCCCCCCCCCGCACCCCCTCGCACCTTACTCCCCGTCCTTAGAGGTATCACATAACAATGGTATTAAGTCCTTCTCGTGTTGCCAGCATACGTGTGTGCTATCACATCCAAAGCATATGGCCCCGAATATAAGGGTTGTTTATGCATGTCGTTACTATATTATATATAATAGGTATATAAATATGGGGCTTAACATCCGTCACTCAACCATTACCAAGTTACCGAGAATTTATTATATTTTTAATAACCGATAAACGAAACTACGGATCAAATAAGTATTATTATTTACTAGATTTTGCTCGAGGCTTCGCCCGCGTGGAAGTTGGAAAACTTGTCGTTTTAATACCGTTAAAATTATGCAAAGGGAACGTAAGTATTATCGGTATAAAAACTATCCTAAATAATATCCTAATCCAACAATTCTTTCTTAGTGCTCATTTGCGTCACTTGAGGAACCTACATACAAAGTTTTAAGTGAATCTATCGAAGAAATAAAAAGTTTCAGTTGATCAACATTTTTATGTTCTTAGTGGGTAATCGCTAAAAATCCTCTCTTAGTGCTTCCCTCTACACTACTCAACGACCATGCATTCCAAATTTCAGCTTGTTGCTGTTGTTACTGCTGTTCTTGTTGTTGTTTCGGCTTTGCGTTGTCTGTCAGTCACTCAGGACTCTAGGCCTCAGTTATGAGGAGAGACCCGTGCTCAGTAGTGGGAAAGAAGAGCGTGAGAGAGGGAGCGAGAAGACAATTCTACGACAAGCTCTTGTAATAGTGGTCGTACTGGCCCACTGTTAACTGTCTGAGTGGTCTCGTGGCAGATAAATGAAAGACTATTGCTTGTTCTTGATCACGGTACAACATCACAACGGTAATAAACGGATTTTAATAGTTTTATAAATGTGGCATTCGTGTAGTGACCCAGTCAGGATAGTTTACAAGTCGTCATAATTGTACGTTGGTGAGCGAGTCACATTGCTTACGTAAGAAATGTATCGGCCGGCCGCACGGCTACAAATTACTGATTTCAATTGACATCTGCGCCGGTCCCCGCCGGTCCCCGTCCACGTCGATCTCAGTCCCCGGCCGGCCGCGGGGCTAATGCTCAATCTTATTGAATAGGCTTGCGGTATTGGTTCCGAGACCCGAGAGATACCGTAGCTTGGTCAATTCACAGTTCTGTTTTATAAACATGACGAAAATATTGTGTGTACTTAAGTATGCTCATCAGAAAATATAATTGCGTATATCTTGCATTATGTAATTTTCATATTTGCCTCATTATAGATTAGGGTATGATTTAATTTGATGAGTTAAAGATTGTTGTGTTTATCTTACTTAGTCGCTCGTGTTTCTGTTTTCTTTAATTAATAAAGATCTATTGCAATAGTTACATACCTAAGTGTTGACAAAACATTTATTACTAACTAAATTTCATAAAACTTCCATAATTACATCAGTCTATGAAATGTTACCATTATTGGATTGGAAAAATATTTTAAAGGTAAATAAGTTTCAAACATACAAAGAATCATCTATAGTTTCGCACGATGCTTAAACACACAGACAGACAAATAGCATATTAGCATATAGCAATAGCATATTATTAAAAGTGTAGATTGCTTAAATAAGTTGTCTTGATGACTTCTAGTGGCGGCAGTTTTAAAAAAAGTTGATGTAAAATCCATCCCATGCGGCCGTGTACTACATCCCGGGCGGTAATGTAGTTAACGTCGCTTTGCAGCCGTGCGTGCATTACCCGCTACGTGGTGCTACGGAATTCGTAGCAGGTTCTACGGACTCGTAGCCGCCGGCGGGATTGCGAGCACCCAGTGTGAGGTGATTATTATATCGCGAGCGTGTGTCACGTGTATATTAAATTTTACGTTATCTAATTTTTCACATAAATATGTTCTCATTTTCGTTCAATATTTTTTTAGGGACTCGTGTTGTACCGTTACAACAGTGATGCAGAGTTTTTAAAGACTAGTTCTGGAGGGAAGTAATATTACGACACAAATAAAACAAACATTCAGGTATAACAACTAACTTAATAATATAGAGCGTCACACTTGGATTTGTAGGTATATAAGCTTCAATGTAGGTATTTCTATAATGCCGCTACATCTCGACCGCCGTATCACATCGACCCGTAGCAAAGCACTAAAGTAAACTGGTGTTTGAACCTCGGCGCTCTCTCGCTATAGAACTTAACTCCTCATGAGAAAAAATATCACACAGAGACTGAGCTTCATTGTGCATACGATTTTTGCACGATATGGATTTAGTAGTCAAAGTTGCAATGAAGGCAGAGCATAAGGTGAGTAATAAAATTATCTCGTCACCCCTTTCAGCATTTAAAATCATGCTTATGTTGTAGGACCAGACTTTCTGTTAAAATTGAAAAGACATTTTAAGACAACAGTTCTCCTAACAATTCCTTTACCTTATTAAAATAGTTGTATCCTATTTGGTTGTGTTGACTTCGTGCGACCTACATTTTTAGTTTGTATTCGTACTTAGATGGGTTGCCTGGAAGAAATCGCTACGTAGCGATAAGACCGCCTATTATTTTGTACTTCTTTTTGGTTTAATTTCTTTGGTGTGCAAACAATAAAGAGTTTATCTATAGTAAATATATTATTTGAACTATAAACAGTACTATGTGTTAGCTACATTTTAATCGGGTTAGTTTCCGCCCAGCGGTTCGAAGGTGATTATACGAAAGTTGGTCTCAGTGTGTGATCCGTACTCTCGTTCAGTAGTCAGTGCGCGGCGCGGCATGTACAAAGCAAACTTCAGCAGTTATGCTCGTGGGCCACAAATGTAATAACGTGTCTTTAAAATTTCAGCCGCGCGCCGCCCCCGCTCCTCCTTACTGAAAACTCAAGTCAGACTCACGAATAACATTCATACTGGCGATGCTGAGTTTTACTAATCATATTATAAACTTTTCTAAATTAATGTAGTAGAATCAATATTTTGACTTACATATATGATGACCCGTATGTCTCAATGGTTAGCACGCTAAGCTGCCAATCAAAGGGTCCTGGGTTCGATATTCTTGCATAGTCATGATGCGGCCGCAGTGTCGGAGACCGTAAAAATGCGGGTTTCTTGTTTCCTTTTCGGCGATAACGCGTTGATGATGCTTTCGGTGTTTGATCTGTACGGAGAAAACGTTACCATTGTTAGGTAAGGAAACACACTTCGTTTTTGAGGATTTCTATGGTAGGAGAATCTTTTTTGTACTTACCAAAATTCAAATAAAGTGAGTAAAATAAATGAGACATTTTTGTTTACAATGTTTACAGCCTCGTCGTTGGCTGATCGCTGGCGCTGATTACGTTTACGCTCGAGCGTTTAGTGTTATCGCGCGGACGCACGCGTGCCTACATCAATCATCCGCGTGCACCGTGCACCGTGCACCGCGCAGCGCGCACTCTCCGACGCCCCCGTCCGAGGCGCGGTCAGCGCGAGCTGGTGCCGCGCCCCTTCCCGTGCATAATTTTTAATCAAGCAACTCGCACGCTCGCAGAGGTTCATTGCGCCGGCGATAATTTTCACTTACGATGCAATTTATCGCCCTAATTATCACGCTGGTTCACTCAAAGCGGCTATATGAATAATTTTACTTGAATACATGATTTAAACGTTAATCTGTATAATTATTGTTTTATTGGTGCTATTTTATTTTGACACTATATTTATGTGAGTTAACTGAATTATTCAGTTTTTATTTTACAAATTATTATTTATCGACTATCATGGCATAAATCATTACTTTAAGATTATATTAATTAATTATCATTATTATTTATACTTAACATATTAAATTATTTTAAATTTAATTCATCGCGCATTGTGCATTTTTTACTATAAACTAGTACTCACTATGTACATTGTACGCCGATATTTCGAGTCCATGACCACGGTCCATGTAGCTGCATACAAACTAGTTACCCTTATCATGTAAAGTTTAAACTAAATAGTGGAAGATTATGAAATATAAATATAATATATTTTAATTAAGAAAAGAAAGTATAAATACCCAATACTTATATTTATTGAATTAAAATAATGATAATTAAGCAAGTAAATCAGTGATTTAATTATGGCGGTATGAGAAGCAACTGAGACGTTAATCGTACGATCTAAAAAAATTAGCCACGAGCTTTTATATCGTATAAATTGTGTAATAACGTTATAAGTTAATAGCTTAGAATAATGACATATAGAAACGAAGTCCGCGCGGCTACTTTGACAACATGTGAGTAGTAAATGTCACCAAACGCCGGCCAGCTCCGTAGTCTTCAATGACAATGCACGGCAAACACGTCTCGCGGAAAAAAAAAAATTATGTCGATTTGTGCGGTTAAATTTTGTCACAACACATTTGAAAAACAAAAGAAGTGTAATAACATCACTTTTCACAGGTAATCTTTCAATATTTCATAATATCTTTTATATAATTAGGTTTAAATAAAAACGTTTTGTTTCAATACTCAGTGTTGCCCAATTGTGAAAATAAATTTTCCAATTTTAAGTGACGAGTGATATACGGCTTAGTCGTGGAGAAGTATATTGGAAGCCAACGAAAAATACACGAATATGTTCAAAACATTTTAACAATGAAGATAAGTACATTACACAGGGTGGATAGTGTAGATTGCGTGAAAATGCTGTCCCTATTAAGGTATAATTATTGAAATTGTTATTCATTATTATTTTAATTATTATTATTAGTTATTATTATTTTAACATGCCTATTGTCAATGTCATTTTCATTTTAATTTTATTGTTGTTTTCACAGATACAATAGTTCACAGATATAATATAGTCCATAGAGTAGTAAATCAACAAAGCCCATTGTTTTTTTTTCCACAGAGTATATTTAATATTGGAACAAAACTTTTTACTCAATGCTGTTATTAAAATATACTAAGTTCCTGTGTTCATGCTTATGTTCAGATACGTAATAGATATGTAAAAAAATAAATAGTAAAAAAATTAATGTGTGTGTACTTATGTATACGCTTTAGAACTTACACTTCTTTGGCGTAACAAGATAAAAATGTTTTCAAAAATTTCATTTATTATAATAATATAATGAGAAATATTATTATTATTTTATTTGTATCTATTATTAATATACCGCCAACTATCTACTTAATCCATACTAACGAGTTCTATTATTCTACTATTATTTACTAGATGGCGCTAGGCCGATGGCGTTCTTATTCTTTAAGTTAGGAAGGTTCACCCCTAGATGGCGCTGTGCTTAAAACCCGCTTCGAATAAATCAATCAATGTAGTATTTTCATTCTAAATTATCTTTAAATTGTTATAATTTATGAACTGTGATATTGCAATTAAATAAATTATATTTATGTGTATCAAATCAAACTAAAAAATACTAGAATATACAACTTGAACATAGTTATCAATTTTCATACCACCTAGAACTAACTTCATGCTGTTAAATTTAGGTGTCGCAGCCAACTTCACATATTAAAATTTCACTCTCATCATTTTTTCATAACGCGCCTAAAGAAGTATAACTTCAAAAAAAAATGATGTTAATATTTTCTTGTATTCGTTTCATATTTAAATAAACATATTTAAATTTTACATAACCATACCCATACTTTACCACACAGCTATTTATGTAGGTATTATTGCTAAAAACAAATTCTTATCAGCGGCCGAATCATTCCCCACTTTCGGGAAACTGCACTTCCCTGGCAACCATTAAACAAGTATAAAAAAAAAGAAAAAAGAAAATTAGTGCTTCACTTTTTAAAGAGCGCTTGTATGAAGACTGTCATTCTATATGTCATTATTCTAAGGTTAATAGTAAAAGTTTTATGAAAAAGTTGATTTTAGTTTTCTAAATAAAAGCTTGTTTTAAAAAAAGTTTTTTACTTACTTTTTAGTTATCGCTGGACAGGCATTCGTATTCTCAGCAAGTCCTTTTATTTGATACCCATATTGTAGAAAGCATAAAAACTTAGTCAGCCATCTTTAGAAGTCCGCCATATTAGTTTTAGAACATTGCCATAAATCATATGTCAATGTTTTAGAATGACACAAAGCTGCATTGTGATCCAAATTAAACGTGTCATACAAAATTTCAGCTCAATCAGTTGAAGCTTCAAAATTGAGTTGCAAGATTTCACCCGAACAAACATAATGTTATATAAACGATTTTAATAATGAACGCTCCTCTACTACACAAAATTACGACAACGAGTGAAAGGAAATGCTTATTTAAATAATATTATTGCCATAATTTATGTATTTCCCCTATACTTGTGTGTCACCACGGACCACGTGTGTGAGCGATAAATGTTTTTTTTGTTTCTTTCAAAGGTTAATGTTAGTGGGGCAGCGTTCTCTATTAGATACGTCGATCTCTACCGAGGAAGTTTATATCTTTGACCTCAGCGTTATGACCCTTTAAAACTTGCAACAAAATTTTAGGGCGAGTGCAATAATTCAGGCCAATGTTTTAAAAGAAACGGAGCTATTTATGCGATACTCTGCACAAGACCCACTCGTGTACTTCCGCCGCGGGAGGGCGCTGTCCGCCGGAGAGCGCTTCCAATTACGAGCTGGCTCTCTTTATTAGTCAAAGGCTTTGCACAAAACAAGAAATGGGGCAAGCTTTAAATCACAAGGTTGTTTAAAAGTGCAGAGGCGCTACTTTGACGAGAACCAATTAGCGCGACATTACGCTCCGCGATGCAGATTTGATCATCCGCTACGTAAGAACGGGTGTTGTCGAGCGGTGCGGGGGCCGTGCTTTGTTGTCCAAACTTCTTTGCTTAATATTCGTTATTGATACCCTCTCCCCTCTCTCTCCCACTCTTTATTCCTCTCTCACTCTCTCTCTCGTTATGGTCTCTTTAATCGAATGTCAGTATCGTTAATTTAGAAGATAATTGGTCACATACATAAATATGTGTACGTATACGCTTTTCTACATACAAACATATATTCCGTAGCGATATTATACTCAAACAATAATCACGAGATGATTGATCGGTGAAGCCTGACATCAATTAATTGTAATTTTTTGATTGAGACTGAACGCTACGGCAATGTGGAGCCTTCGAGTGAAATGAACGAAATTGTTCGCAAATAAAACGTTCTCTGTTAAATGAATATTCTTTATCCCGTTTCGAGGGCGGCTGCTAAGGCATTTTACAGAAACGAACCGCGGACAGTTAACAATCTCTAATATGTTTAAGGCACAGTTAAATAGAACCGTTTCGGATGCAACCTGAGAGGTGATGATGCTCATATCTACGGGGGGATCTTTGAGGAAATGGTGCGCGTCTTTTGAAGTGAGATGAGCGACGTGATGAGTTAAATGAACGCGGAAGATCAACCTGGAGCGATGACTATAATTTTTTTTTGTTATCTACCAGGAACAAATTTATCACCTGGGATAATAATTTCAGTACAAGTTATAAATACAAGTAAAGCTTTCTTCTGATATCGTATATCTATACGATAGGATAGGACATACAGACACACGATAATTTCTTAGAAATATGTTTTGTCATCTAATGAATCTATGAATATAGATTTATTATAACAAAAAACCTACGTATGACCATTTATAAACAATGTAATGCCAGATTCTGCCACGATACATTTATATTATTAGTATCTATTGGTTTAGGATGATATTCGACATATTCAATCATAGCAGGTGGAGAATTGAAATTGAAATTCGATTGGGAAATAATATTGTCGTATCGATTCGAGGATCAGATTTTCAGCTATATGTATATGGTTCCGTTGATTCATTTATGTAACTGGGAGTTAATGGAATGACATGACAAGACAACAACGATTACATGGAATCATGATTTAGTGATTCGTTATGTTCCCGACAATTATGGTATCACATGCCCATCTTCACTCGTGGTTGGTGGCAAGCAAGATTAGGGATTAGAGTAACACAGTTTTTACGTGTTTACGTATTTACATCACGAAGCTCTCTAAACCATCCACGAACAACCGGCACATTGTAGCGAACAATTTATCATAAACATGATTAAGTTCCACGACTCCGTCCAAGGGATAAACATTAAGCACGGTAGGTAACATTAAATCATTCCTTTAAATTATTGACACGCGTTGGTACAAATTCCAACTCACGCGGCCCTTGAGCACTAATCCGCCTCTACCAGTACATTTTCACCCTTATTCTCTATAACGAATAATGTTATTGTCACACCAACGTGTATAGCCGTATACTATACGCCGTACTAATAAATCAAGTCTCTCTTTTTTAAAGGATTTGATTGGTTTCCTTAGAAATTGTTTGTTGTATTTAAATTTTTAGTACCCCTAATTCATTAGCACTGAAAACAATCGTTTAAAATTTAAAAAACGTTAAATCATACATCTTACGCATACATTTTTACTCAAACGCAATGAATACTTATATTAACAATAACCCAAAAGCTCGTAACTAAATTCACCGAATAAGGTTATTTTATTATAATCCTTTTATGCATGTCAGCGATTAATTTTATTTTATATTTTGTTTTGTTCACTTTAGTTACATTTATAATTTATCATTAATAGCGATGGGTACCTATCGCGTTCGTTGTAATCAATTAAACCAATCATTAATGACGAACGAGTTTTAAAAGGTCAAACGTGCGCTTGCCTTTGACCTTGTAGCTTTTAGAGATTATTGTTGTGACTGTATATTTATCAAGACTGTGTTTGCGTCAATCACATTCCAAATTGCATTCACAATAAATATGGCAGCGTAACACTGATTGGTGCCTGTAATGCTCAAAAGCCTGGAAATTCGTTGTACTTGTTTTCTTTTACAGAATCGTAATAACTTACCATTTCAATCGCCACTTACCGGTGGGATTGTTGTCAAGCATTTAACTTATCTTATGTAAAAAAAATTGTATTGATAGACATTGGTAATATTATTATTGCTCTATTAGACCCGTACCGCCCGGCGCGCACTTGACTCAATTATCCCGGTTTATAAACGGCTAGAACTACTCTGAAGCGGTTTTACCTGAAAAAGTCTCAAAGGAGCAGAGTGCAAAAGAAAGGCACCGCTTTGCAAATGAGCCGCCGCTGCTCATTGGCGTTTCTTCTAAACCGGGAACGAGCTGCTTTAATGAAATTCGCACTGAAAAATAGCGCCTCGAGCTGCGCCGCGCTACTTGCCGCCCAACTTCCCTGCAGCGTGACACTCCAATTAATTTGAACTGTATTTTAATATTTCCCGTTGCGTTCCTTCCTTTGCGGGCCTCATATTTGTATGCCTAAGTAGCTCGTAAAAGGCTGCTTTGCAATACAAAGCCTCAGTAATGTTTCGGCTGCAAAGGGACGGCAGACGTTGACAACAAAGAAATTGGTCCGCGATGTCGCGCCGGGCCGGCGGCTAGTGCTGGCTGCTCTTGTGGTATTTGAAGCTTTGACTGCTAATGTATATATAAAGTATTTTTTATATTATCATTTAGAGAAAATAATACAATATCGAATTATTATTAAGCAAAGAAGCTACACTACTACAAAGAAGCTAGACTAACTACTACGTAGACATCACTCACGTATAGGAATGTTCGGAACGATATGGAACGGATCGATCCGATCAAGTGCGATGCATCAGCATCACCATCCGCAGGCAGTGACGACAAGCGTTGACGACGACAATAAGTTCAGTTAGTAGATGTTTATTATAGTTACCTACATTAAAATTAAATAATCGTACATTTCGACTATGTAAAAATCGTGTGAAGAACTATCACAAGCTAAGTGGCAAATGAAAAGCTAAGGTACTAACTTGGTTTAAAAGCTGGGTGCTACTTACTTATACAATTGAGGCGTAGTTACTTTGCCGGTATTTGAAAAAATTAACGCTGATTATATCATTTTTTTCTGTATGCATACTGTAGTACATACATATAACGTAGCAGAAGATACTACACACTATCCGGGAAGAGATTTATTGTGGTACCAGTAAAAAGTCGGCGACATCGCATGTCGTCTCTGGCCGGCCGTCGCGCCGCGGCCCGGTATCGCAATACAGACATAACAATGAAAGAGAGCTCGTAATCCGGGCTCGGCTTCAAACAATGAAAGATTACTTTGTGTCGCATTACATCGCTGTATCGGTAATCTATCAATAGGCTCCGAGCCGGAGATGTGTATCTCGTCTCCAGCTCGCCTCCTATATCCTTCAGATAAATGGATAACTTGAAATTTATGTCGAAAATGTGAGACTTTCCTGTGCTAAGGGACCGTGCAGGAGTATGCCCGATCGACTCGGACGACCGTCGTTGTGGACTGCGTTGAATGGGCTACTGTCAAGTTGAAGTAGGTAGTCCCGATTTGATCACAGTTGTCATGCTCGTTGGTTATCATAAATTGATAAAAAGGTAAATAAGTACCTATCTAATCTTATTAAATCTTTGTAGCGTATACAACGTGATCTGATTTTTACTGTCACTTTCATGTCCATCGGCGATGGTGACCACTTACCATCATGTGGGTCGTCTGACATAAAAAAGGTATTCAAAGCAATTCATCACAATTTGACGAATTTCATTGAATAAGAGAGTTGTAGTGAGTACCTCACTACTACTACATGATATATGCATTCAAATTTAATTATAAACGCTAAATCCATTTGGCGGGCACGGGGGGCGGAGTGTAGAGGCGCGGCGCGCGGGGTGCAGTTGGCACCAACTCCGTGAATAACTCATTAGTTTAATCGCCCAAAGACTTAGATAGCAGCAATGCCGTGCATTATTAATGACTCCATTGAACCGGACCGCAGTAAATAACATAAACTGCTGCTATACAATTGATTCCACACAAAAAACGAATGCCTACCTATTGCTAACGATTAATAAATTCCTGTACTTTGTCTACCCGAATTTTGACTTTAAGGATATCTAATGCTCTTTAATGTCAAAAAGTTAGTTTAAAATAAATGTAGCATTACTCACTCTGTTCAAGTACATATTTACACAATCAAATTCCAGTTAATAAAATCGGATTTGAAACGATAATTGAAATAAATTGAAATGGCAAGTTGCCAATCTCTTATATGATCTTGCAATCAAGTTAGTTAATGTACAAGGATCTTTATGTAGCTACGACGCACGCTGGACAACCTTTGATCCCGATAGGCATCTCGTATATTTTGTTGAACTGTATGTTATTGCGGTCCGCCGCGCCCCGCTGCCCCGCCGTCCCGCTGCCCCGCCGCCCCGCTGCCCCGCCGCCCCGCTGCCCCGCCGCCCCGCCGCCCCGCCATCACTGTCGATTCGTTTGATGACATTGTTTCATAGTTCTATCAATGGGACTTTTAATTACATGATTACGGGTTCTTCTTGGAATAGCTTAATTTGATTAATTTAGTATTATGAATTTCTAATCTGTACTTAAATATGCTGTTTGTTGTTATTGTTTCTTTATATGTAGCCCTCACTTGACATACTTGTACAGTTTTATAAGGATCACTGAAAGAAGAGTTTATTAACATTCTATTTACTTTTCAACCAACTTCAAAAAAGGAAGAGGTTCTCGATTCAACTGGCCCGCCAGCCGGGTTCAGCTCTACCGCCGAGCAAATTGTTATCATTTTTATTTGAGCTCATTAAACCATCATTGGTTTTTAGTGAACATTAAGATAGAATGCATCGTAGTCATGCAGTAATAGAGAAGGCGGCCGCCTGCAGCCGACGCGGTAAGTGAACAACCCACTAAAAATCCGTTGGCAGTCACCTGGCTCATGCTATAAACTAAAGTGCTGGAAGTGCTCCTAACGGTAATCTTGTAAGCTGTCATCAACGGATGCCCGATGTCATACCAAGCTGCCGGATCGACGAGATCACTTTACCCAATAGCGTTGTCATAATTAGCTACTGTCGATACCGAAGCGATCGTTACGTTGAAGTTTTTAACGCACCGTCGATCATTACCAGCTATTGGAGAAGATGCAAAACAAGTCTGCTTCAGTAGGAAAACTTAAAATCAACTCCAGAAGTTTCCACCTCCACTTCGAGCGTCGTAAATATCTGTTTGTGAGATCAAACGGTCGCCGCGGAAGCTTTTTCCCCGCCACACTGAGCACTGGCCCTATAATCGTATAAATAATACTATAGTTCCTCGGACTGTTCATTGTTCTCCTTTGATTCAAAACTATGAAACATTGTTGATGGCTTGCTTTTCTTCCGAATGGCACATAGCTGAGGGACTATTCTTAATACTTATTTTCATTAATATCCCGCTTGGGAATTCGTATGAGCACGTTTTTGTAAGTGTACATACATGCGTCACATTTACATTTGTGAGTATCATTTCTACAGTATTGTTAAAGTAAATTATTGAAATAAAATATTTATATAACAGGTTTGAATTCGTTCATTATACATATTTTGGAATTCTTAATTGTTCATGCGGAAACTACTAAACAATCTTAAAGGACACTTGGGAAAGTTGTAATAGGGCTAAGTACGTAAACTTTTACTTACGATAATTTTCATTCCGTGAAATGGTAGGACCTTTCCATTAAGAGCGTAAGGTCAATAATAAGGGAGCTGGTTTGACGAACCACAAGCGTTGTCAGTTAACGCTTCGACGGAGTGTGGATGGGTCTGTCCTGCGCGAGTCGGCGACAACTTCCTGTTTATTCCTGCTTCTGACGTGTGTCGAAAACATGTCTGATGAAGAAGAACGACTTCCGGATTCCATATATTATGTACCTGCGGATTGGACTTATATCGTAGCAAAGAATAACGTTTAATCGCCGTAAACTTTTATTGTATTAAAAAAGTTAATGAAAACATTATTTTTATAATTTTCTTTTCTGATTTCTCTTGATTATTCATTTTTCAATTAAAACCAAAGATAATTAAAATAAAGAGTGAACTATTCCGCCATATTTATGTCGTCTTGTAGACAATGCACAGACATTTAACTTACAAATTGATTAGTACATAGTTAACGACTGATCAATAGATCACTCGATTCAATTGCGCCGCTCGATTGGCCAGGACGAGATGGCCGCCCGCGCCCGGCCGCCACCGCTTGTCGTGACCGATGTTGAAAGATTTGGACGACAAAACTTTTAGATATCATTCTTCCCCTAATCTCTTGTCCTTTGATAGATTGTAGACATTCGTGAGCGTTACAGAATAGACAATAATGAAAGTATACACATAAATCTCTGCCATTACAGGACAATAGAGCGCCGGCCGATAGGTACTGCCCGCGCGACTAACTTCGATTTGTTTTTATACTTACGAGTGCTATAACACTTATCATTTCGGTGAAGGAAAATGTCGTAAGGAAACCTACTTGAGCTCTTAAGTAAAGTCTACACAAATGGTGTGCGTGTCAACAACGTCACATTTGGCCTTCATCCCCGCTGCTCCAGTTCCAACAGTAAATGAAACCCAACTAGTTGTGACAACAATAATCCATTAATGGAGTTTGAAACTTTGAAGATGAACTATGAGCTGAGCGCGCGACTTTCGAATGTATTGACTGAGCCGGCCGCGCCGAACCGGGCCGAGCCACCGACCACCGGGCTGTTAACACGAGTATTTGCAAATCATCAGTTAGCTGAAACTAAATGCTAATAGAGCGTGTTTAACATCCCCGAAGGCAATCTAGGGAAAGTTTGGGGTCGGATTAGAGCGGCGCCGGGCGCTCGGTCATTACACTTAGACAATTAAGTGGCGGTTACGCGCGCTCTAATACATTCATGAAGGAGTGGCTGCGTGGCCGTTAATGGCTGTTTCAATCGTTCTTTACTGAAGACATTATTTGTATTATTATGCGGTCCGACACTCTCCCGTTCGGTTGTGGAGACAATACAATACAATGGAATACTAACAGTCTATATTGCATAGCAATTTTGACGAAATAGGTATAACCTACAAAAATAATTTATCATCATCATCTAATCATATTGAAGGAGCAATTTCTCCCAGAGAGCCTAAAAAGGAGATGATTACGAACGGACGACAAAAAATTTAATCTTAAGACTAGAATCTACGAATATTATTAGATATTACTGTTTCGCTTTAACAAAAAGCACGCATTTATTGAATGTTTATTATTAACATTGGAAAATAATAATAAAAAAGCTACACACTCATAGCCCCACACAAAGGTTCCTTGTGTCGTGTGTGCAACAACAACAAACATAGACAAGAACATCAATTTTAAACTCTTAATTCAAATTTCCGCCTCGCTAGGTATCTACCCCAGGTCTCTTCAAACGGAGGCCGGAAATGTTAAACATTGCGCGAAACGGATCGTATTATTTAAAAGCGTCAATAGAAGTTATTTAAAAGCGCCACACACGCACAAAGCCAGGATTATTAATTAGCGGCGCGTCCGTCACGTCACCTCTTTATTGCGACCATTAATAATATAGTATTTGCCTGACAACATTTATATCCTATGGAAATGTTATATAACTTTACCTAATTAGTACCTAATAGCTAACTTTACCTAATTGGTTTAACGGTGTGAGTGTGCAGAGTCGCTGTGTCACTAATGAAGTCAAAGCAGTGTGTTTGTGCTGATGTTAACAGTGTTCATGCGCGGGATTATGTGTTAATTGTTTATAATGATATTATTATTGTTTATTGTTATGCAAGTATAAGATTATTTCGTGATACGGGGAGTACTGTTTTCATAGTTTGTAAGTCCCTCTCAGGGCAGAATGAATTCAGTGAAATGATAATAATATGCAATGGATATCAATCGAGGTTGGTTTTAGAGTTCCGTACCAACATGGTAAAAAACCGAACCCTTTAAAATACTCCACAGTATTTCACTAAGCGACAGTATATTTTATTCATTTGTAGTATTTGTTACTATATAATTTTTGATATATAGAACTCATTTGCACTCAGACTTTTATCTTTCAAATAATTATATATATTATTAAATAGAATATAGTATTTATGTTAAAGTAACTGAGTCCTCGGAAATCAATTTGTAATATATTGATAGGTACATAAATGTACATCCAATAAACAATAGGATCGCTTCAGTAATCTACAAACTCGTTCGTCATCGGTGCCACGGTTTTACTTGAATGTCTTCTGTTGTCCATTTCATCACCAGATAAAAAATCTCTCAGGCTTTTATTACATATTTTTAAAGCAAATAGTGCCAGTAAATGCCACAAGCGCACAATACAGTCACGTTAAATTGAGAATAATAACTCATAAATAAAATTCTTTCATAAAAATAAAACGAATTCCATGTTCTTATAATACCGTAATCCACGACCTACATTAAAGCGGACGTGGTGTAAAACAGAATGATTCATCGCTTAATTAATTAATTATCCGCATCCATAAATGTTGAGTACATCCATCCATCACCACGGATGACACAGACGAGCGTGCATAATTATCACGAGGACGCAGCGGCCCCCCGCACCGGCCCCCCGCAGGTCTCCCGCGCTTCCGCGAACAATGCAAGTTGTGGTTTCTTAATTGTATTGTATGTATTGTGTACATAATTATAGTTTTATGTTAATACCCAACAATTGAGCAGACGAGCCACCTGGTGATAAGTGGTCACGGCCACCCATGGACGTTAGTAATATCGAACAAATCACCGTCGTGTGGCCAGCCAAGGTAGATGGAAGAGGGAAGGAAGAAAGTAGTAGTTTCAAGTTCCACCGAAACACGACAAGTCGTTTGTCGAAACGAGTCGAAACACGATAAGTGGTGCCACCAAGCAGGGCCGGCTTCTGCCACCTCATACCTTGGTCTTCTGACATGGTGGGGTTAGTATTCTAGGCTGCCCCGATATTCGGGAACAGTATTAATTATTAATTTTGAAGCACTATTACTTGGCAATACGGCACTGCGATGAAAAAAAGTTTTTACGATTGATTTTAGAAGGATGGTAGGCCATGGGGGTGTAGGTGCGCGTGTAGAAAGAAGGAGTAATACGCACCGTAAGCTATATGTGCTGAATCGCGGGTCTGTGCAGGTACCTTATGGATAGCCAGGTCGTTGAAAGTAATATAGTCGAGAGTGCGCACAAGAAAGTTTATTAGCACAGAACAGAAGCACAGAAAGAAGGAGAAAGATGAAACTGATAGATAGAACTGAGTAGCAATAGTAGAACACGAATATGCAATGCGAATAAAGCGCGGCCGGTCAACGTATGAGGGAAGCGCAAGCGCCTCGTAGCAACCGCGGTTCCGGACGGACTGGTCGTGCCCGCCGATCATGCACGAGAATATGCGAACGCGCAGGCCGACGGCGGGCGCGCGATAACACCCGGCCGGTCGCTATAGTTAATAAAGTCTTGCGCGTCCGTCCGTGCGTTGACATTAATAAAATTTTATTTTAGTTTTTAACAAATAATTTTAAATTCTTATTTTATATTAGGTTAGTAGTTAAATTAAGTTTAGATGTAAGTTTAGTTATAAATTTAAATGTAAATTTAGTTGTAAGTTTTTTATACAAAATAATTATATAAATTACATTATAATAATTAACAGTAGCTCCGCTACATCACCCCCCTCCTGAGACCGTCCTACGGGCGATAATAGTCAGGAAATCTTACCCTTCGTCCCGATCTTGTAGTTTTGATAATGTTATCTTTGGCCCTAGGTGTACGTTGGTGCGGGGTATGTGTGGGAGAGTAACTGTGTGTGTGAGTGCTGTTTTGTGCTTGTGAAGTGTTAGTGTTAGTTTTCGTTTGAGAGGTGTGAGTGTTAGGTGTATGAGTGTAAGTCTGTGTGTCATGTATTGTGTATGCGGGTTTTAACCTGTCAATGGACACGGTGACTGTTTTACCTCTTACTACTATTTTGTACACTTTATTGCCTCTTTGAAGTACTTCGTATGGCCCCGTGTAAGGAGGTTTTAGTGCACCAGCTGCAGTGTCATCGCGAAGGAAGACGTGAGTACATGTAGCTAGGTCCTTAAAAACAAACGGGGATCGACTATTACTATGGCGTGATGCAGGTGGGACTTTCAACCTATTCACGAATAAACGTAAGCGGGCTGCGTAGTCCGTCAAGTCGTACTGCTCGTTCTCTGGGGGGAGGAAAAAGTCTCCTGGGAGGCGTAACGGTTCGCCGTACACCATCTCAGCGACCGATGACTGCAGATCCTCCTTGAAGGCAGTCCTAATACCTAACAAAACCAAAGGAAGCGACTCCACCCAAGTTGAATCGGCATGGCAGGTTATAGCAGCCTTGAGCTGGCGATGGAACCTTTCCACCATGCCATTTGCTGCGGGATGGTACGCCGTAGTGTGCCTATGGACAAAACCTATAATTCGGGAGAGCTCCTTGAACAAAGATGACTCAAATTGTCTTCCCCTGTCGGTGATGATCTTGACAGGACAACCAAACCGCGAGATCCAACCATTTAGTAAGGCCTTTGCCACTGTCTCGGCGGTTATGTCCGAGATTGGTATTGCCTCAGGCCAGCGAGTAAAACGGTCGATGGCGGTGAGACAATACCGTTGCCCTGAAGAAAGTGGCAATGGACCGATGAGGTCGATATGGACCTCCTGGAACCTGCCTTGCGGTATATTATACGTACCCAACGGAGCGGAGACGTGCCTCGTGACCTTTGAGCGTTGGCAAGCTAGACAGCTGCGTGCCCACTCACGGCAATCCTTTCGGATACCTGGCCACACGTAACGCTCGCTCAGCAACCTGGTGGATGCTCTGGCTCCGGGGTGGCTAAGACAGTGCAGTGAGTCAAAGATTTGTCGTCTATGGCTCTCGGCGACATATGGTCGGGGGGAAATGCCACTTACGTCGCAAAACAAAGTAGTGTTCGTGCCAGGCAGTTTCACTTTACTGAGTTGCAGGGAAGTGTGACCAGTAAGAAGCTGCTTCAACTGCGGGTCACTTTCTTGCGCGGCTGCTAACATTTCGGGGTCGATCGGTTGCACGATCTCCTCAACCCGAGACAAAGGATCAGCGACCACATTGTTCTTCCCCGTAATGTGCCTGATGTCGGTTGAAAATTGTGATATAAAATCAAAGTGACGAAACTGCCTGGGTGAACAATTTTCCTTCCTAGTAGTGAAGGCGAACGTAAGCGGCTTGTGATCAGTATAAATCACAAAGTTGCGGGCCTCAACCATGTGTCTAAAATGTTTGATCGCCTCATAGATGGCCAGCAGTTCGCGATCATAAGGGGAGTACTTGGTCTGCGAGGGGCTGAATTTCCGCGAAAAGAAAGCTAGCGGCTCCCACGTACCTGCTCTCAGCTGCTGCAACACTGCGCCCATTGCGGTGTCGGAGGCATCCGTTACGAGGGCCAGCTGAGCGTTGCAGTCAGGGTGTGCTAGCATAGCAGCTTGGCACAGACCCTGCTTGCATGCTTCGAAGGCCTTCAACTCCCTCTCGCCAAAAGTGACCGAATGTGATCCTTTCACGGATCCAGTTAAGAGTGCGTTCAGTGGTGCTTGGTGTTTCGCTGCGTCTGGGATAAACCTGCGATAAAAATTAAGCATGCCCAAGAACCTGCGCAACTCCTTCACTGTTCTGGGCTGGGGAAAATTTCTTACTGCCTCCACCTTCTCAGGCAAGGGCCTCGTACCATCCGCTGAAATTTCGTAGCCGAGGAAGTTGACCTGCGAAGCACCAAAGACACACTTATTAGGGTTCACCACTAAACCGAAATCTCGCAGCCTACTAAACACTTGGTGAAGGTGTTTTTCGTGGGTTTCCTGATCTGCTGAAAAAATCAAAATGTCGTCGATGTAACAGTATATGAAGTCTAGCCCTCGCAACACCTCGTCCACGAACCGTTGGAATGTCTGGCCGGCGTTACGAAGACCAAACGTCATATACGGAAACTCGTATAAGCCAAAAGGTGTTGTGATGGCAGTTTTGGGAACATCAGACGGGTTGATAGGGACTTGATTGTAAGCTCTGGCTAAATCCAACGTGCTGAATATTGTACAGTTAGCCAGGCTGTGTGAAAAATCCTGAATATTGCGGATCGGGTATTTATCCGGGATGGTGCGTGCATTTAATCTGCGGTAGTCACCGCAAGGTCGCCAGCCGTCTTTCTTGGGCGCGAGGTGAAGAGGAGATGCCCACGGAGACTCTGAAGGTCTACAGGTGCCCATCTGTAACATCACCTCAAATTCTGCCTTTGCGATTTTTAATCTATCCGGCGCCAGTCTGCGTGGCGCGCAGGATTCAGGCGGTCCTGGTGTTGTGCGGATGTAGTGTAGTGTAGTATGTTTGGATGTGTTGTTGTTATTGTTAATGCCGGGCGGGCGAGTGATGTCGGGGTATTGTGCTAGTATAGTATGATACTCCGAATCACCAGACATAACCCTAACCGAAGAAACATTATCAAAAAATTTCGCGAGTGAAGCCGTGGTGGCAAGCATAGTATGTCCGTCGACAAGTCGTTGTTTTCTTATGTCTACAATTAGGTTGTAGTGGGATAAGAAGTCAACACCTATTATCGCCCGCGTAACGTCGGCGACAATAAATCGCCAGGGAAAGTCGCGGCGCAGGCCTATATTCAACGACAAGTTTGTATAGCCATACGTATTAATAACAGAGCCGTTTGCGGCACACAAGTCATAGTTAGTCTTTTCGCGATATTCTTTTAATATTGAGCGTGGAAAAACGCAAACATCACTACCAGTATCAACTAAAAAAGTTATTTTAGTTCGTCTATCCTTCACAAATAAGCGACCGCTAGAAGGGCAGGCGTCGGCCGCCATAACAGACTGCCCTACTTGTTTTCCGCATAATCACACGGTTTCACACACTTACGCGCATCACTACCGGACTTGAAATGGTACCAACACAGCGGGTGTTTGCGGTAACTCGAGTTAGACCGTGACCTTGAACTTGATCGCCGTCGGGATCCGGACCCATAGCGCGGGGGGCGCTGCCGGGACCTGGACCTGCCTGCGTGGTGACGCGACGCGCGGCTGTTCTCGTCGACCTTCAAGGCCAGCTGCTCCACCATCCTCTTCAGCTCGGCGATCTCACTGGACGAGTTGGCGTAGGATGTCGCCGCAACATTACATGGCGTGACGATCTCCTGGATGTTGTCAGCAAGGTCGGCAAGCTGCTCCGCTGACAGGCTTGGCTGTGAAGCCAACACAGTCTGCACGTTGCTGGGCAGGCGCTGGCACCAAATGGTCTTGATGAAATCGGCCGGGACCGAGGGTCCAGCCAGATCCTGCAGGTGGCGTAGAAACTGCGACGGTTTCCGGTCTCCTAGCGCTTCGTGGGTTAGCAGCTGCCTCACCTTCTTCTCGTGGGAAGCGGACAGGCGGTGAATCAGCTCAGTCTTTATTTTTTCGTACCGGTTACGAGCAGGTGGATTCACGATGACGTCCTTGACTGCCTTTGCGTGCACCAGGTCAAGGTTGATGGTAACCTGTGTAAACTTGGTGGCGTCGTCCGTAATACCAAAGTTCGCAAATTGACCCTCCAGCAGCGCGAACCATATTTCCGGGTCCTCCGGGGAGAAAGGTGGCACTTTCAAATTGAATCGAGGCCTGGGCATCATCAACTCCGTGCCTTCGTCATCGTCACGACGTGCCGCCGGGGACGGGCGCATTTTTTTCACTCGCCGCGTGGTTATCTTGGCGCCATCTTGTGACACGGCGCTTTGTAAGGCATCGCTACTGCTATCGCTCATGTCAGAGTGCTCTTCTCGGGTCACCAATGTAGGTGCGCGTGTAGAAAGAAGGAGTAATACGCACCGTAAGCTATATGTGCTGAATCGCGGGTCTGTGCAGGTACCTTATGGATAGCCAGGTCGTTGAAAGTAATATAGTCGAGAGTGCGCACAAGAAAGTTTATTAGCACAGAACAGAAGCACAGAAAGAAGGAGAAAGATGAAACTGATAGATAGAACTGAGTAGCAATAGTAGAACACGAATATGCAATGCGAATAAAGCGCGGCCGGTCAACGTATGAGGGAAGCGCAAGCGCCTCGTAGCAACAGCGGTTCCGGACGGACTGGTCGTGCCCGCCGATCATGCACGAGAATATGCGAACGCGCAGGCCGACGGCGGGCGCGCGATAACACCCGGCCGGTCGCTATAGTTAATAAAGTCTTGCGCGTCCGTCCGTGCGTTGACATTAATAAAATTTTATTTTAGTTTTTAACAAATAATTTTAAATTCTTATTTTATATTAGGTTAGTAGTTAAATTAAGTTTAGATGTAAGTTTAGTTATAAATTTAAATGTAAATTTAGTTGTAAGTTTTTTATACAAAATAATTATATAAATTACATTATAATAATTAACAGTAGCTCCGCTACAGGGGCAAAATACCCTGCCACCAAGTAAGTATCATTATGATTAATCTTGAGTGGTACACAGTCCTAAGTGGACCTTTAAAACGAGGGACTTGGCGCCATAGCCCTTCAACAGGATGCACAAGAGGTTGGTTTGGATTTAAGAAAGCTATCCACGATGACCGCCGACCGGCATGCTCCACTGCGGCCGTTCATTCATCAACCTTTGAAATTTATTGGTCTGATTGACGCAGTTACAGTTCTATTTGACTACTGAAACTGATTCGCATCAGGGTCCATCCATCGAACAGTTTAATGAACATTTCAATGAGTAGGTACTGATTGTATTAGCGGCGGGCGGCGCCGGCGGAGCAGCGGGACCGCAGCCGCAGCGAGCGCCAGATATCTGCGGCGGCGCACAATCGGTGCGGCCACTGTTCGCGCCAATCCATCCACAATTACACAATACTTTAATCTACCATATTAATTACCCTGCGGTTAATTTGTTCATCAGGTTCATTGCACTTTTGCTTCTATTCATATTAATGTTGTTCGCCAACACAGATTGATCGCCAGTCGCATCGCTATTAATTATCCGTGGTTTTACGTGATACTGTAGTGCAAATAGATGGTTTTCGCGCGCTCATTTCGAATGGATTGTCATTTGATTAGTGTGTTCGCCCGCGGGTTGGCTCTGTTTAATAAATATTAATGGTATTGAGCACACTATGCACATTATGTAGGTAGGTATACGCGCAGTTCACATTTCAAAGCCGCGGGTGTTAAATGCGGTCGGACACAATGTTTTGCGGTACATCGTTTACATTTAATTGATTGTTAATTCGCCGCAATGTTCAATTAGTCAGGTCACAAAATTATTCACAGGGATTTTGAGGCTCACTGTTATAAAACCTCGAAGTGGGTATCGGCAGTAGTAGTATTATTGATTAGATTTTTTCGAATATATAAATCGAATGGTATCTGAATTCACATAAATAGATACCTCAGTGACGCAACAAAATTCCGGACTTATCTAATATTTTGCATAAGTATCTACTTCTGATAAAATATCATTATTTTCTGCAAAGTCATGAAACAGTTACGACGCAAAAAATAGCATAAATTTAATATTTCAAACTTGAAACACACAGATGTCTCAACTTCGAAGAGCCGTCGTATCAGCTTGATACGTTATATTATTATGAAGTGACAACAAACTAAATAGTAAAGTAACGTTATGTTTAAATGTTGTCTTGACAGCGGTCGCCGCGCTAAATCTGAGCGTGAGCCGTCTAATAACATTAGGCATTAATTTATAACAATTAGGAACATCCATGTCAACATCCATTGAACGCCTGAATCAGATCGCCGTAATCGCAGCGATAATTTACATCTAAATGGTCGTTAGCGGTGCGGCCGCTGATTACTGCCCACTAATTACACTTGCATGGATGCATGAGACCACACTCGAACCACTTAGTTGCGTAGCGCTAAACACCGGATGTTGCTGTCCACGCGCCGCGGCGGCGGCGGCGGCCGGCGGCTGGGGACTTGTATACTCGACTCGAATATTTCTCGACGGAAAGGACACACCTATGTCGTACGAAGGTTACGATATGTACGGATTTGTCGGACAAATCTGGAATTTTGGCCATCTGCCCGGATTTTGCACGGCTTTTATAAAAACGTAAAAATAAAATAAGCATTCCTAAGTCTTCAACTTTTTATGAAACTGTAAATTATATGTAATAATATTCTAAAGAAACAGTGCCAGGTTAAAAATAACGTATTCAATTTCACTTCATTTATAACGAAACATATTTGCAACATATTTGCATCATATTTGCAAGATTTATTTCGTAAATAAAATGTCCGATTTTGTTGTAATCAAGCCGGAATTTTCAAATTTTAGATGGTTACCTTACACACTACTAAACACCCGATGATTAATGAATTATTTTAATAATCAAAAACAATAGAATTTCTTATTTTAATTTATCAGAGCAATGTCTACGACGTTAGAATTGTATAAATTAGAAATCTTTATTGCAAAAGTCTAAAACATTTTAGTGTTACTCGGCCCGTTACAGTTTTAATAGTATTGCTTTTATATAACGTAACACACTTATGACACTGTTTGTTAGTGGGTTAGTGTTAGTCAACTACCAGTTTGAATTTATTCCACACGTCGCTCGTCACGGTACCTGATTTGGATATAACCCGCGAATGATCCTAGGTTACCCTTTACTATTTATTTATTTATACGGAGCACATGCCTTGACTGTAGTACACCGACCGGTCAGTGTATAGTGCATGAGTTGCACTCACACTGGTGTCGTATGGAGCAGCCCCGTCGCCGACTCTAATCGCCGGGCCCGCTGCGACAGAGATCGATGTTAATCGCTTTTGCCCAAATCGATTTGCAGGTGATGGCCGCCTCTGTGTCCGATTACAGGAATCCGCCTGAAAGCCTCGTTACGTTATGACACTTTTTTTGTTTTTGAAATGTTGCACTACTCGGATATGTACGAGTTTATACGAATATGTTCAAAATAACCGATGTTAGAGAAATTTTAGATGCTATGTAAAAGTCAACAGCTCTTGCTTGTTATCCAGTTGAAAGTGTTTTTTATTTATCTTTTGACATGCACCTAAAGTTTCAAAGAACATTCAGTTTACGTATATAAACATTGCACCTACGATATAGATACGAATAGCTGTTGACGGACCTGTTTCTGGGTGTTCGTCAGCGACGTAACTGCAGCGTCGCCCACATACTTGTTACATAGTAACAGTTTAATGTTTAACTCTAGTAGATATTGTTGGATATCTAGTTCGCTCGGGGTAGTACTACCGCCCGCCACGGTACTTGGTACCATTTCCACCGTGTAATAATTGTTTTAACTCCAATTGGGTTCCAGTTAGAAAGGTGTAGAGCCGGGTTCACTTTTTAGAGCCGGCCATCTCTGTCCTCAAGGGAAGCAACACATCTGTGACTGATTTAGAACGAAACTCTTACTAACAATTACTAACTGGACTATTACTCACAACAAATAACAGGACTTATCATCACTCACAGTCTCTGTCCCAGTCCTCATACTTACTAATAAACTAACCAATGCTAAAACTCGGTTACTTTTTTGTGAAGGAATTAAAGCGACGCCGACGGCAAGAATGAAAAATGCAGTATGGCACTTAAAATCGAAAAATAATTGAATGAAAAACGAAACCTGACTGATTGAAAAAACGAATAATTCAAACAGAATTATTAGATGCGCTATCTAACATGCCGCACGTCGCATGCCGCATGCCGCATGCCGCACGCCGCACGTCGCACGCCGCAAGTGGCACGCCGCACGCAGCACGCCGCACGCCGCACGCGGCGCCGCGAAGTTTTTTAATATTCGTAAGCGCGGTAAATCACGCGCGGCTGTCCGCCGTCGCCGCTGTTTTATTTCTCCCCGACATTTATATATTGTGGGAAACGGAGAAATTATTAATACGCAAGCTGGACCGAGTTTAAAAAGTTAACGTTTGTTTTTGACTGCCAACTAAAGGAAAGTTCAGTAGGTGTTCCGCCGAGGAGGCGCCGCTACACGCTATACCTAATATTATTCCAGTATTTTTAGTAGTTCCTATGATATCAAACGAGGTGTATTGGCGCAGTTACAAGTTACTCAAGGTCATCCTTATTTGATATAAATATACTGCTGGGACAATTTAATAGGTACAAAGTACTTCGTACTGGTGGTGGGCCTTGCTGGATTATTGGCGAGACTGTGGTGCCACGCTTCTCCTCTTAGTGCTTGTTACCGTTCCCTTGAAGATCTAATAACTAACGTATTAACTAACACCAAGAGTTATTCCAATCATTCCCATTAAGAGTTATGAATGACGAAAAGGCACTTCGTAAGTGCGGAGTGTTGTAACAAAAGGATGATTATTTCTACTAATAGAATTCCTAATGCACGGTAGGCATTAATACATTTAAGCATAAGTTCATCTTTAATCTGTATAAAATAAATACCACTTCAGTCCGACCGAGTCCCCGCCGAGCGTCGCTCGCTGAACGGTCGCTCGCTGAATTAACGGATGAACGGCAGCGGCACTTAACTCCCGCGTGTACCGCAACTGAAGCATGCAAGTGCACTCTGTCAAGAAGCCGTCGCTTTGCATAAAATACAGCGCGGTATCGAGCACGGACTTTCACATTGTATCCACACTCAACGTTATTTTTTTTTATTTTAATCACAACACGCTTGACAGTGATTGTTTGCAGACAACGCGAAGAGTTTTGAATTTAATCAAGTTTCGATTACTTCTTTTCATGCCTAGGGAAGGGTGGAGCGGGCGAGGGCGGCAATTTTTATTCACGTTGTCGATACACAGGCCGAAACAAAGCAATTTTTGAAACTTTGTTGCCGTTTGTAAGCTTCACGTGAAAACCACCAGAAGAATGTTGTTAGACGGCGCGTTGGAAAATTGAACTTTAAGTCCCCGTAACTTATAATTTATATATACTTATAACCTACAGTGTCGAAGCGTATCCAGCGATGGGAGATAAATGTTAGCATGGGAACTCCATTAAGGGACTTGTAAATAAGTTGAAGGAACTTCGTTTGGCCGTGGACGGTCGGAAATGTTGGAAGTGGCATTCGGCCGTCATCTTAGGCTGACAGACAACTTTTGAAAAGAATTGATTATATCTGCCACCTTATATTATTACTTTACATATAACTATGAAGACCCGATATATCTGTCGTTGTCTCTTTTTATTTTCTGGTGATATGGTTTTTGTTATAGTTACACGATTGTTTAATTGGCGCCTTAGCGGTAGAAGCCGAAAATAGGTAAACACATCGGGCCATGTCAATTTTAGGTTAGCTATTTTGGGTTTAATAAAATTAACCTTCATTTAAGATGTCCTCTGAAAGGGGAAGGAAAGGGAGAACTCCCGGCATGCAAGGTGTCATGCATGAGGAACAGCCGCGCTCCGAATGCTACTGCTGCGAGAGGTTTAAAAATCTTTGACACCGTGATTCATTCTTGACGTGAAGTCAACTGTGACATGTGTCGGCACTCTCATTTTCGTATCATTATTTTAATAAACAAAAACCTTAAATGATGTCTGAAAGTCCATCGGGTGTTCAATGAGAACAACTTAACGACCACTCAAGTCCAGCGCAGTGCAATACTCAGTTAATTACTGTCAATGCAGAGTCGTGATAACTGCCCAGTCGGGGCACTCAGCCGGTTCCCGATCGACTGACCGACAAATGATACATTTACAGTGTAGCATTTACTCAGCGACTTGTAATTAAACCGTGCCGTGTTGTGACGTCCCAGCTTACTCACAACACCCGACGTGTCAATTAAAGGGTAAGGGCGCAGCTACACTTACCTATTTTATACGTATTTTAACTTATCTTTCATTTCTTATTTAACGCAGTTATTCTATTCTTATTCACAGTAACACTGAAGGCCTGTTAAGCTCAATGGTATTCTGCGTGTAGAGTGGCAAATAGTACTTAACCGTCACCCAGTAATTAAGAATACGGGATCGCAACATTTGTGTTTACATTTACGCTAAAGGGATAAAAAACGGGTAAACTGAAACTTTTTATTTAAAAAGGAAGTAGGTAAAGAAGGAGAGAAAGAAGTAAGAAAGATTTTTTGGAAATATGCGAGTGAATCCGCGGTGGAAAATTACTTTATATATAACAGCCCATCTATCAAAATGCCATCATATCATAGGCCAATATGGTATGTATGAAACACCAATACCTGCACGAGATTGCGGTATGCAAACCTTAGGTACTTCTGCATCATATAAAAACTAAATAAATAATTAAAATTCAAAAATTATTCAAAAATTATTTTCTACCTACATACCTTTGTAAATTTGATGTACCTACCTGTAAAAATTGAGGTACATCAAATTTACACGCATAGCAAACATTTTAATATTTCCCTTTTTAGAACAGAGTAGATATTTAATTAAAACACTCTGAAGGATTCCTTATAGGTATACATTTTACACACATACATTTTACACACAAAGAAAACATTAACATTTTTACTTTTTAGAAAATACTACCGGATACCTGATTGCATCGAAGCTATCGGTAAACCATTTATTTCAGATGGCGTTAATTAGTTTAAAAGCCCTAAATTTATAGATATGAGTACTAGTTACAATCATGGTAGTTAACTAACTTAAAAGAGAGCCGCGCCGCATTGCCGCGCCGCATTGCCGCGTCGCACGACCGCGCCGCAGTGAGGACGAGCCCTCGCGGTATCGACGTAATGACGGTATCGCCGTCGATCGAACGAAAAATCCCGTTGGGGGATAATTACCAGCATTTAACGCATCGTTTCATTAAATCGACCAATTCTCGCCCATACACCTCGTTTTATTCAAAATCATCGCTTTATAATTGTGTTGTGAGTTGTAATTAGCTGCTCATTTAATAGGATATACAAAATCAAACGGAAAATGTTCTGCTGCTCATTCCCACTAATTGGTTTAATAAGCCTCAGCAAGCCGACAGCCGGTAACGTTTTTCGGTTACACAATATTCATGTAGTTTGCAACAAAATTAATATCGTAATTAAGGTTAATTGGAGCAAATAGTTTGAACAAATACACCATCAATATTTATAAAAGCCGACAGGTATCGTAAAAGTAGCAGTGGTTTGGACGTTGGACCGGGTTAAAACCCAACACGCGCTTCTAATTTTCAATTAAAACAGTGCGTATTAGAATTTAATTATCACTTGCTTACGGTGAAGCATAAATATCGTACGGAAACCTGACGGACACCTGAGAGTTCCATAATGTTCCGAAGCTGTTTTGCAAAGGGAGATCTCCGGCCGGGCAAGACGTCTTGCCCGGGAGGCAGTGAACCCAATAAGCAGAGGCATCGTAGAAGCGCTACGCGGGTGCTACGATTTGATAAGTATTGTACTAGACTACGTCATGCTACGAATTAAATTTGAGCATATCGTTTTGATATCTAAATTATTTTATTATACTAAATTTAAGATGGTAAAACCAATATATTGTGTACACTTGTATCTTTTCATTTTTTAAATTTTTGTTATAATTAACATATAAATTAGACTAAAATTAAACTAAAATTAAAATAAATTTATAAAGCTGGGCCCCTGCGGTGCAGTACCCAAGATGCTGGCAGCATTTCCTCTCTGTATAGCAATGCTAATACGCTGAGCGAGAAAACTACCAGCTCTTGAGTCGCCAGTCTTGTGTATTATTTTATTTTTAATTTGTCCGAAAAGATAATGAGCATCAGGACCCCACGGACCAAGAGTCTCCAAAAGCTTTAAAAAAATAATAAGCATTTGAAATATTATCATATTTCAAATGCTTATTATTCTCTGCCGCCTCTGCCGCAGCACCCGCTCTAATTTTGGTACCATGAATATGAGACGGAGCCAGTGTATCTACACAGGTAGCATCCCAAACTAGTGACCGTCCCATAGTCCATGGCACGATCGACATACCGTCAGGTCTCTTGCCATCTTTTCTAAATATGCCGTTTGGCTCGAGAGTGCATGGAATATTTATTGTGACAAGAGACCTTCTAATAATGTCGTTCAAAGCGGCATGGCGGGAAAAACGACCCGCGCTTTTTCGACAAGAGAGACCGTGGAGACGTAATGCATCAACATCTGCACCACAGGAGCAAATATGAGGCGTGCAAACCTTGACACCCAAACGAAGACCAGCAGATAATCGTAAGGTCTCAGGATCTAAAAGAGTGCCAATGGAAGCAGATGGAAGTGCGTGTAACCACTGACCAGACTCCCAACTTGACACAGCTTTTAATCTGGCCTTATCGACATCTGAATTATTAATATTTAATAAATAATTAAAAGTTTGTTTACAAAGCAAGTCATCCCAAGCTCTTTGCGAATGTAATTTTGATGGCAAATTTAGAGAAGCCGTCTTCCATTCATTCATGCCATCCTCCAAGCACGCAACACCGTAGTTTTGGTCATTATGACATAAAATATTACCTACAAGTGTTGAAGTACTATGGATTGAAGACAAAAATGCTGAAAGAGCGACGTTAGAAACTTTTCTAATACCAAGACCGCCATATCTAATAGGTAATGATGCTTGAGTCCAAGAATCATCTGTAAAATTTAAATTTAGAATTTTTTCTAATTCAATTTTAATTAAATTATCGACATCGAGTAAAAGATTGGAAAATTTCCAAAACTGAGAACATCTTAAAAAATAAACGAATTTAGGTAAAAATAGACAATATTTCAAAATTATAAAAGAAAAATGGTTGTTTATTTTCAAAAGGCTGTCTGAATACGGAGAAAACTTTACAATCGAATTACGAATAAAATTTATCACACCGTCATCATAAATAGGAGAACCTAGAAGGTAAAGAGAAGATTTGTTCAAAATTTTTATGTCTGGTGCCAAATTCATACATTTTTGTATTATATCTGAAGCATTATTAACGTCCGAAGAAACATATATTTCACATTTATTAAAATTTAATTGCAATCCAATTCATTTAAATTCCTTTATAATTTTGGATATATCTGAAAGAACTGAATCAGCTTTACCTGCTAAAGTTCCATCATCTAAATACCAAACGTTAAATTTTGAATTTAAATTTTGAATAATTGGGTTAATCGCAAGACTGAAAATTGCTGGACCAAGAGGATCACCTTGCTGACAACCGGTTGATGAATTAATCTCGTTTTTATTATAAACTAATTTTGAAGGATGATGATAGCAGTCTAAAAGATATGAGTAAGTTTCAGGAATATTTTTATAAACTTCACTAAGAAAAATATCTCTTTTTATAGAATTAAACGCATTTTTAACATCAATTTTGACCAAAACTTCAAAATTTGGGTCTTGTGTCAGAAAACTGCGTAATGCATGTACTGCTGCTTCACATCCGCCTTTCGAACCAAACCCTAGTTGAACTGGTTCAAACTTGCTTTTCAATTTGGGCAAAATTTTACGCGCACAAATCTTCGAAACGAGGCGTCGAAAAGTACAACCAACAGCTATTGGTCGTACGCCGCCATCTTTTTTTGTAAGCGCAATAAGGTGGGCTCCATATAAAATTGGTGTAAATTCATGATTAACATTACCTGACAACATAAAATTGGAAATTTTTAAAATGGAACTTAAGAGGCGTTTCGCCGCATCACCTAATGAAGGTGAAGTTAGATCTTTCAGATGCTGTGGAGAAATGCCATCCAAACCAGCTGCAGAACCTGGTTTAAAAGACGAAATTGCTAGAATGATATCACGCTCATTACACACTAGACAAGGTTGGGATAAAGAAGGTGGATCAAGAAAAAAAGACGAAGAGTCGGCTTGAGGATGTTTGCTTTGTAAAGCCGCTAAAGTTTCAGATGTATCCGCTGATATCGTATCATTAGTGAAGAGAAGACGCGCTGCGCCTTTTATATCCCCATCGCTGATTTTTGATTCTACTGTATGTATTAAATTAAATTTGGGATTTGATTTTGAGTCACAATTTGAAAAAGTAAATGAAGTATCAGTTTTCGAACAATTTGTTTTAATTTTTTGGGTCAATGATGTTTTATTAATCTCATTAGTGACATTTAAAGATTTGTAAGCAAATGTGAATAATTTTTCCCAATCCTGTGTGTTGCCGCTGTAGTTTAGGTATTATAGCAATTAAAATCTTCGTCAAGGCAAAATAAAACCACCACACAGTTCACGGTAAAGAGTTGTAATGTAATATTCATTAATGTCGGTAAGAACATGCACGGTACTTAAAACTAATTGTTCGCCGAGTACGATGCGACGCGTAAACATGAAGATGCCATTAAGATGCATCAGGCGCTGAGTAAAATAACCAAAATTTTAAAAATGATAAAATAAGTAACGTAATAATATACTTAATAACTAATAGGCGATACTATACTAAACATGCCCCCGGGCGTTGAAAGCCTCGCTTTCAACCCAAATCATCAATTTCAGGTAGGGGACAAATCTTGCTAAATGATCTCCGAAGTACACCATTCGAAGTCTTCACATCCGCAACCCTGGTGATGCCATCCGTGCCCGGGTACACCGCAATGATCCGACCCAACTTCCACTTCAATGGTGGCACATTTTCTTCTTTTAGAAGAACTAAAGCATTTAGCTTCAATGTTGCACCTTTGCTGGAGCGCCATTTCGTGCGTACTTGGAGTTCTGACACATACTCCTTGCTCCACCGGATCCAAAAGTGCTGGCGTAACTGTTCAATACGCTGGAACCTGGTCAACATGCTTGTGGAGCGGTCGAGATAGTCCGGTGCAGGCAGAGAGGTCAATGGACGTCCAATTATAAAATGTCCAGGAGTCAAGGGCATCAAATCTTCAGGGTCTGAAGAGAGAGGCGTTAGTGGCCGGGAGTTCAATATGGCCTCGATTTGAACTAGCGTTGTGGAAAGTTCCTCGTACGTTAAATGACAATTGCCCAACACTCTAACTAACTGATACTTTGTTGACTTCACACCAGCCTCCGCAAGACCAGCAAAATGAGGAGAATATGCTGGTATAAAATGAAATTTAATACCGTCATTAGCCATAACTTCAGTTAACGAATCGCAGTTGTTCTTTAAAAATTTGGAAATATCGTTATACGCGCCAACGAATGAGGTACCGTTGTCGGAATAAATGTTTGTAGGTTTTCCTCTGCGTGATATAAATCTACGCAATGCCATTAAGAAGGTGTTACTCGTTAAGTCGCCTACCAATTCCAAATGAATGGCCTTTGTTGCGAAGCACACAAAAATGGCGATATAGACTTTAACTAATTTACACCCACGACCTTGGCGGGAAGCAGACTGAATAGGGCCTGCATAGTCTAACCCGATATTTTGGAAAGGAAAACCTGCTAGAAGGCGATGCTGCGGCAAGTTACCCATAATAGGTGATACAGTTTGCCCTTTCATTCGGCAACACTTGATGCAAAGTCGACAGCAATGCCTTGCTAAATTGCGACCTCTGATCGGCCAATACGTTTCTCTAATGGAAGACAATAATAATTGTGGCCCGGCGTGCAGTAACCGTCGGTGTTCATAATCAAATAATAATTTAGTGAACTTATGAGTGGACTGTAATAAATTGGATGTTTCTTTTCATATAAATAGTCAGAATTAGACAAACGGCCTCCCACACGCATTATTTTATTGTCATCCAGGAAAACATTAAATTTCAATAAAGGACTTTTCTTAGGTAATTCTTTATTATTAATGAGTAGTTTATGCTCAGGAAAAGTTTCGTATTGTGATTGCCTGATAATTACATTTAATGCAGATTGCAGTTCGTCGGTACACAGAGGACCAGAACAGGACTGCTTTCTACAACGTTTAATAAACCTTAATATAAATGCCACAGTACGATTGAGCCTTAAGAAATTTGAAAATCTATTAAAATCAATGAATTCATTATTACAAATTTTATTATTAGCTATCTCACTATATAAAGAAATATTACTAGACTTCAATTCTGGTAAGGTGTCGTTATTAATAGATAAATGATTCGATGGCCATAGTGAGGCGTCCTCATAAAGAAAAGATGGACCTGACCACCACTTGTTTAAAGTCGCTATAGATTTTATATCTACTCCGCGGGAAATGTAATCTGCAGGATTGTCTTTGGTACCTACGTGCCTCCACTGACAGTTAGATGTCTTGTCTAAAATGTCTGCCACCCTGTTACGAACAAAGGGTTGCAACTTACTAGGCAACGTTCTCAACCACCCTAAGACAATAGTAGAATCCGTCCAGAATACAGTGCGAACATTCTCCAGCCGTAATGAGGCGATAGCCTTTTTATAAAGACGGGTACCTATTAACGCGCTACACAATTCGAGTCTCGGTATAGTGGTTAACCTAAGTGGAGTTACACGACTCTTAGCAAGTAGCAGGCGCACTACCACCTCACCATCATCGTTGACACTACGAACATATAGACATGCGCCATACGCACGTTCAGATGCGTCAGAAAAAATATGGAATTCAACGGATTTCGGTGAGTCGCAAATAACACGCCGCGGGGCATAAATATCATTTAAACAAGGTAGATTTACGACTATCTCAACCCACAATTTATTTATTTCAGGTGGTAGTTGTTCATCCCAGGACAACTTTTCCAACCAAAGTTGTTGAAGCAACATCTTCATAACAATAACACAAGGAGCTAGCAAACCAAGCGGGTCAAAAATCTGTGCGATTACTGACAAAATATCGCGTTTAGTGTTTCCACCGGCAACCAAGCCACTTGGAAAACACAACTGATCAGAATTTGGTAACCACCCAAGTCCTAACGTTTTACTAGGCTCGGAAGTGCCGATGTTTAAATTCACTGATGACTGTGGAGATTCAGGCTTAGGAAGTACCCGAGGCTCGTTAGACTTCCACTTTCTCAAATTCATTTGAGCAGAAGCTAATGTGGAAGTGACCCCGTCACGTAAATTAATGACTTCTTCTAAGTCGTCCCCACCAGTTAACAAATCGTCAACATAACAGTCATGGATAATAGCATCGGCAACTTTCTTGTCGGAAGCCTCCAGTCCTAGCTGCTTCATGCATCTTGTTGCTAGATACGGAGCGCTTGCCGTACCGTAAGTGACGGTGTTAAGCTGGTAAGCTTTAAGAGGATCCGACGGACTATGGCGCCAGATAATTTGTTGTAGTTTTCGATCATCTGGATGAACGTACACCTGACGATACATTTTCTCCACGTCTGCTGCGATAACATATTTGTGTTGTCTGAACCGCAGCAGAATGGATAGCAAGTCGTCTTGCACCACTGGCCCAACCATTTGGATTTGGTTGAACGAAACGCCAGTGGTAGTAGGACTGCTTGCGTTAAAAACTACTCGCAGCTTTGTAGTGGAACTACATTCACGTAAAACCCCGTGATGAGGAATGTAATGCACATTAGGGTTTGAAATAATGCTATGACATTGAGTCATATGACCTAAGGATTCATATTCCAACATGAAATCCTTGTACATCTCCAAGAGTTTAGGCTTTGCGTTAAGTTTTCTCTCTAGGGAAAGAAAACACTGCTTCGCTCGTGACAAAGAATCCCCTAGTAACTCAGGTGACTGCTTGAGTGGGATTCTAACACAAAATCGACCGTTATCTAAGCGAGTGGTGTTTTTTATAAAATGGTTTTCACAAGCCCTTTCCTCCGGAGAGTACTCAAAGTCTGTACTTACCTCCTCGAGCTGCCAAAATTTTGTTAATTGGTTTTGAATGTCATGAACATCCTCATCACACTGGACATTTAACTTCGCAAAGTTACACAAGGCTTGAGACGATGATACATGGCCACCTTTAATGGGACCTGATACGAGCCAACCCAGTTTCGTATCACAGAGTATCGGTAGTCCGTCTCCTAACGTAAGCCTTTGAGTACCTAAAATGTCCCAAAATATGTCCGCGCCGATCAATATATCGATAGCGGCCGGCATATGAAAGTGTGGATCCGCAAGACACATATCAGACGGAATGTTTATAACAGACAAATCTATCTGTTTGCATGGTGTATTATTGGTAATTGAAGGCAAAATAAAACAATGTATATTCGTCGAATAACTGTCGTCTAACGATTTTATTCGTAAGCGACATGATTTATTAATTTGTGACGTAATATTATTGATCCCTAAAATGGAGTTATTTATCCTAATAATAGGCAGCCCTAGTTTCTCATGCAGTGCCTCGGTCATTAAACACGTCGTACTACCGCTGTCTAACAACGCACGAGCGACATGTTGTTTACCGTTCTTACCGAATACTTTAATTAACGCAGTGGACAATAACACATCTCCGTTTTGAGTGTGCGGCAGCGCAGCGACACTTGCCGACAGTGATAAGCGAGCACTCGACTCGGGCGGCTGCTGTGTCGGTAGCTGCGTATGCGCAATGGGATGCATGATGTTGTTATTATCCGAGTTATGATGTGTCGCACCCTTAATCGCAGAAACCGGTTTGTTATTACGATCCAAGACATGCACCAGTGTATTGTGTTTACGCCGACAAACCTTGCAGCCTGGCTTCTTGCAATTATTAGCGTAATGTCCGGACTGTAAGCAGTTAAAACACACCTTGTACTCGGGCAGTAATTTTAGTCGCGATTCATTAGTGAGCGATAAGAAATGAGGGCAATTAATTAATTTATGATCATTATTACACTTAGGACAACGTTTAGAAAATGAACTATTTTTATTACTGCAATTATTATCAGAAACAGAAACCAAAGTTTTTATCTTATTGGTAGACTTGTTGATGTTAGGTGAACATAAATTATTATGACCTTTATTTGAAGATGTAGACAATTCTATGGTTTCTAATAAGTCAGCCCTATTTTTAATAAATGACAGAAATATGTTAAATGTTATTTTTCTATCTTGCTTTATAGACTGCTCCCATTCCCGATATGTCTTGCTGTCAAGTTTGTGTGTAATTATATAAATGAGAAGCGTGTCCCAGTGTTTAGTTGGTTCTCCTAGGGATTCTAAAGCTCGTAAGTGTTTATTAGTTTGATCTAAAAGGCGTTTTAAATTAGCTGACGACTCTCTTGTGATGACATCTAAATTAAATATAGCAGAGACGTGATTGTGAATTAACAGTCTTTTGTTTTCATAGCGATCGCATAGTATCTGCCAGGCTAATGAATAGTTGGCAGATGAGAACTCAATGGATTGAATAACTACCGCAGCAGATCCCTCCAACGAAGCCCTCAAATAATGGAATTTATTAATATTGTCTATATCGTCATTATCGTGAATGAGGCTGGAAAAGGTGTCATGAAACTCCAACCAGTTGTCGTAGGAGCCGCTAAATTTTGGCAATTGAATGGTAGGCAACTTAATGTTGTTGTGGGCGCACGAGCGACGTACACTTACCTCAGTCGCAACACTCTCGGCCCTCCTACAATCATTGAGAATTTTACGTGCTTGTGAAAGTAATTTATAATATAATTTTTCAAATTCCCTACGCTCTAGTAGGTGAGATTCAGCCTCATCTACTAGGCACTCTAAAGACAACTGTACCTCTTCAAAACGATCAAACATTTTTTCCATCCGCGCGATACGTAACTGCAACTCGTCAACTTCGAAGGTGTTTAGAGAAGCAGCATCCAAGTCATCGATGTAACTTGAAAATGACGTTAATTGTCCCTTGTAGGCTGCACGTTGACGAATAAGTTTTACCTCTTGCGTCATCTTGCGAGGCTGGTATGTAATCAACCTGGAATTGATGTAATAATAGCTAGTTTATAAAAACGTCTTAATGTGTGTTTAACAATGATGTTCCTATGTACTGTAATACTTAAGTACGAATAATAAAAATTAGAAACAACAATGTAATTTCAATTTATGACCAAACTTTAATAATCTAATTATGATTTTAACACTTACTTGAACTATTTTTACACAATGTTATTAAGAAATTGAATAAATTATGATTTGAATGCTAACTTAACAATCTTTACAAATTAATTAAAGAAACTGTGTAGATAATTATTAAAGGCAATATTTACTTGAAAGTAACTAACTAAATTATTAATTACTAATCACTTCTAACTTTTACAATAAATTAACTGATCATGACTAATAGTTAAAAGTAATCAAAGTAAGTATTCACCAACCTTGTTCACAATCGAAGCTTTTATACTTACAAAATACTTATAATACCATAACAGAGTGTTGGGTGGAAATCAATGGAACACTAGTACCATAATAAGTTCAACTTTTTGGCCTTTTCTTCAAATTTATCTTCTTCCATCCACGCGGTTAACCTTCCAATGACCTTTAGTTAAACTTTAACTTCCAGATTTATTAATCCAACACGCGAATAATTTATCACCACAAATTATTCGTAAATAATCCAGCCGAAGTGACCAATGTTGCCGCTGTAGTTTAGGTATTATAGCAATTAAAATCTTCGTCAAGGCAAAATAAAACCACCACACAGTTCACGGTAAAGAGTTGTAATGTAATATTCATTAATGTCGGTAAGAACATGCACGGTACTTAAAACTAATTGTTCGCCGAGTACGATGCGACGCGTAAACATGAAGATGCCATTAAGATGCATCAGGCGCTGAGTAAAATAACCAAAATTTTAAAAATGATAAAATAAGTAACGTAATAATATACTTAATAACTAATAGGCGATACTATACTAAACACTGTGGCGTATTTTTTTGGACACAATTATCTAAACAAATGGAAAGGCTATCAGCAACAGAGATTCTAGCGCCTCGCGGAATTCTCTTCACCAAAGGTACATTGCGTTTTAAATCTTCTAGATGCAGATATAAATTTTGATTCCTAAACTGTGATGTTTGAATATTTGAAGAATCCAACAAAACTGACGCTTTATTTTTATGTACTTTTGAAATATGAATTTTTTTGCCTCTAGAAGAATTAAATGATTTATTGCAAAAAGAACAGGTAGTATCAAAGTTACTCGACATTAGCGAATACAAGTTTGCAACGTCTCATACTGTATAATATATAAAACTAAAGTTATTTAAATGTCTAAATCTAAATTTTAAATTAAAAAAAACCCTCAAAACCAAATTTACCTAATATATAAATAATTGAACTAATTAAACGAAACTAATAAGAACTAATTATACAAAAAAAAAAAACTAAATTAAATAAAAAATAAGGTAGTCTTTGCACCACATAAAATTAAAATGTTTTATTCTAAAACGAAACAATGATCAGGTCGAAATTTCTTCTCCAAACTTCAAAATTTCAAAGCATTGGTGTACGTAGTAGGTATCCACAAGAGATTAACAGGAGAGGGGACAGCATGGCCCAGGCAGTGGGCCACAAGGCCCGCAGCCTCCGATGGAAAGATTGCACGGCTGTATCGCTTGAAATTTTCTGCCGTGCAGAATCATAAAATAATTAAATTTTATAATTGTATGTGATTGACACTCAAATGACATTGATCAAATTCATAATGATTTTATCCTTTTGTAATTACGATTATTACACGTATTTGTGTGATATTTTTTATTACGAACACTTAACCCAGATAAGCCTACTGTCCTATATTTAGGACAGTAGAAATAAAAAAAATATCAGAATACCCTCTTTATCTAAGATTATTTAGTCTTATGATTTGCAGTAAGAAACGTGTCAGCTTTATTAGAAAAAATAAAAAGACAGTTATTTTAACAGTTTTTACCTTATATTTTACCTTATAAGTGTGTAATAAAAGTGCGTTGCAGACATGGCAAAGGACAGGTATGTATAAAAAGTTATATTTTACTCGTGAGTTGTTTTTTTCTGTGTTAATATCTAGTTGATAACCTTAACTTTTGTACTAAATAAATATTCTAGCAAAATAATATAAATAAATTACGTATAACTTGTTACAAATACTAGCGTACTATATATAGGACAGTAGGATAATATACATGATTTTAGTACAATAATACAACTTTTTCTTTACAGACCGTTAGCTGCGCATGAAATTTTAGATGCTTTAGAAAATGTTTCTGATAATGAAGAAGATTATAGAGAACGACTGATATGTATTCTACCTCCTCCTGTTGATCCTGACTGTCTCACTGACGAAGATTCGGGTGAAGAAGATAATGTAACTTTGAATAATTTGCCACGAAACATTCTGCTTCAACCGGCTGAAGTAATGATTCAAGGGCAGATTATGGTGAGTGATACAGAAGAAGAACCTTCTGATTCTACAGGTCGAACTAAACGTAGGCGTACCTACGCATGGAGAAAACGGGACTTGGCAAAAAATCCCGTGAATTGGCCAGATGTTCAAGGCGCTTGCCAAGATAAGCGCCCAATTGAGTGGTTTGAAAACTTCTTAGATGAAGATGTTATTTCGTTGTTGGTGTCAGAGAGCAATAAATATGCTGTCAAAAAGAATTTGCCTGGAGACATAACCACTGAAGATATGAAATGTTTCATCGGCATATTGTTGGTTAGTGGTTATTCATGGCTCCCCCGTAGAAGAATGTATTGGGAAAACTCCCCTGATACAAAGAATGAATTGATCAGCTCGGCTATGACTAGGGATAGATTTGACTTTATTTTTCGCCACCTTCATGTCAATGATAATCTGGATTTGCAAGACAAATACACAAAAGTACGCCCCCTAGTTACACTTCTAAATAAAAGATTCTTAGAGTTTTCTCCTCTTGAAGAGCATTACAGTGTAGATGAGGCCATGATCCCCTACTATGGTAGACATGGCTGCAAACAGCACATAAAAGGTAAACCTATTAGGTACGGGTTCAAAGCTTGGGTTGGTGCTACACGGTTAGGGTATGTTTTATGGATGGAACCATACCAAGGTGCTACAACTATGTGCAATCCAATATATAAAGAATTGGGGCTGGGTGCAAGCGTTGTTCTCACTTTTTGCGATGTGCTGATTTCACGTGGCTTCGACCTTCCTTACCACGTAGTTTTTGATAATTTTTTTACTGGGTGGAAGAGATAACAAAGAAAGGCCTTCGTTGCACTGGGACTGTTCGAGAAAACAGGACATCTAGTTGTCCTCTGATTTCATCGAAGTTACTGAAAAAAAAGGAACGTGGTGCTGTCGATTACAGAACGACACATGACAACACGTTCATTATTGCTAAATGGCACGACAATAATATATTCAGTATTGCTTCTAATGCTGTAGGAATAAATCCTAAACAATCTGCCAAACGCTTCTCACAAAGTGAAAAGAGAAACATTGTCATAGAAGAACCACATATGGTGTCCATCTATAACAAATATATGGGAGGAGTGGATCGGTCTGATGAAAATATTTCACATTACCGAATTGGTATACGAGGTAAGAAATGGTACATGCCGTTGCTCACACACATGATTGATCTTGCCGAACATAATGCATGGCAGTTATATAAAATAAATCATGGAAAACTGGATCATCTTGGCTTTCGCAGAAGGGTAGCAATTGCTTTGATTGAATCAAACAGAAAAAATGCCAAAAGAGGGCCTAGCCGACCCTCCCATCATGAACATGCTGATAGTCGTAAAGACCAAATGAATCATCTGGTTATTCCTCAATCGAAGCAAACACACTGTCGTCAATGTCACAAAAAATGTTTGACACGTTGCAAGAAATGTGATGTTGGAGTGTGTGTCAAGTGTTTTGAAACATATCATTCATAAATAGTGTTAATCTAGTAAATTACATATAACAATGGGTAATATAATCAATAGTTATCTAATAAACTACACTTTTTGATTACATTCTGTTTTGTCATAAATGGTCTTTTATTTCCTCTTATTATCCTACTGTCCTACATATAGGACGGCTGTTTCCCTGAAAGCCTTACACTTAATTTTTTTTTCATAATTTTTTTTATGTTGCATAAGATCTAATAAACTACATAATGTAACTTTTTTCAAAATTTTCAGAAAATTTTAGTTTCAGGCTTATCTGGGTTAAAATCACTTTATTTATACTTTAAATTAACTTTCCTCTAAAAATTGGGGCTTTTTCTATTACTTTAATTTATTTATTTACGAAAATTTTCTTGGGCCAACTGACACTGTCACCATTCATTTTTTTTTTGTTTTTTTTTTTTATTATTATTATTATTATTATATTATTGTTCGCTTAAAAGTGGGTTTATGAAATCGGTATTATTAATGTATTAGAAGTTTTACTATTATATTTTTTTGTAAAAGATGGGTACAAGTTACAAAAATTTTATTTTACAACGTCTATTATCGAGTTCAATTTTTGTTTCCGACTCATTTAGGAAGAGTTCAATTTTTGTTTCCGGCTCCGGAAGAACTTATAAACCATTCAAATATTGTGTCTGTGTTGTTATAAAACCAAATGACACGTACTGTTTGCATACACATGTAACAAGGATAATTAAATTATTCATGCTGCTAATTGTTGCTGAGCCCTTGAGCATTGGACAGTTGGCGCGCCCGTCACATCGCTAATACCACTAAGCCTGTATAGTCATATAATAATTTATTACATAGCGACCGTCCTACTGAGTTTAGTATACTAATGGTTTTATTATACACACAGATACGTAGTATAAGAGACTACTTTCATCAATGCCTCCAAATAAACATAATATTACATCAGTTAATCATATTATTACTAAACGTTTAATTTAATAATAAAGATATTGCTGTATACGAGAACATCTAAGCTATAAAGTGTATTTTAGAGTTCGACGTGTCATGCAGCGAGCCGAGGGGTAGCCTACATTCCATCGCTCACGAGGGTACGTAACATGCCCGTATGAATAAAGCATTTGCAATTTAAAACGAAGTGAGAGTGAAGAATGAAAAATAACATACATGTTAGAGCGATCAGTCTTAACTTAAAATGTTGTTTCCGCTTCATATAGACATCGCAAAAAATCAAGATAAATTATAAACTTAATTTTTACTGACGTGATGAAACGCAATAGTTTAAGTGACTGATAAGCGTTACTGATCCTAACCATACGAGCCTGCGTCAGCGTCGAGCGGTATAACAAATGTGTGTTTGAATTTGTTTGCGAATTGACATGGACATGACGCTTGTAGCGCTATAAATCGTGAGAAGTTCATATCGTGACCGTAATATAAAAATATGATATCAGTGTAAGCATTTCTTGTCCAACATCGTAACGACGACGGCCCGTCGCAGCGCGGGTCGCCGTCCGTCGACGACGCGGTAAATTCGGAACGTTCTTGAAAAATATGTCGCGGGTCGACCCGGGTGGAATACTTCATTTTAGTATAAAAGATTTCGTTAATGATAATGTGGCCGCAATAAACGTACATCACCGCGACTCGACCACCCCGGCACGGAACCCGCGCCCCGCACCCCGCACCGCCGCTCGCTTCTCCGACACTGTTCATTTACTTTAAGTATTGTTGTTCAACATTTTCCCTGAACATTGACTTAGATTTTTCATTTTCAAGAAAACTTTGGATACTTTTTAAGGACTGTAAAAAATGGTGTCGTTGTATTGTATAATGTACTAGCTTTCCCGGCGGCTTTGCCCGCCAATTTCTAAAATCCTTTCATAGTGCTTGCATCGTTTTTGTTGTTATATTGATTTATATTCATAAGAAATTAATAATCTTATTTGCGATAGTGCGTAGTCAACACTTTGCATTTATTTTTTGTGCAATATTCTCTCGTCAATCGCTCACGTCTGAATGTATGCGGAAACATTATGTCGCCAGTTATTGGATCGTAGATTAATATGATCTAATACACTAGTGTCGAGTGTAGTCCTCTTTTATGTAGATTATAGGTCAGCGACGAGTGCAGCGTCCACTCAATCATGCAGGCTGCCTGTCCGCTCTCCGCACCGATAAAAATAAATAAACACAACAAGCTTTATCCGGTACAAACTGCAGGAAAATCCCATTCTTTTGGTTAGAACATTATACACTACTGTCTATTGTACTTGAACTAATAGAGATGTTGAACTACTGTCGATATGAAACCACAGCACTATGTCGAAAACTACTTAGTTAACTTTTAAACGTCTTTCACAGCAATGTTGCTTCGCAATACATAACGAGAACATCGCCAAATCACATATAATAAATAGTGGATGGTAGTAGCGATAAGAGGGACATATCGAACTATGTACCGTTCCGGCCGAGCGCGCCCGCGCTATCCAAATGTCGCAGTCGGTCGGCCGCCCCTGAAACATTCCGCCGAATATTGAATCCGATCGCGCTTTGACCGACACAAAGCGCTCCGCTCGCTCCAGTGGCCACGGCCGGCCACGGCCGGCGACGGCGAGCGACGGCCGACGACCATCACAACATTGTTCAAACTACTGACTCCGGTGCATTTATGTGCAAAAGTACTTTTTCATAAAGTCGAGGAAGGTTCGCTACCTTTCAATGATAGACGAGGCCTTTATTAGAAAATTTAATATTTGTGATGAGTGTAACTGCGGTTATGGATCCTGCTTTGTTGGTGCATGTATTATAACAAGTGAGAAGTATGTAGGTATGTAGCGCGCTCCCCCAGTGAACCACTTGGAGATGAGTGGCAGGTTAGATGGTGTTTTCACTGATGTTTTGTTGTAAGCCTTTCGTAAAGAATCTCGTGTGTAAACTTTGGTAAAATTGATTCGGATGCTGACGCTATTTGTAGGTAACTGTAGGGTCAAGTTACCCGAAGCAGACTTGCTATCTTAGGTAAGTATAATTAATTATATTGACCGGACTAGGTGAAGTGTACCTATACTATAGAAGAATTTGAAGAATTTGGTCAAAACAACTTGGTTTTCAACCATGTGAAACATCCGACATTCGGGCACCAGTACAAACCCGGACAAGCGTTACGATCGTCGAACTCCCAGTCCGTTATTGTTTTAACTCCATATTTACAACAAATGAAACGCGAACAATATAAATGCGTGCGTAAAACACAATAGTTGGCAATAGAATCCGCTGTAACAGTGAGTTGTCTGCACCAAAATGTTGATACGGACAAATGTACGTTGGATTAAATGGAATAAAATATTTATATTCGCGGAAATATTTTCGGACAAATTCACAACATCGAGTGTTGTTCGTTGTCACCCATTGTCTCATGTGACCATTTAATGATGCTAGTGCCGATAGATCGATATGTCACACGAGTCCAATATAAATTCAACCTTTTTTTTTCTTGTATTATATTTTGTTTACATTTTATGTTAATAATTGTTTTCGTTCAAAAAGCTCTGTATTGCCGGATGACGCAAACTTTATTCACTTATCCGGATTCGTAGAAGCGAACAAAAATCCTACTCCTACAAATTGATCGGCGATATCTATCAATAAAACTACATACATAGCTGTGATCAATAATTTTTAAGGTTTTCTTTTTAATGAACTCGTTTTTATCTGCATAAATGTACTGTGTCGCTAAGATTTCCTTCAAAATTCACATTCAATAAGGCTCTCCATTATACTATTATATCATCACTTTTATTCCAATACTTTTTATTTTGTGCAACATTTTTTACTATTATGTATAATTTTGATTATAATATTATATTGTCTAGGATGGCAGACATTGCAGTATATCGTCTATTAAAATGGCTGTTTCTGTGCCTAACTTACGGAGGTGGTCCACATGGCCGGACTCAATTATTCTGGTTTTGATTTTGCTATTTAGCTACAGGATCATGACAACACGAAGCAGTTGATTTTAGTTGAATAAATATCGCGAGTCACGGTTAAATATCGTCAATGATTTATAACGTAGTCGTCTTCAATAGAGGTTATAAAATTGGACGCCAAGGGAAGACTACGTGTCGAACTTATGTATATTACAACTTTAAAAATACAATTAATGTTAAAATTATCTCTCGTCGTCCAATAAGGTCAGAAAAAGGGTTATTAAACAAATTTGTAATAAAAATATGAATCCTTAAAAATGGTAAAATATTAGCAATGAAGGCAGCAGAAACAGCAATAAATTAGCGGCAACACTCATCTAATTGCCGCGGCCGGTAGCCGCGCGCCGCCGCCGCCGCCAGACGAACAAATTAATATCATCGTCTCGCGCACTTTGCAGATACGTTTTCAATTCCAAACTAGTAAAACTCTTCTGCGGAGTTTGTACCGGAAAACGGCAAGATTTTACTTGTAACTTGGAGACAGGGCGCCCGGGGGGAAGGGACGCGGGGCGAGGGGTGAACACGCGACTCACTTGCAGTTACTTAATTAGTTCTCTTTACTTCGTCTTCAGAACTTACATGTATGTGTGTGCACATGTATGCTTTTAAACCGAATGACACAACAATTGCAATGGATTTTCTCGTGGAAGTATGTGTAAGTATTTCCGCTAGCTATACATAGGTACGTCTAGTAAGTACGCTTCCGATAGGCACTTTTCTGTTACCAGTACCAATTTGTCCAGGATGCAAGTTTCTAGTACATTATATTATATAAGTCATTAAATTAGACTGCCCGCGGCTTCGACCGCGTGGAATTTGGTCTGTCACATAATCTTCAATCTTATCGTGATATCATTTAGACTATTCGTCCAATATAGGTAGGTACTTAGTATAAAAATAAAGTAAATCTACATAAAATACTGAAAGCGACAAATGTATTTGATAGATATTCTAAAATGTGCAATGTAAAAAAGTACCTAATTTAATTGGTTTTATAGCTCACTATTTTAGATATAGTGGTTTCCACGTAAAAGGTGTTTCTCACACAACGTGTAACTCTCGTAAAATTCGGAAAAACATACATTAATATTTTGTATGACATTTCATTCAAAATAAAAAGAAACATGCATTTTCCCGTGGAAATTCATTGTTATTCAATATAAAAAGTAGCCTGTGATCCTCTTCGACCTTCGAACTAAGTCTATTCGAATATTTATATCAACCCATAGATCCTTTACGGAGTTAAAGAAGGACAACACACATTATTACTGATGTTGTTATTGTTACTATTGTCATTCAGATACGCTTCATAATGGATCTTCCCGTGCTGGGAACATGTATTGCCGCGGTAAAAAGTAGTAACTCTCCAGCCCCCTAATTATCTCCAAACACAAAAATAATACCGTAACATCGATCATATGGAAAATTAGAACTAAGGTTCCGTCTAGGGTTGAATAAAAAACAGTACATTTATAAATGTAGGGCCGCTACAAAAGCATAAGTTTCCCAAAGCGGAGCGAACGCAGTCACTATAGTATCCTACTTATAATAGGCTATATCAAGTTAATTGAACGAAACACCCGACTCCATAAACTATGAGAATAGCAATCGGACATGCAATAAAACTTACTCCGTCAACTATGATCGCCGGCGACTAATTGCTCAATTAGTTGCCGGCGCCTCGCGCTCTCCCTCGTTTGCTTCCTCTGATACTATTGTTTTAATGTATTCAGATCACTATCTTCTTTGTGTTAACGTTTATTTTGCGTTTTAATGTTATATATTAGTTCTCCTTTTATAATGTATGTACCTACCAAAGAAAATTAGTCTAAACAACTATAGAGATACTTACATATAAATAAAATTTAAGTGACAGTCTGAGATTTCAAAATAACTGCGTTTTCCCAAGTGCTTATATTTATTTACACAAGAATAAACTTATATTATTTTTTCCAAAAAACCTTGTAATTTCATTAATTCAGGCTATGCTTCATTCGTCAGTCAGATGTCGTTATATAGGTATATCAGATTGTACTACAACAAAACCCCTGAAAACAAGTAACTCTATCTTTATTCTCTGCTTCCCTTCCCTTAGACCGTCTCCACCAAGAAATCGCCCTATCATCCGCCTGAGATCTTATTTGACAAAAGTTTAATAGTTAATGTGGACGATTTGGAAACTAGAGAGAACATTTGAAGTCCAATATAAGTTGGTCCGGCAGCCCGCTCAGAGCCACCCGCGCCCACTAATTGCTCAATTAGACAGGTCCTTAGCGCGATACGACTCCGCGCCGCGCGCCGCGCGCCGCGTTTTAACAGATACAAGTATTTAAATCACTGGGGTTTCTGTGTTAACCCGGGATTTTATATATTTACCATTACAATAGATCGAGTATGGTCGCAGTGGCCTTTGGGAATCCAACCCATGCCCAATTTACAAATTATATGTAGTTAACACGCATAAATAGATTTTACATTGTTGTTGTTAATGCTAGGATTACCAAAATTCAAATATACTGAGCCCTGAAATTCTGTTGGTCCTTAAAGTTGTCTTTGTGGATTCAATTTTACGGTATTTGAAAATAATTACTCTGTTTTTTGTCTAAGTTTAACAACAGAAATAGGATCACATTTTTGAAACTGAACCTTACTGACGTACTGAAATCCTAAAATACAAACTGTGCGTGTGAGCACGTAATACGTAGTGAAGTAAGAGCATAATTATATTCATAGCCAATTTCATTCACTAACAAGTTGTAGAACATAAGTTTAACTCATAGTGCGGCCAAAATTTGTTTCAGTGCATTAGTAGAGGTAGTTGCGGGCCGGAGAGGCGCCGGGCCGCGCCGGGGGAAATCTCGCAGTGTCGGAATGCGTAACGAGTGTTTCCCGAGCGATTCGAGAAGTGGTTTCTATTTTTATTGGACTCTTAAATTGATCGCCGAACTAGGCCCCAGTTGTGAAGTTAACGCCAGAAGTCGGGCGCTGGTTTCCAACGCTCCACGATCTACGTTTACTTAACAGAATTGCAAGACTGCCACAAATTGGATGGCTTGCGACTTTACCTTTTCTATTGGGTTTAAATTCAAATATTTTATTTATGTAAAGTATTTTGGGCGCATTTTGTAGAAAAACACCTTGTAGTGTTGAGAGTAAGGTTGTTTTGTATACATGTGTACCTATATAATATATACAGCGTAAAGCTGTCGATCGGAAACGTTCTTTTTCTATGGAATTAAGGTGTGAGCATGCAGCGCTACCCTTCCACTGCCACCAATGACAACTGTGACTGAAACCCATTTCAGTCACAGTTGTCATTGTTGCGGCACAGTTGGCGGCATAGGACTAGGATAGTTAGGTTAGGAGACGGTGTTAGAATACTACTTAGTTCGTTTTTTAGTAAGTAGGTATGAGTAAATAAGACTCTCGTTAAGTTTCTCGAATCCTTAAATGAATGAACTCGTATATGTTTATCAAACCGTATTCCGCGGCGGCGGCGGCGGCGAAGGGGCGCCCAGACAAACTTGTGAATTTAAAAGAATTTGCCGCCTGCAATAGTGTCACTTAGTAGCCAAATTCACTACTGGCTCCTTATACTTTCAGAGTGGGCCATCCGCGCCCACTTGCAAAATTCATCTCGTACAAATACATTAATGTCTACCAAAATATACTCGTACCGCAAGCTGTTATCGAATTACGTATGCAAACGTAGGTGTACTTTACGAGAACCTCAATAAGCAAACTTCTAATGAACACGCCCGAACTTCGTACCTCCTCCCCGAAGTGTTGTGCATTAATTATTCTAGAACTATCCAGGCTACATCACTATTGAATCGCTAATGCCCGCAATTGTATAAGCGCTCGTACGCACTATGCGGTTAGCCGGACTGCGGCCAGCCGTCCGGCTGACCGGAATCAAAAATATGTATGAAAATATGGTTTCTATACACACTGCGATGCGGCTGCCGCCCAACCGCTCCGGTCGCTGGGAGCGCTGCGGCCCGATCGACGGCTAGCCGGACGGTCGCTATACGCACTATGCGGTTGGCCGGTTGCGGTTGGATGTTGTACGTGTTCACCGACGCTCGCGCATTTTATTGATGATAACAAATGATTTACAATGAATTTCGATGCACCCAGTACCTTTTTCTCTGTTTCTTTTTTATATATGACGTGAATAAATATAATATATAGCTGCGACTTCTTTAAATTCCATCTTGGAAATTAGTCGATCCAACCGCAAACGACGACGGTTACTCATACGCACTGTCCGGTTAACCGGCATACGGCCAGCCGTCCGGCCAACCGCTAGCCCAACCGCATCCTCCGGTCAGCCGGACGGCTGGCCGGAGTCCGGCTAACCGCTATAGTGCGTACGAGCGCTAAAGCTTGCGATAACGCACGGCGTGCGGCGCGGGGCGTGCGGCGCGGCGCAGGCAGTGCGTAGCTCCTCGTAGACAATGCCTCCTCGCCACGTCACCGGAGCTCAGACGATACGTTATGTGCCGGTTACCGTTTATACAATTCGCTTAGTTTAATTGAAATTTCACACGATTCGATAATTACTATCAACAACAGCCGTTATGTTGTGTAACCGAAACTTATTGTGCTAATACTCTGTTAAATTAACCCTATTGTTATATTGTTTATGCATATTATTAATTGTATTGTTGTCAATTAAAACGATGTGATAGTACTTTGTGGTTATAAAGAACACACACTACAGTCTTATTAGCTACACACTCATAGTCCTACACTACTGCATCGTGAGTGCCATGGGCAACACAAGGCACCCATGATACACAATACAACACAACCACAAGAACACAAACCTAGAACGAAAACAAAAAATTGAAGTCATCATTCAAATTTCCGCGTCGTTGGGAATCGAACCCACGACTCTTGGAACCGCGATCCGGCATGGTAACCATTAAGCCGTATACGTTATACAGGTCGTTTGAAATTGTATTACTTAAAACGGATCATACATAAATAAACTCCTAAATAAATATCTCTGACCAATTCCTGAAATTCAAAATTATTTTTTTTAAATTAAATAGACGATTAGCTAGCAAACGAGGCACCTGATGGTATATGCGCATCATCATCCAAGGACATTAGTAACACCAGAGGTACGGAAAATAAAGCAGAGGAGAAAGAAAGTCCTGCCCGTCATGCCCCAGACGGAACACGACGTTTGCTTTAGTGTCTGACTGAGGCATAAGAGGGTGGGAGCTAGCGAGCTGGCAGTACAACAGAAGTAGCGTTGATAACTGCACCGTAGTGGCCGTAAGCAGTAATAAGTACTATCTGCAACTGTGAGTATGTAAATAAAGTCCTTGGGAGTTTCTTGCAGCTTCTTCTAAGACCACGATTCAAGCAACGTTGAATGGCCGATAGATTGTGGTCTCGCTTTGAACGTTCTGCGGGTGTATGTGTGTGTATGGCTTGGATCTATTCCAAACATAGGCCTTATTCTGAAAACGCCTCATTCAGTATATACCGTATTACCGATTTATTCGTATATTGCCAAATTTTTTAATGGAAATAAGGACGAAAATATAAAATCTCTAAACCAATTAAAATTATCACCTGTAGTCTGTCCATAAGCTTATTACCCTTTTAGCAGCTTAATTATGCTATCGGACTACATAACTTGTGCCTAGCAATTTATTGTGTGTGGGCGTTACACGTGTAGGACTGTGGGTGTTGACTTGTTCTCCACGTTCACAAGTTTAATGATTGTATTTACTGTTCATTATACAGATAGAGTTTGGGACGAAGGTCAAATGATTTCAGCCACAGTTTGAGGAATCCGAGGTATAATTTGATAACAATATATAATTACTATGTAGTAACTTGGTCTTACTTCACAACGGAAAACAATGGAACCGTCAGAAACTTCGCCCCGGCATAACTTTACATTATAATACGAATATGTTGTTTACTGTATAGTATGTAAGGAGTCTTCAAACATTATAATAGTATGAATACATTATTGTTAAAGAAATTTGCTTGGACTTCACAAAGATAATTCAATGTAGTTTTTTTCCATGTTTGTAATACTTAAATACCTCCATAACTATTTAGATTTTAATTTATCGGCTAGCAGCACCACGGATACAATGAACCGTGCCACAATTTTATCATTTTATTTTCGGCGAAATATGTTATTCATGAGCGTCACATTCATAGCAAACACAAAAGCGATGTAAAACTTTTTATATAACTTTTTAATTGAAACGGAAGCAATTCAAATGGAAAATTTGTTTTGAAAGCTCACCCGCTTTGTGTGTCCAATGATTTCGCGATACAGCGATCGCTGCCTCAATAGGCTTCGACTACACTCACCTGATCGGACGGATAGGTACTCGTAGGTAAGTAATGCATGAATGTGGTGGTTTAGAGAATTGGTTTGTCTAGTATATGCTGCCTTTTGATTTCACTGATATGGGAGCACGTAGCAACGGATGATTATAATATCTTGTTAGGTCGAGGAGCCCACTGACATTTACAGAGAAACCCGTGAAGCACCGTTAGTAATTTCTTTCTGTCTGGCAGTCTGTCTGGCAACAACGACCAATTACCATCAGGCTCTTGTCTGCTCTTTTGTCGAAAATTAACATATTAAATGTACTATAATAATATGTGTATATCTACGTATTATGGCACTACATAATTTTCAAATTTTCCAGGCAGGAAACTAGAAGCGGAGCAGCAAAATTTTTGTCGGTGCGGATTAGTGTGTAATCACAGTCGCGCACGCGCTGCACGTGATTTATTTCCGTTTTAATCTGTTCGCCAGGCTTTGCGACTAAACTGTTGACCGTTGAATTTGCCTCATAGAACGCGGGCAAAGAATGACCAGCATGCAGAGTAAACGAGTTCTGGGTATTCACATTTTTGTGGTTTTACTCGATCGGATAATTTTGTGAAACTCTCAAAGTTCAGTTTCAAACTTCTTCCACCCGTCCCTGCCCTTGTATACGTTGAGATGGTTAATGATGGACTGGTTTTATAAAAGCCAGCTGTTTTTCAGCTATCCTATCAGTTGTCTCGTCTACTCGGTTGTCAGCTATTTACATAAAATTAATTAAAGATGGACGTCCCAGAACCGAAGTAGAATTTCGGTTGAGAGAGATGAATTTAAAAGCATTGGATATTCAGCGGCGGCGGTGGCATAATCCTCGTAATCTGCCAGCGACCGGGACCTACTTCCGAGTGTATCATTCCCGCGGGGAAAATAATTAAAACCTCCGCTAAACCATTGTGCCTCAAAACTGTTCTGACCATCACGCCTCTCGCTTATTGCGCAGAAATGAAACGAGATTTCATGTAAACGTCGCATTGTCAGGAGCTAAATGAACTGCAGTGTTTATATTGCAAACCCGGCCGCGCGGCGCAGCGACGACGGAGCTGTCCACGTTGCTGCATATTTTATATTTAAAATCCTAGTTATTTGTTTCACGTTTCAAGAAGAAGATGAACTTCTTTAATAGCTAAGTTAGTAACCAAGTTTTGTAAAATTCTAATGGTAAATACCTACCATTAAAATTTAATTAATTTACGACAGCTGGTTTCTACATGATGGCGATTCATGTGTTATTGTCAACATGATAATTATCAATGTCGAAAGTGATTTAAATTATTTCCCACATTTTCGTTACATCTAAACAATGTAACGTGTCTGGAAACAATGACTATCGTGATCAGTGATGTATTTCATGTGTTGTCAAACACTGTGAGGAACATCGAGCTGTTGATAAAATAAATTGTTGTCTCTGCAAATAAAATAATAACGGACATTCCTGCCTGACAATTACCAAGATCTCTTGGTAATTGTAATTGTATGTAGATACATAAGTTTATTCTATGAAATATTTTAGTATTTTACAGTTCTAATAATAGATAAATCTTAATATTGTCTTTAGAACCATATTTTGTTTAAAAAAGAAAATCCAAGACTGAAACAAAAGTGTTTAAAAGTTGGCAAGGTGAGGGCGGCGGCAAGCCAAACGGCGGCGGAAATATATGTTAATGCGGGCCACTTTGCCCTAACGAGCGATTTAGTCAAATCGTCCGCGCGGCTACACGCTGCCGCCCGCCGCCCGCCGCCTGCTGCCGGAATTACTTCACTCGAGCACTCCCGCATTGCTTGTACCTACTAGCATAATGGCTAACTTGCCAACTACCACCTCCGGCCCGCAAACCCAAACAGCCTGTTTAATAGTGAAGCCGCTCTTTGAACAGATTAATAATGTTAAGGGCGGCTCGTAAGACCGGCTCGACACAGTTACGAGAGGCTAGTTGACTGTGAGTAATATTATACAAAATTGTTGTCGAGCAGCACCTTACAAAAGTATGCGTGGGTTCTGTCACCAAAGAGTACCGCCGGGAGCCTATTGCTAAGACTCCGCTATCTGTCTGTCTCCTCGTCTCTTCGTTTGTTTGTCAGTAACAAAAATGAATATATTTTTGTGTTAGGTACTACCTAGTGTTACCGTTACCACCTAATGGTAAGTGGTCACCGCCGCCCATGAACATCACCACCCATCAACAGTTACAAAGAAATCATCGATGCGTTGCCGGCCACTAGAGAAGTGGACAGGAGGTTGCCTCGGACTGTGGATGGATGGAGCCCCTTTCCCGCAATATTGTATTCACTTCATGTCCAGGTCGAGTCGTACAATATTTACACATTGTCAATTCAGTGCTAAGTCATAAGTTATTGCGTAACACGTAAGGCTAGCCTCCGCTCTGACAAAGTCCCCGGATTCGTTCCGCATTCAGAGCCGGCGCGAGATTTCCCCCGGGCTACGTTGTCACTGCTGTTATACACACCGCGCCCGTCGAACGACTCATATTTGACGAATCAAAAATCATATTTTATATGCTACTACCCGCGTGAATATTTTCGTTTGGAAATTCAATATGCGGATTGGTTAACTGTGATACTCGTATAATGTTGATAGCCCGGTTAATTTAGACATTTGAAATAACAATAATTCCCGGAAAGCCAAATTTTGGTGGAGAGCTAGGGTTTACCATTACAAATAAAGTGTCAAAAGTCCCCATCGATCCCATGTGTGCGTCAAAAGTTATTCGGGATCAAAGGTCAAAGTTTGAGGTTTTTAAGATTTATCTCGAAAACGGTAAGTTTTACAAAAAAAACTTCAGGCCAAAGTTGTAGATCTTAATATTCTCTACAAAAATGGTTTTATAATTTTTTCCTAAGAGTTACCATTCCTGAGATATCGCGATTCTAAGAGTAGTGGAGTGCCTGAAGCTTTATACCTCGGAATCCAGAGCCAGTCAATGAATATTCATAAAAACTGTTGAACTGTATTGTTAAAGGCTCAAGTAAAAAAGTTAAAAGAAAAAAAAATCCCGCTCTTGATTATAACAATTTTTTACAACAATTTGCTGAAAAAAATGTTAATAAAATAAAAACTACTGAGCCAAACTATGTTAAATTTTTATGAGACCAAATGGCAACTAGTCTGCATCAAACTAAAGAAGAACCACGTAAATCGGATCATAAATATCTGCGTAATCGGTCTACATACATAAAAAATCTATGACGACGACAAGTATAAAAACAAGAAGTTTCATACTAATTTTGCACCCCCGTTTTACCCTCTTAGGGGGTGAATTTTCAAAAATCCTTTCTTAGTGCTCCCCTACGTTATAAAAGGAACCCCTGTGCAACATTTCAAGTTTCTGCAAAATTAGTATGAAACTGCTTGTTTTTATATTCTTGTCGTCGTCATCGATTTTTTATGTATGTAGACCGATTACGCAGATATTTATGATCCGATTTACGTGGTTCTTCTTTAGTTTGATGCAGACTAGTTGCCATTTGGTCTCATAAAAATTTAACATAGTTTGGCTCAGTAGTTTTCATTTTATTAACATTTTTTTCAGTAAATTGTTGTAAAAAATTGTTATAATCAAGAGCGGGATTTTTTTTTCTTTTAACTTTTTTACTTGAGCCTTTAACAATACAGTTCAACAGTTTTTATGAATATTCATTGACTGGCTCTGGATTCCGAGGTATAAAGCTTCAGGCACTCCACTACTCTTAGAATCGCGATATCTCAGGAATGGTAACTCTTAGGAAAAAAATTATAAAACCATTTTTGTAGAGAATATTAAGATCTACAACTTTGGCCTGAAGTTTTTTTGTAAAACTTACCGTTTTCGAGATAAATCTTAAAAACCTCAAACTTTGACCTTTGATCCCGAATAACTTTTGACGCACACATGGGATCGATGGGGACTTTTGACACTTTATTTGTAATGGTAAACCCTAGCTCTCCACCAAAATTTGGCTTTCCGGGAATTATTGTTATTTGACCACTACTTTTATGTCTAAATTTACCGGGCTATGAATGCTTGATTTATTTTAAATTATACATAAACAATTTTATTTTTGTAACAGTACCTATCATTTAAGTTTATTAACTTTATATTAAAGGAACACACGTAATTAGGACGAACCATTAACAAAAACGTGGTGGTAGATTCAAGCTTTAGGAACAGCTACGGCGGCGGACGGTCTGGTAAAGTAGCTATCGAATGGTAACTAACCATTCGTTAGCTTTTAGACTTGTGACCTGACCTAACCTCCGATGATCCGTCCTAGAACAGCGTCACGAATTACGCTTTGAGAGACTTAATGTAATCAGTTGTAACGGAAGAGTTAAGTAGTATGTAATTCACGCTTAGTCTCTGGATTAAACGTTGGAGTGCGTAGTCATAGAAAACCCCTGAATGCCTTGTTACATCTGAACTTCCGAGCGGTTATAACATGTGAAACTTATTCAACTTAACATTAATATTCGCAGACTCTTACTGGCAGTTTCAGGAACACGTTTGAATATTACTTTCAACAGATTTTAAGTAATATGAAGTCATTGTTAGGCTCGGTTGGTTTTACTGAATTCACGGGCTGCCAGTTATTAAACCTGCCGTAAGGAAATTAATTATATTAACAGGTGATAATTAAAATTTCAGAATTAACTCAACGCCAACGCGAGACGTGGGAACAGGCTATGTTTATAATTTGACATGATAAAACAACCTCTTTTACAAATGAATACCATCTGGCAATACTCGCACCTACTTACATTACTTTGTTTTGACAAATTTCATACCTAACCAATACTCGGTGATGGAGTTTTCCAATAGGCGCATATAAGATAAAACGTTCTTTTAGTTTTAAAACTATTATTAATTTGATTGCTACATTAATTATATTTTATTCGTATACAGTGTCACCTGTAAATGTAAACCTTTCTGGAATTTCTGTCCCAATTGAAATGAATCACAACTTTAGGATGAAAAAAGTGAATTACAGGTGAACAGAATGTCTGACATGAATCGCAGAAATAACTGACTGAAGCCCGCCTATTTCCTGCTTTATTACCATAAAACCGCCATGAAAAGATACGACATGGGAGAATGAACATTTATTACTGAAGCCCCGATAGTTGACTGCTTAATATACGAGCGACGGGATTTACTGCTCGTGCGCAAACATCAAATGCTTTACAATATTCTATGGAATATTAAATCCTGTACAAGTCAAGCCTGGAAGAAATTCGAGTTTAATTTCGGATACGTTAATATGCTATATCATATATTATAAAAATGAATTGCTGTGCGTTAGTCACGCTAAAACTCAAAAACGGCTGTACCGATTCGGTTCAAATTTTTTGTGTCTTCAGGTGGATCCAAGAATGGTTTTGATTTACAATTGGACACGGTAGGTGGCGCTGCTGTCGATATGTCACCATATTATTATTTGTTTATTAATTATAGAGCGGTACGAAGTTCGCTGGGGCAGCTAGTGTCTAATAAAGTTAATATAGGTAGTAAATATAAAGGAATGTTCTTACATAAGAAGGACGAGAAGCAGGTTTTCAGAAAGATTGCTATTGTTTGTGATGAATCTTAACATTAAACTAATAGTTTCTGCAATTGCCCAAATGTTTTATTTCCCTGCAATCCTGTTGGCACCGGCACACTCTCGCCGCTCGATAAACTGTCGCACGCCCGCTCGCTCGCGAAAACAACACGGATGCACCTTTGTATCGACACAGTCGCTTGAACCAGTTCCTAGTCTCATAAACAATGTTCGGTCGACGCAACCGTAAGTAATCGAGCTACTAAATACAGACGCCATCGGAAATGAGATCATTAGGTACTTTCCGCCAACAAAGTTTCACCGGCTGCTTTAAATTTAAGCCTTTGGGTATTTTAAAACCTTTCTCAGTATCAATTAATCTCTACACTAATTTACAAAGTGCCATCGCCAAGTGCTTACCTTTCTTACTTAGGTTGAATGTAAGATCGGTATTATCGGGGCAGTACACCAATTACTACTGGAGTCGTACGATAAACGAACTTTTTGAGAATAATGAATGTATTAGCATTGCTTACATAACAACGGTACAGGTACTGGAGCCAGCTACTGATGCGAGCTGTAAATAAGCCTGCCGCACGTTTGACTGTATCCGCAAAATATTTTGTGAAAATTCTATTATGCAACCGTGTCACTAGGTGTATTATATTTAAATTTCTGTTTGGAGTTGCGGAAGTATCATCGCGGTGTTATGTAATGTAGATATCATGAAGCAGCTTCAGTGGGGGGCCTGCGGTGGGGTCGCTGGCACGACGGTATTTCCAGCACACGGTAAATGCATTCTGAAGGTGAATACATTTTACTTTGAAAGGGAGACTTGGATTATTAAGTGAGTCCCGGGAAGTTATCGTTATAATTAAACTGATAAGAAAACGTAAATAATAATAATTTTTGGATTGTATCCCCTCAATCGGAATATTTACCATATCTGAACAATATTAACGAATCTAGATTTTTTTTAATAGTACGAGCAATAAATATTTAAGCAGAATTGTTATAATACATTACGAAAGAAATTTATGATGAAAAAACTTAGTTGTAAAGATTATTTGTAATTTCATAAACATTAATCTCGGCAACTCTTTTGTAAAACATAAATATATAGGAAGGTCATTAATTCCTTTAATGACCTTCCTTTATATTTATTTATTTTAGTGAGTTGTGTTTAATGGTCAGTTGACATTATTCGCTCGTCAACATTGAATACATTAGCATACTATTACCGTCACATTAGTGTTGCCAAACCTGGTGAGTTGATAGTGTTTGTCGTGATTCTGTCATATTCAGCTTTTTGGAATATTATTTTTATCTGATCGGCTGATTCTGTAAATCCTATTTAACAGAACAAAATTTTGGAACATAAACTGCAGGAGGGATTCGTTAGTGATGGCTGGTCAAAACACCTGTTAAATTTTTTGAGCTTATTGCGCTACCTACTGCGCTGGTTCCACGGGCGAACTAACAATTACTTTAGAACTTACAAAGCGTTAGTCATTTCATAGTTCATCAGCTTATAAACATTAATGAGTGCTACATCAATCAATCACCACTCAATCAAATCAATACTGGCTCTTGATGAGCCAGATTTTTTTTTTTTTATCAATAGATTTTTATATTACTCGTAGTTGAATTTATCGTCAAGCTAACGTAAGCAGTAGATGTTTCTATTTGCAGTTAATGCCAAAAAGACGTCATAAACGATATCCTTACGATATAGGTAAGTATTTTAGTACCCTCAATCTCGGTACATATTTCCAAACAAATCCACCGGTTCTGCAGTTTGAGCGCAGATTTTTCTCGGTCGCCACTTCCGACGGAGCCAACTAATTCCCGGACGGTTCGATGAACCAATAAAAATAGCAGCGGCTAGATCAATGTTTAATCTTGATTAACGGACAAATTAACTAGCGCCGAGCACTCCGTTACCGTACAAAAGAAACAGCTTAAAAAGACTATAAATAAAGCTAAATAAACACTCTCGTCACGGGGCGCAACGATTACGATTTTTTACGGCATTATAGAGAGCTGAGCGTATTCAATTTGCAGCGCGGCTGGCGCGGCGCCAACGACTACCTATGTGCACTAAATGCTTAATGCTACAAGAAATACTCTCAGCTCCTAATGTTTGTAATTCGGACTGTATTTTTCTCCAGCGCTCAATTTTTACAACTCTGCTCCGTTTCCTCAGCGGTGTACCGCGTCTACAACATTTAGGTTTTATCAACTAAGAGAGTAAACGGCAAGATTGCGGGCGGAGTAATATAGAATTTATGGGTGGTGCACATGCAAATAGAATGTCATCGTGTAAATACCACATACATAATATACAACTTCGTCAAAGTGGGACGTAGTCAAATTATAGGTTTACGATAACAACGACGAACAACCGACAGCTGAATATACAGAAGACGCATACAATTTTGCCACGAGAACCTAGAACACTAGAACCTTGCCGTTACCTGCAATAATATGATAACAATTTATGAAAGCTACAATAATTCATTTGATGCAAGTTACCTTTCGCAGTGCCAGCAGCACGAGCGTGCGCCCCGTCCGTCTGGCGGGCGCTCCACACTTGCGGCTTTTTTAATCAGCCTTGCAAGTTGCACCCAAGTGCGGTAAGTTTCCGTTACATTCGGAACGAGGTTACAAAGTAGTTCGGTATTTTCTATTTCTCCGATGTCTTCTCTAGAGAATTTATTCGAATGCATCTATGGTCGTGCATCACTATCGCTATCTCTGCTTTTCGAACTAGAATTTGCAGCGAAAACTATTCTGAATCAGTACTTTATTGCGTCAGTTAGGTACTCGAGGGCGGGGATAGTTCTTTAGCAGCCAGGTTTGCATCTGCCACGCAGCATGTTTTGGCTGTATTTGGGCGGCCTAGAACAATAACCCTAATCCCACGCCGAAAAACCAGGGTATCGCGAGAGGCACTTGCAGCGGGACCCTGCCCGGCGGTGGGGCTGAACCTACCACCCTGCACAAGTCAGCTGCGTCTCGTTGAGGTTCGGCTGGGGGGGGGTTGAGAGACAATAATTTTATTTATTTCTTCTTCCTCTTCTCCTCCTCTGTCTTGGTCAGCGTCGTTGATACTTTTGGTGTTACCGATATCCGGACGACGGTGAACACTTACTATTAGGTATTTTACCGTAACAGATTAAAACTCGGTTTTATATATCAATGTATGTATATCAACAACATGCAATGAATTTAGTCTTGCCGTAAAGATGTTCAGGTATGTGAGGTTCATACAGTATAGGATGGTAGGGAATTTCACTATTAGCTGTAGGAACGTGGAAGGATGGCGTGAGCTGCTTTGTACAGCGCGAACGGACGAGATAAGGATACCAGCGAGGCAAACTCCTTGAAATGTTCAATATTGGAAATATCCAGTGACAACCGTATACAATATCTGGTGCGACTCCAAGTACTTCACTTAATATAATATATTCTTCATTTCAGGACATTTTAGATATTTATAAAGCATCTGCGTGACAAGTGACTTGGGCGATTTATAGTATTTTTGTAAAGTAAAATTAAATAGGCATAAAAATGTAGCGTAAATTCGGTAAGTAATAGAGCTATACAATTTTTATACAGTATCAAATAATAGAACAGAAAAATGTTAAGTTTTCATATTCAATATAAAAGAAATTGTTGTGTGACTAGCTATGTATGTATGTATACGAGAATAGCAATACAATATAATGGTATCGTTTCCTTGCCATAAATTAAATTGTTGTTGTAATAAAAATGTTTTATTACATTTCTCGTATCAAAATATTTGTTGACTCCCTCGCCTCGCTTCAGGAAAGTAGCCCTTAAATCATCCAGTTTCCACATCCAGTGTAGTACTTCAGAATCGATAACTCCTTCATAAATTATTTACAATATGCAATATTTCTTAAAGTTTCCATAGAGTGTGTAACTATTATGGTGTGGAGGCGATGGCATGGGAAGTTGATGTGATTTTTATAAATTATGTAGAAATAATTCATAATTATTATACTCTTGCATAATTGAGGTATCATTGACTGACCATTTGGAAACTATAACGATCTAATTTCGTTTGCATCCATTCTCAATAAAATTTTACTCTAACTAATACTCATTCTCAAATACGTAGTTGGATTTTAAATTTAAACCTATTATTTATGAATCTTTTACAATATACAACACAAGAACTATGTCACTCATCAGGCGACTCGAGCAGTCGGTGTCAATGTTGCTAGGTCCGTCTGTCTGTCGGCATTCGATTCAAACAATTACGTTTTGTGCATCGAAAAATAAACTATAATGTCCGTGATGTAGTTGCCTGGCTTTTGTTCCGAACAAAATCCATCAAACTTAAATCACGTAACGCGTTTTTTAGAAACACCGAAAGCAATTTTTGCTGTGATTGTTTTGTGCAAATAACTAAAGAATCAACTCGTATAACTTTAAACTATAACACTAACTATTTTATTTATTGTTATATTCCTTATCTTCCTCTCTTTTCCATTAATTTCTTAACATAGAATGAGTGGCAGGCCACAGCCCCCACGTTTGTTTAGTGCGAATTGACAAAGTCCCCCAGTATGGACAGAACATTTTTTTAAAAGAAATCCAAATGACTGCCTTAAGTTGCTTAACCAAATCAGCGCTTCATTTTATTCCAATAATAACAATCTCTGGCCCGAAACGCAAATTTGTTAATTAAAGGCACAATAAGTAATTCGCTGAGACGATTAAATACAAGACGCTTCCAAAAGGCCTTTGATTGTCAAACTTTATAAACTCAACTCGAATATGCAAGAGACGTAAAGAGATAGAGATACATTTCCTAACATTTAATAGAATGAATGTCAAAAGTTTTAATGTTAACAATGTTTAATTAATCTGAGAAACGATGTTTACTGCTGCGATCCTTTTGCTGAAGTCCTCATGTGTGTCTTAGTATGACATAAGTCAGTATAATGCTTTTTTAAATTGTATATTCACACGTTTTAATGTTTGGCAATTCATCTTCAAATTATTTGTAAAAATATAGGTGACGAATTTTTTAAAAGTCCTATTTAGCAAAGGTTTGTGGATTTCATACACAGAAGCTAACTACTTAGCCACCGGTTGGGGGTGTGGGGGCCTTCCTAAGGCTAAGTCAATCTCCACTCCTCATGGTAGATACACCATGAATAAGTGAATCAAAACAACAGATACTACTTACAATACACTATACGATACGAGAACAAAGAAATTACGACCCATAGACGTTTGTAGAATCTTTGTCTGATTTATCTGTATCTACAATTATTGCTGCTAATGTCAGAAACAGCTTAATTTTGAATGCGATTTTTAGTAATGCAATCATGCAATCATGCAATCGCCACTATTCCATGTTTGTTCCGTGTAGTTTATATATAGTGAAACTGCCGCTTAGTAGTGTTGTTGAAGTTCTCAGGGTAACCAACATTCTTAATTGCAATACAAAGCTGAGCGCTTGCGTTCTATGTATCAGACAAGCTCGTACATAATACTACTAAAGTGATACTAACACAAAACGGTTAAAAAACAGTTGATAAGTTGTACTGTAAAGTTTTTGGGAAAAGCCGGTTGCAACCTGTGATAGCTTTAAAACTAACGAAACGACGCCAATTTGAAATTGGGACGCGTAATTCACGAGTGACACCGGTGACACCGGTCACAGCAGTCGCACCGTCACGTGCTGTCACACAGCCGTTAGCTTTATAATTGCTACAGATCAGCGCCAAACGAGTTCGATGGACACAGGTGATTTGTAGGTAATACGCAGTCGCTCGATGTTTATTTAAATATATATTTTAATGGCATACAAATGAACGAACGCTTTGGTCTTTATCCATTACTGGCCCACTGCTGGGCTCCTCCACATTGAGGAGGCCTAGCGCCTACTCCACCACGCTGCTCCAGTGCGGACTGGTGAAGACGCACACATAGATTAAAATAGTCTTCGCGTTCCATTAACGTTATTACGTAGACAAGTAATTAAGTAGACCGGAAATTTACCTTTGGAAAAACTGTGTTAAGTACACGCAGCCTGAACATTGCTTTATTTCACCCATTTTTTTTATTTCACTCAAAACCGATGTCATTATTAACCTTTTCACACAAGTTACATGTCCTCCATACTAACTTTTATCTCTTATCCCGCGAGAATTTCGTTTTCCGTGATGAAAAGTATCCTAGGGACAGACCCGCGTCCCGATACCGAGGATCCAGTAAATCTATTCAATAGTTTCTAACAAACAGTCCCACAATATTTTAACAACAATAAAATATAGGTATCTATTATACAAATATGACCTCGTTACAGATTAATTTATTAAGAGTTTACTAATAGTTGAAGCGCTCATAGCCCGGAGGCTTGCGTCGATCTTAAGTGATCGTGAAAGTTAAGTACCGCTAGTGGCAACATTTCTTGGGCGCTTCCGTGCTTAGGAGGGCACATAAAGCCGTCGATCCCGGCTGTTACTATTTGTCCCGGTTGTAAACAGTCCTTAATTTAGTGGATGCCTCGGGCGGCATAAAAAATTCCGACACTCGGGTAGTCCACTAACCCCTCCACCAATTCGCACTGGAGCAGTGTGGTGGAGGCCTCCTCAGGTATGAGAAGAGACCCGTGCTCAGTAGTGGGCCATTAATGGTTGAAACCACTAATAGTAGCTTCAGTAATGTACCGAAGTAGCAAATCATGAACAAATTCAAACCAATTTATATGTATTTTATGCTAGTCTCTCACACCTCGCGCTGCAAGTCCCCAATATCAGTATGAAACATTTGCAAGACTAATGTGAAAGTTTGTTCAAAGCTAATTAGTTTGAAGTTCGCGACGCGCTCCAACAAGAAAGCCGTGGGGAATAGCGTGCAATTAAATATGAAGCGATACGACACAGACGCGGTCGTGCCACAGATATTGCCAATTTGCTGTGCAAACTCTCCTTCACATTATTATATTAGGGTGTCCTAGGGTAACAAATTCATTTGAAAACACGTTTCTGTTAATAAATAACCTATCCTAAAACTTTTGATTGTAACCTTATCATTATCGGGGTCATCCTTTTTTTGGAAATATAACAGGTAGGTACCTAATCACGATTTATCCTTTCATCGCAAAGATCACATCGGTACGGACCGCGTACTTTGCTTCGTCATTAAATAAACGTTCCGCGTAGAACTGAAATAAATTGCCAGAGGTGGTTGGCCCATTCGATGATATAAATTATAATGTAGACCTTCAAATCAAGATTGAATAGGCTACAATAGTGAATAGGTCACAGTTGTCATTAGGCGGTAGCGGAAGGGTGGCGCTGCATGCTCGTTTGCTAACTTAAATCCTTACAAAACCATTAAATTATTTACTATTTTTAAAATACAATAAACGATTGATTGAATGTTATTACAGATAGCATTCAATATCCCAACCAATGTGGTGTCTTCCAAGGAGGTATTGTTGGTCCAATTTTGTATGTCGTGTACACAACAATAGTGCGGGAGCGCGGCCGCCGCCGCCTGCATTCCGACAGACTACAAACACAATTAGTTGTTCTCTGTAGACGCCAGACAAATCAAATTGTAGGAAGCTCACAGCATCGTGTGTGCCTCAATTAAATAGCTCGAGTGTGGCGCTGCGCTGCGCCCGCTGGTGCATCTGTTCTTGGTCCCATGTTTCGCACGGCACGTTATAAATATTCTGATTAATAAATAGTTACATTTAAAAAACAAACCTTGATGGAATATAACACTAGATTTAGATTAATGCACCTAGGAAAAGCTTAAAGCCACAGTGGTCATTTTCATTAGCTATTTATATTTTCGTCTTTCCCTAACGAGCTAGTTTATGGACAGTTCAGGGAAAGTATGAGGAAATTCGCACTGGCGCTAAAATAAACAGTGTGGGATAAATATTATGGCCGGGCGAGAGGTAAGTGTGGGACGGGGTGGCAGGTTATGCAGGTAATGCAATGCCGTATGCTACAACACTTGCTAGAGTCGCTAGCGTCACTGAGACTGCTTCGCCCAGTAGGTAAACAACGCTCTCAATTTCAACATGCTTATTTTAATTGTTGACTAATCGATTACAAAAAACGGATTTATACAAATAAATCCGTTTTTTGTAATTTTTGCGTTAATTTAATTTGATCGTAGACTTAGTATTCTTTATGTTGAGAGATTGACGAAGAAGATGATTACTATTTTACTAGCAGATTGTAGCAAAAATATTCCTGACAGGACAGAAATTCCATGCGAGCTTTTACTACTGACGTTACTGTTAGTAAGGTCAGGCCTACAGTTGTGGTCGCCCTGCAATACAACGGAGTTGTTCAAATAAGTAGATGGCATGGAATCAAAACCATGCAACATGTTTTTTTAGGAAATAATGGTTTTGAAACGGATTTGTCATAATTCCACCGAATTCTGAACTACCGAGCTGGCGTTTTTGTATATTGTAATCAATCGGCTATCAAATTCAAAAACCTCTCAAAAGAGGATGGTTTTCAAATATGATTGAGTGGTTGGTGGAACCGCAGCAACTGTAGGTATGACAAGTTGTCGTATGATACACGCGCCGTACCGTGTGTCCGAGCGATGGAATTAAATTTTACGCTCGGATAAATAAACTGTAATCCCCGTTCCGACTGCCGGCCTTTTGTTTGCCCTCCATTCCCCGCCACACCCCACCACACCCCACCACACCCCACCACACTCCACCACACTCCGCCGCATTCTACCATACTCCAATCTGTACATTTATTTTATTAAGGTGAATCAATAATCCATCGCAGTTTAGTCGGTTGCATAACAAAAATAAAACTACCGTATAAAATAAACTAAATCCTTGTTGTGAGAGGAGATCCGAGCACGGCAGTGCCATAGTTGTAGCTTCTGATGATGAAGATAAATGTTTACTAAACACTATCTTTAACCTTACCTGTCTGTATTAGACGTGCGCCCTCCATACATCCATCCAGAAAATCCATCCATCCATCCAGAGCTATGCCCTCAAGAATTCTTGGCTGCAAACGCGTCAGTGATGTACATGGGTGACGGTACCTACCTCCCATCAGGTGGCTTGTCTGCTCGTATGACAGAACCCCTGGCCGGCCCATACGGCTATTTGAATAAAAATAATTAGTACAAATTCATTCTCTGTCGCGTACGTCTGACATGTTGTCGCCAACAAAAGCCCACGACATTCTGATAAACCTGTTGGCCACTAATATCTCAAACACTTTCTGGATCTCCGTTGAGGCTTGTGCCCAACTCTGCCCAGCAGTGTTAATGGGCCATGAGCTGGGAGACGCATACTAAAATACCGTGTCTTTATTAAATATGTACTAAACATTTACTAAGCACTGCTCGTCCACCCGAATCCGCATGGCCGGGTTAATCTAAAGTTAAAATGAAGCAGAACTTCGACATTCAAAGTATCCGTTCTACATTCGGATACGTTGTAGTTAAGTGGGAGTATTGCAAACGTATTAAATTAAGTTTCTCTTTGAGCTTTGTGCGCGCTGGAAACTCGCATGTCGCGCCGGGCGCGCGGAGGTGCGCGGAGCGCAACTTCGGACTTAATTAGATGCAACTTGCTACGCGAACTTGCAACACTAATGAAACAACAATGGATTGTTTGCGATACTGTATCCTAAATTATAACTACTCCAATACTTTAGTCTTTTCGTATGAGCTTCCAAACTTTTCACTAAATATCTAATTATCGACTGCGAAGTTTGTCGATTTCTCGAGCTGTTTTTTTCAACAAAGTGAGTGATAATTCAAATTCAAAATCACTTATTCATTTAGATTGTAGTAGGTATCACTAATACGCTTATGCAAGTCATTTTTTTATTCTACTTACCGCTGTTTCGCAAAAGGTGCTTTATAATTCTTTATAATGGAGGAGAAGAAAGGCGAAACAAACTCCTCAGCACATCTTTTAAAACAAAAATGAAAACAATTTCTACAAAATACATGTGGAACGATCGATGTTGGACCGATTAAGAGGACAAAAGACCCCACTAACGACAAAAATAAACGTCGTAAGTAGGTACTAGTAACGACAGATTGTATCTCCAACAAACATAAACATTTTAAACAGCATTTTGAAAGTATATTTCAGTACACACCAGAGTAGGTAGACTAAAAAGCTTTTTTCCTGCTGTCAGATAAATCGTAAGCTTTTCAGGACACGTTCTGTCTGAGGAGACGTATTGCAAATTGCAGAGTCATGGGCGGGGAAGTATTGAGCCGCGGCTCCACGTGGCACAGAATACTATACAAATAATAAATCTGTAACTGATTGCTGTCTGTACATGGAAGCAATATGAAAAAAGAAAACTATTATTGGGGGCTTTATCATCGCAACACAATCCAAAACAATGTTTTTTTTAATATATGTGCGTTTGTATGCGGTTTTGTACGCGGTAATCTTAGAAACGGCTTAACCGATTTGGGTGTGGTTTCCACTAATGTATTGTGGTAAGCTTTAAAGTTCATACATAATAAAGTTATGCCAGTTTAACAACACACGCCTTACAAGCCTTACAACTATCAAAGTGTGGGTACAAAGGAAAGTGAGAGCGGGCTAACTAGTACTAAATAGAACAAGAATCAAAACAAATTAAAATGTGTCCCTAACATTTCGTTGTACTGATGAATTTAACAAGCTCTTAATATTTTTTTACGGCAATAGAAAAAATGTTTTGAAGGTTATTCTGAGGGAATTTATTGGAAATCGATTTTGTAACTTATTTTGAAAGAACTAATTACTTAGTGCGCTCCGTTCGTAATGTTAAATGATTACTGTAGCTTGTATATATCACGTTAAATAAACCTCTATTCGAGTGCTTTCCTGTATGTATTGCAACTAGACTCTTTTGAATGCAAAGCTCCCATCTTAAAAAACGGGTTACCACTTACCCTAACACAAGAAAACTACTACAGTAGTAGTGTGTAGTGCCGTTCCCTGCAAACTGTCATTACACTTCCTACAACACTCTCTCACTAAGTTTTACTGACGCAAACTACATCGATGTAAGCTCTGTTGCCCAGTGTACATTATTTTGATTAAATTACTTGGCCAAACCATGAAACAATTTGCATATTGGTCCCCGTACTACATGCAGTCGCGGCGAAATTGATGTGTAATGTTGTAAAACGCTGGTGCGTGTTTGATAGACAGCAGTTCGATTTTCCATTTATTTTAATAGCCAACGAGCCATAATATACCAACGAGCAGACAAGCCACCTCCACCAACTGATGGTACCAGTCAAGACAGAAAGAAGAGGAAATGAGGAAAGAAAGCATTGTCTCTCAGGCTCCCAGCTGGAACACGACAAGGCGTTTTACGGCCGACGCATGTAGAAAGTTGGTAGACAACCAGCTGCAGCCTACTACCGCTAAGTAGTTACGAGCCTGTTCACGTGTCTGTTTTGCCGGCATGGAATTCTGGTCAGCATTCGAGGGCGCTGCAAGCAGGCCAACATGTATTTTTCTTTGTATGGCTCGCAACAAGCCGGTGGCAGACTTCGTCGAAAACAAGGCACTGTATAATGGTATTCATGGCAGCTGAGCGGTCGCGGGCCATAACTCTGCGGCGCTGCAGACACGTGTCGCGGGCTGTCCGCTGCATACTAAGCTGCGAGGGACACACGCGCGCCATAATACTTTCAGCGGGACATTTTGCTGAAATTATTGTTATGCTTCCTGCTAAATATTAAACTAGCTTTTAGCGGAATTTCGTGTAGGGTTAAGAACATAACTTTTATTTCTGAAATTGCGAAGTCACGAACAGAGACAAACAGAATATCGTTTTTATTATACGTTACCAATAAATACTTAAGCGATGTTTATCGAAGATGTATAAATTGTGGTCTCGCTGACAATACAAAATACATACCGTAAATACCCTACACTGAACACAATCCACAAGGACATTCTGACATCACCATAAAGTTCTTAAAGATCTGTGAAGTCTGCCGATCCGCACTTGGCCAGCGTGGTGGACTATGGCCGGTATCCCTTACATTGTGAGAGAAGACACGTGCTCAGCAGTGGGACAGTTATGGATTATGATGATGAACATGATGATGGGTATGTTGTTCCTCTTAGTACCTGGATGCCTCGAGGCACCTGGTCATGAGGTTTGGATCCAATGGAAGCCACTCAGTAATCGGTATTGTATAACATAACCTAAATAGCGAAGCGCTATTCAAATTAAAATAGTTTTTGCTATCTTTTTTCCTCAGAAGGGCGCAAGTTGAACGCGGAGTAACCTCACGAATGGAACAGACGAGGAACAAGTTTGGATTCATGTCGTCGCGGGTTCAACAAACTTGCCAAATTTTTGGTAAGCAGCCAAAGATTCGGCGCCAGCTCGCCGGATTAAGTTTGTCCGAAATTAAACCTCACGCTTTACGTTACTCGAGCCGGTAGACGCCGGGCGCGGGCGGCGGGAACAGTTCCCAATCCCTATCTGTCTGTGGATTATTGGGTACATAACGACACGGACCAGAGCCGAACATTGTGATTCTGTCACCGGCTAAAAGATTTTATCTAATTAAAATGAAAGTGAAGAAAAAAAGTGTCTTGAATCATTTTCTTTTCTAATTTTAAATGTGTAATTGTTTAGATGCCAGAAATGTGTTCAAGTTTTGGATGGGTGACTTAAAGTTATTTCAAACCAAACTATTGTGAGATCTTTGACGTCTTGATAGATCCGAGGTGTTTGCGATTTATTTTCCAATTAACATGAAATTGACACAAGTTTTGTATTAAATAGGAGTAAAGATGGTTTAGATGGGATCATGTTAGCGTTAATTGTACAATGTAATATGCCGCTTGAAATGTTCAAAGCATTATTCTGGTATAAATGAGGCAGTGTAAAGTTTCTCTCTAATTAAGTGTTCAGAGGGTCTTTTATATCGACGGCAATTTGCATACAGACGAGGTAATAGTTAAATGGCGGGGTAAATAACTGAGAGGGTCAAGGACTACTGAAATGTTCTAATTTATTAGTACTTTCGGCCGGCGCGTTCGGTTCTGCGAGCCCCCGTTCAATACGTTTTATTAGCACAACGATCGGAAACCAGCGCTATAAGACAAGATTGCGAAAAATCTAAAATTAATTCTCACGGCTTATCACAAAACAATAAACGGCTGCATCACGAAATAAAACGAAAGTCGGCGGCTTTTATTAACTCAAATAAATAAATAAAGTCTCACGTGCAGGGCCAGGATTCGCCTCCAATTGCAATAAACCGGTACAACAATGATCTGATGATCTGATGAGTCGCTGTGAACAATAGATAGATATCACAGCGACTGCAGAAACGTAACATTATCCTTTATAACGAAGTCATAATAGAATACGAGTACCTCATTTCTGTGTAAGCAATAACATCATCCTATAAAGGGGTTGGTTAATGGTCTATCAAATAAATAACACAGCAATATGATTATGGTGCCTGGTACACATAACATTACGTCGTGCACATACTCGTAAGATATGCCTACATTACTGTCATCTGTTCCTAGGGATTGTGCATGAATAACTTCTAAAAATGTAAATATTCTCATTTACAGTTCTTTCAAGTTTGTTCAAACATTTGTCAAGGTCGTTGTATTGTAAGTTTTCACACGCGAGTGTCGCAATCTGCTGCGACGGTTTCGCTTCCATTCAGTCGTTCAGTTGTTCAGTCGTTCAGTCCGCTCCCAAGGGTTCTTCGCCGCATCTCCGACATTCGCCGCGTCACAACAGTTGACACTATTCATGACATCACTTACAGTTTTCAACGATGTTGTCACGCGATAAACATCGAGATGTCGCCTGCGACACGTCCCCTGGTAACACATCAACAGCTGAAATGTTCATATTTAAAAATTCCGAACTGAATTTTTTGAAAAGCGTTCGGTTGAGATGCTGGTATTTTCTGTCTTTATTGTGATGCTCGTTTATTACGTAAAATATGGTATTTCATTAAAGATGACGTGCGTTCGGTACTGAGCTTTTTTTGAGTACCTAGAAGACGGGACGGGGGACAAGAAGAGCATACCACGATACTTGACAAGCTGTAGACTAACAAGATGGCAACATATTATGTGAAGTTTTCAGATAACTTGAACTTTTTTATGGAATGAATCAGCACCACCCTTCCGCTGCCACCTGTGACCACTATAACCGACACAGAACGAGACTCAAATGGAGACTAGGATGGTTAGTCCGGTTAGGAGACCGTGTTAGAATATTAGTTGGTATATAATTATATTATATTTAATTTGGTATTTCCAACAATGCACGTTGATAAGCCCGCACATACTGGAATATCTCCCCTGGATCTAAACAAATCGCTCGCCAAACAAGCTTACACAAACGACTAAACAAACCGTCCGTAATTAACAAACTTGAAGCGAGTCTCCCAACAATGCCGAGTTCTCGCGCACTGCACACATTAAACATCTCACGAAACATACTTCAACTGGTAAGTAAATCTGGAAACTTGGAGCCTTTCCTGAAGATGCACGTCGCGTCTTCCGCACTGACACCGCACGTAAACTATGTGATTGAGTGGAACTTCTTTAGCGGACTGCGACCGGCTTCAATTTACTAGCTCCCAGATGTAACTTTTCTAAAGAACGCAAATACCTTTTGTAAAGTACATACCAACTTTCTATGGGTACTCTATAACTTACAACCCGCCCTAGCTTCGCTTCAAAAAAACTTTGGTCTTCTTATTAACCGCACTCGAAACGACTGCTACTAATTTTTTTCATCAGGCGTTATGTGAATTTTTATGTGATGTTGTTGTTAAATTAAATTTCCTACTTATTAAAGTTTTCCAAAGTACCCGATGTTCAGAATTCTATTATTAGTAAAGATTTATGAATATTAACAGGTCCAACACCGCACTACGATGCCTGTTACGTGTGGTATGGACATAAACAAATGAGGCAAGAGAAATACCCCGGCCTAAGAACAAACATATTTATGTATGTACCTATGTGTCTTTTCGCGTTCGGGGTTCAAATCCGGGCGCCCTCTCTATGGCTTGGGTTTTAAATTAGGAGAGAATATCAATTTATTTTCATATTACTGTGGTACAAAATCTAGTAAATTCTTCTTCCAAAATACATGACATATTTAATAAAATTTCAGGACGGGTTCCATACTCCAGAGGGCACAATATACAATCATACATACTTCTCATAATGCTAGTCATCTGTCACCATCCGCTTAGCGTTCTCACTGGTGATCACATTTCGAATATTCGAATCCTAGAAAGCTACACTATTGAGTATTCTCGAGGCGGAATTAAAAATTCGAATTAAAATATGAGGCCTGCTGGAGTAGCTCGCTAATGAGTAATATTACGCACGAGTGCAATGTACCTTTCTACAAAGCACCCATCAGCTTTATGCCTCAGCCTTGTCTGTTCACATCGGTAGGTACCTCGGTATAAGCAGTATACCTAAGCTTGTTACAACGTGAGATGCATACTCGTACATTGGAGCTTCCCATTTAACAATAAGTACGAATATATGTTCGTGTTTACAACGCGGTTTAGCCATTATCTTAATGGTTGAAGTTGGCTTAACTTGGCGGGCTCGTTGTCTTTAGTAACAAAGTATGCGGTGAGCCGCCGCGGCGGGCGGCGCGCGGCGCGCGGCGGAAGTTCGGGAGCGGCGACACGGCGACACTTTACGTGTTTATGGTATTTTTATAGGTCACAGCTGCAGTTGTACCGCTTGATGGTAAGTGGTCACTGTCAATGCGAACGGCATGTTCACTGAATATTGCAATTGATGTTATAACAGCAACGTTGCTAACGCAAGTTGGCTTACAAGATTCGGTTTAAGAAATCAATCACGTAGCTATTACCACTCAACTAAAATGAAAAGAACTATGTTCTCTTGCCGTGTCATCATCATCACAACCCATAACTGTCCCACTGCTGGGCACGGGTCTCCTCTCACAGTGTGAGGGGTATAGGCCATAGTCCACCACGCTGGCCAAGTGCGGATTGGTGGACTTCACACACCTTTGAGAACATTATGGAGAACTCTCAGGTGTGCAGGTTTCCTTACGATGTTTACCTTCACCGAAGCAAGGGATAATTAAATATTAATACGCACATAATTTTTGAAAATTAGTGGTGCGTGCGTGGTTTGAACCCGGACCCTCCGGTTCGGCAGTCCAACGTTCAACTACACGGCTACCTATTACTAAACCTAGCTCTTGCCGTGTACATATTACTAAACTATTACAAATTCTCATCTGCCACAATTAATCTGTCGTACTGGCACTACTGTAAAACTGGACGCAACGCATCTTCATTGTAGGTAGAATATCATCGAGGCCTATACGCAGCCGACCAGATACGTGCCGCGCAGTTGCTTAATCTGTTGTGACCTGTTTCAAAAGAAGTACCTACGTAGAATCGTTCATCGTCTGACCCTTGAAGCATCTGCGACAGATCGCAGGGTACCGCATTTACTATTTTGGCCAATGATATAAGTGCAATATTTATGAGTATAACAATTAGGAAACAAGTTTACTTATCATTCAAAAGGTGTGTTAAATATCTCCGGTTAAATATATCGGTTGAAAAATATTTCCTATCGCTATATGCTAAAAATCGCAGTCGTTAAAGAGCTACTCGAAGATTAGTCGAAGATTGAAGATTCGAAAATATTACCTACCGTAGAACGATCAGGCTCAGCCGTGCTACGGTCAAATAAAGCGTCCCGGGAGATGGAGCCCCCTCCCCGCCCCTCTCCCGCCCGCTCTCCTCGCTGGACGACGACCACTACTTTACGACTGGCCGGTTAAGATGTCGATACTTCGTGTATCGCTTCATTGGACGTTAATTAAAGTTTGTCCTTTTTACTTTCTGATTGCGAAACAATTGACCGCGTGTCGCCGACAACCCCGCTCAAGTAGGACAACGTACGTAAAGAATAGAACGTTATCTATAGTACGTTCATTGATCACGAGGGCGAGGCTTGTTTCTGTGCACGCTGGTGCGTAGACATGTACATACATTATGCAACGTGGAATGTAAACAAGCAAACGCTCCTTCCGCGAAAATCTTTGTGTGTGTCGTTGGCAGTGGTGCGTACACATATTGCTTCGTTGGTACCTTTCTTTCACTACTTGTTAAAAATACTCTAGCTAAGAGCAGAATGAAATGAAATGTCGTCACTTTCAAAGCCCGTTCTTCGAACAAATTAGTTGGCGCTACTATCAAATTTCACTGGACGTACTCTTCTGAAATGAGAGTAAATTGCCAGAGGAGAGGCAGTCGGCGGACGGCGCGGGGAGCGGGGAGAGGCGGAGATTGTCCAGTTACGACGCGGAGATTACTTTCCACTTCTATTTAAATACAATTTTGAATGCCAAGATATTATAAGCTTCTTGACAATAAAGTAAGACTTACCTAAAGAAATGTTCTTTGCTTTAAAAAATTAATTACTTGAATTACAAGCGATGGCTCTCTTCATGGAAATTACAATGAGTAGATGGGCCAACCCAATGGTAAGTGGTCCACGTCACTAATGGACAACAATTACTGTGTATCTTAATTACTGTGCAAACTGCTTTATGATGTGAGCTTTTGAAACTCATCCAAAATGAAAAATGAAGACTTCATTCATACAGACATCGTGCAAAAATGTCATAATCCGTGCTCAGTGATCAGACGGCGCCGTTAGAAGAGCTCCAATTAAAATGCAATTTTGGAAAACGAAATGATTCCATCGACGCTGCGCAATGGAGATATTGCCGGCGGGAGGAGCGCTGATATCAGTCTCAGCGGGTGAACAAAGTAACGCTAAAGGATGCTTAATATAAACGCAGCACACTACAGATTAATTTTTACTTCCTTTATTTATGCGGCAGGTAGGTAATGTTATGTGATTACTTTCCAGTTGCACCCGGGACTTCTTTTTAGGTTCCGTACCTTTTTTCTTTGATATCAAATAATAAAAGTAAAATAAGGCTAAATATAAAGGACCGTGCAAGGAACACTTTTTTGTCGTATACACATAATGCAGTGTTACTGGCACTGTTCGTTTGCGATCGATTAGACCCATACTTGGCCAATTTTTGCCTATTATGTCATTTCATCTGCCTTCCTTTCACGATCACAGATTAGAAGAAAAGTTTCTCTACGCCGACATATAAAATATGTGTATGTAGACATAATATAAAGGTGACATATTATGTACGTACGGACGCTATCCCAGGGTACACCGTGCGGGAGCCGGCGGCGGCCTCATAACGCCCAGTAATTCATTCCCCGCTTGTCGTATTTAGACCGAGGTTGTTGCCTCGCGGACAATATTCGGAAATATTCGCTCGCACTTCCCCTAGTTGGTAGTGGCCCTACCTGCAACAGACTGGTACCGAGTTCGATTTCAGGATGGGCAGATGTTTAAGAGATAAATGTGTTGGGAGCTGATTGCGGCATTTGTATGTTAGCTTTTATTTAATGTGCATTCGCAGAAGAAAATTTTCATACTCGTAATGAATAGTGAAGCACAAAATACCCGAGGAGTTATATTTTTTATGCAAACAGTCGACAAATTAGTTCACAAACCACCGAAGATAAGGTCTAATGGGCTTAATCGTTCATCAGTAACCAAAGGCAAAACCTATGCGTTACAGGCCAGGGACGGAAAAAAAGAAAAAGAAAGGATCTACTTTTCTGTTTCTTGTTGGTCGGTATGTCTTTGTGTTTGTGTGTGCATTTGCGCCCGCTTACTTGGATGTGATTTTCACTGATTTATTTTAGTAATCGTTTTATTTTATTTCCGTTGTTTATTTACACAAATAAAAACGATGACGACATTTTTTTAGACTTTTGAGAGTGTGGTTGGTACCTAAGCATTTATTAATATTGCAGCTACTAAATATATTCAGCATAAACTTCTAACCCTGGAAAACGATGCCACACTATAACTTCCGGATCCTTGACATTAAATACATTCGTCTTATAATAACCAATCAGTTACAAGCAGTGCTTTCACAAATATGTTACGGAACCCTAGCCGGAGCGCATCCCGTTCACGGCGCCCGCCCCCAAGTACTCGCACGTGACAAAACGTCAGATACACTTTATCCATCGCCGCTGCATGTTGGAAATATTGGAAATACCGGCCGACACTCGACCCTGGCGCTGCGGACGTATTGTCGGCGGTACGTGCGCGCGGCGCGAGTGTAACGTTACGAACTATTTAATTTCATATGTGTCACAAAGAAAGGTAACCATCGAGAAGTCTAGGAATAAGTTACATCCTGCTTAACTAAATATGTATGTTAGTATCAGGAATAACACTGCTTCAAAAGCATAATTAAAAATATAAAAAAACCCATGACGAAATGACGAATGAAAATGTTGTAATAACATATTTTATGATTAATCAAAATATCAAAAAACTATTTTTTTCCATACTTAGTCCGACAAGCAATACCATGCTCTATGTTCAACACGTATTGTCAAAACCGCACACAGCTCTGCAATGTCCAAAGCATTCAATTCGTCTCAAGCCCGATATATATTTCCCCGCAATGCATCAAAGATGGCGGCGGGGGCTATCGTCTTAGTCCGAAGCCGGTTGTCGTCGGTAATAACCACTTAGCCACACTCGCTGCGGTCGCAACCCGCATGCTGCTACCCCCGGCCATTCCGGCCAGTCCGGCCACTCCAGCCACATTCAAAAAAGTGTCACATTTAAATCAACTTATTTTTGTTTGAGAACCTATAACACATAAGTACAAAATCACATCTAAATCAATTCAGCCATTGCGTGACGCATTTACTCCAATGGTACCGGTACGTCTAGTCGTCTTTTACGTATTTATTCATGTAGTGTAAACGGCGTTAACGGCGGCAGAATAGTGTTAAATATTAAATCGTGTGTTTGACATCGGTCATGTTTACTCAATAACAGATTGGAATAATAATCTAGTGAATTAATACCAGAATGTCGCCCACCTCCCGCGGCATTGTCGGGTTAAATGTCTCGAGACTCGCGTTGATTCATCTAATCGTCTCTCGACACATTTATCGGGGACATTATGGGACAGGGTTGTTGTTGGGCGGAGTTGGTGTGTCGCGGTTTTGCAGTAAAGCTTACGATAACATTTATTATAATCAAAGTGTAATCCTTGATTTGCTCATTGGAGTATTTACGAAACACGTAAAATCGCTTCTATAGATAAAGGGTATTAAACTCTCGATGATTGATGATGATGATTTTTAATGACAAGGATTCTTGGAAATATACTGCCGCAACGTAATCCGTTTAAATTTGTACGTAAAGCAAGGCTGACATTGTAGGTGTTGTTTTAAAAGTTTCGTTCCGTTTCTTCGTTAATACGGCGCTTTTCCGATGTTACTCGTGGATGCTAAACCTCTGACGTTCATAAGTGCATTTATTTGAGCTTGAGTTCGAGATTGTAAGGACGTCGAGGTGGGTTGTTTCGTTCTAACCTGGCCTCGGGCTAAACGTAGCTCAGCGAAGTTTCAACATTCATAATTATGATCACAAAGTCCGGCACTAGTATGTACCTACTATAGTCAAATTATGTACTTATGTATTAATAAAAACATCATAAATAAAGGGATGTACCTAATAGAAATGCGCTAGTAAAAATAAATTGTCAATGAAATCACATCCATAATTTTAGGAAGTTGGCGAGAATAGGTACATTTCAACACTAGTTAATTCTTGGTGGGTATCAATATACATAATTTCAACCCCATAGGAATGATAAGTAGTTGACTAGACATAAAAAAACATTGGAAGTTTTTGAACTTCCAATGTGTTTTGAAATTCCAAGGCTTCTTTTGAAAAGTCAGTAAAAAACGATTTCTTAAAGATTTTAAAATGATCCAGTCGGAGTTAGATAGTCACAAATACTTATATTAAAAAGCATTAGCGGGAAGTTACCCGGCGCGGCGGGGGCGCGGGGCCGCGGGCCGGCGGCGGCTCCCGCCGAACAGCAGTTAATGGTGCGATCGAGAATTTACTTTATTCCCGCTCCACGTCCGCAATCTGGTGGCATTTAAGTGAATTCTTTATCCGACTTTACGTCACTTGTACTGGGAATTTGTACAGTTAGAAAGAACGGAGAAAGTTGCATGTCACAGTTTATTCATACAATACAATATATAAAATACGAATAACGATTTAATTATGTTTCAACTTAAGTTTTCCCACAAACTTTATAATAGTAAATAAATTACGATATAAATTACAGTTACTTAGTTATTACTGTGCCCACAGTGCTGTAACTTGGGGTCCCTCAAGGCCATGGACGAAGCGAGTCCATCGCTTCGTCCATGGCCGGCGACGCGTTGGTGATCACGGGACCCGTTTGCTCGTTTGCCTGCCTAGGCAATGGGAATAATGATTACCGTCTTTGTTCAATTATTGGGCAAAGCCAAGTGGTCAAACACTTACTTATAAAAATTAAAAAAGTATTATTATGAAATATTACAGTTCTTATTTTTACATAAGATAAGTTAATGATTGACAACAATCCCACCTGATGGTAAGTGGCGATGACGCACTAACTTATGCCTATTCACTCTCCTCTTGAAGACTTGAAAAAGCTACGTTTTTTGCTATAAGGAGTATAAAGTTTCTGATTTGGCCGCCCGGAAATACTTTTAACTGATTTTCAAACAAGCTTTCTTAATTTATCCGTTTACGGGCGGCTTATGATAAAATCTCATGAATTACCTTACTGCTAAATTTCATAAATATATGGCAAGTAGCTTCGAGATTTCGGGCTTAATCAGGGAGCGAGTGTCCTTTCGCTTTAATATGTAACATATGTATAAGGACTATAATCGCTACAATAAAGATGGTCGAAAGTGTCATTTGGACGAAGAACAAGAAGGAGGAAATTACGTTAAACGAAATACATTTGATAGTTAGTGTGACACGAACAAAACTGAAGATAAAGGTCTGGTTGCGAGAGCGGTAGGCCTGCGGAGGACCCTCGCAGAAGACATATTGTTCTACAAATTTATTTTCCGCAATGTCCGCCGGCTCCAGACCTACATCGTAAGGTTTATCGTCGGTACAGTATGAAACTGGTCTGTACTGAAAACCAGCGCTGCTAGGTTAACATGCTAGTAGCTATGCTGAGTACAGACCTTTTTGTACTGTGGTTCTACAACATTTTTGTTTTAGCTATATTTTTGTCTCTTTTTATTTCTGTTTTTATTATTTAATGTTGTACTCACAAACAAATAAATTTCTTTCTTTCTTTAAAAACTTTGTTGTACCAGTTCCACGCGTTCGCCTTCGTCTTCTGGTCACCGGGACGAAGTACGAGTCGCGTAATATGTAGTAACCAATGAAAAGTTCGATTCGAGGATACAGGTTCGCAAAACTTACTTCAATACGTTGATAGCTTGTTTTTTTTATAAATATTGACTTTATTGTTCTAAGCCGTAACATGTACAGTATTGATGTTACGGCTTAGAACACAAAACAATGATTTTTTAGAATTTTTGTATGTTTGTCTGTGGTTTTGTACGCGCTAATCTCAAAAACGGATCAACCGATGTGGGTGCGATTTTCAATAATATATTGTGGCAAGCTTCACATACCATTTAGTGTTTATTTTATTTCAATCGGTTGAGAAATAAAAAGTTATGTCATTTTAAAGAATCACGCCTAACGATTTCCGAATGTGCGTACTAAGGGCATGTTTCCCGAAGCGAAGTGAGGGTATGTTTACTAGTTTTGAAATAAGTATCCATATCATATGCGACAATCTTAAGTGACCTATAAAATATTCCTTCCTACATTGTCGGTGTTAATGATGTTATGCACGCTGACTCCGAGTGCAGGGATTTCAGAGTGTATAATCGCTCAAAGAATAAGATGTGTTAACAAAATTAACGTAAGTAGTGCGCTGCGCCGTAACTTTGTCCGTACTTTGCCGCGCATAAGAAGAATGGGCAACCGCGCGCCGGCGGGTGTCCATAATTTATTAACCACCCTTACTACATCGTTCTTGGAAATATGAAAGTTTATGATGTTCGTTAAAACTTCGCCGTCGCCGTCGGTTTAGCGCGCGACAAGCCGGAGCGCGGCGGTGGGGCCACGTGGGGCTCCGCCACCGGCGCGGCTACTTCACAACTATGTCGCGCGAACGGGAGGTTTTCTTCACACTCGTAGGTTCCAAGGTTCTTTACTTCGCCACTTACCATCAGGTGGGACCGTAGCCAAGTGGTAACTTATATTCAGAAAAAAAAGCTGCGTTATTTCTCCATTTCTTTTCGTAACACAAGTAAATAAATCGCAATATTAATCACTAAATAAATCAACATACACTAAATAAAACAACATAACCTACATAGTTACTATTAGAGCAAAATAGAAGAGACTGGTCCCGCACACGCTATCGGGTAGCAGAACTTTGTAATATTTGCGACATCACAAAGGTTTCTGTAAAACAAGAGTTTATGTTGTGACTAAACTTACACCGCCCATAAAAACTTTAAAACTAGTACGAGTGGACCAACCGCTATGTGGCAAAAGCCTCGCTGAATTAGATTGTAGGAGCAAGATAACATAACTAAACCGGGAAGTCCCCGCGCGGAACGATCCGTCGACCGTCCGTCGGAATAGCGGCACATGAATATTGAAGCGACAACTGAGTCCCCCGACTAGTCCTGGCAAGATACGGTTTTACATGTACCCAAACAGATATTATTCTCACACACTCCAAATACCCGAATGCACCCGCAGTCGAAAAGTTTACTTTTCTTTAAATTGTCATAATTATTATTATCTTTTATATATATCTTAACAACATATGGCCAGGCTAACGAATGTTTTATAAATAGAGATTTATGTTATATCTCATCGATGTAAATAAAGTTAATACTACAAAGTTTTATTACAATTTATTAAAAGCTTTCTCCGGGGCGCTTCATAAAAAGACCTTATTCTTCGTCAAAACTTAGTCGGTGGCTTTCAAGCATCTTCCTTTGACAAAGTTTCATCTCGCGGCGGTTAAGATAATTTGGAAACTGTGTCAAAGTTACTTTGTGCGGCAAGTTTTGGTTTGCTGCTGACTATGGTGATGTACTGATCAAATATCTTTAATTAACAAGTTTGTGAGATACAGCGCTATCGACATCGTGGCCGCCACCCACTGACACCGATTGACTCGTAACAACACATCATGAAAGAGAACATTGAGAATTTAACCCGCCGTAGGTCTCCTGCCAGTTTTGTTAGGTGGCAGATGATTTGACGAACCACAGCTTTGACCGATATCAAATTTGACCAATGTCGTTCAACCCGGTTGGTCACGTGGGGTCTTTCAACGCCACGTATAGACCACGCTTTAGTACTCGATTGCGGATAGTAACCCTTGGAGTAGTCTCTGGTGAGATGTAGACGGGACCTGTTATAGGAGTTTATATTTAGATCCAGCTGTCTCCTGTTTGAACACAAAATTTTCATTTCACTGGCATTACATACTAAGTGAGTATATAATATATTCATGAGGAACGTTCGCAGTTATGAAGGTATTACATTACGTAAATAAAATTTAATTTTGTTTGGCCTTCGGGAGTTCTCATGTAGCATTATAATTAGAACGCGAACTGTATAATGTACTTATACCTAATTAAAAATGTACGAGTAGCTTCGTAATGTCTTGACGTAAATGCCAACCTTGTAAATGTAAGACAAAACACATGCTCTTATAAGAATACTTTTGAATTTCTTGTTAATATTGAATTCGAGATAATTAAGGCTTACTGAAAATGTAAACATTACTTTAGCTAGCCTTCCTCAATAATGTGGCTATCAATAAAAAAAAATTTCAAATCCGAATTATCGTGTTCAAGCAAACATACAAATAACTCTTAAGCTTTGTTGTAATATATAAGTACAGAGTTAAATATTAGTCAGTCATATTGTCTAAAATTAGGAACATTCCAATCAATCCGCTCCTCCAACGTTGTTTTTACCGGAAACAAATGAACAATCAAAATAAGCTGCGGACAGCCGCAGCGGCGGCGGGCGGGGGGCGGGGGGCGGGGACCTCCACGCGAGGGCACGGAGGTTGATGGAAAGATAACACTACGGAAACAGGACGATTCGAGTGGAAACTCTTGAGAGGTGAGGGAGTTTTATTATCGGTCGGGGTTCTTCCCGTTTAAAGATCCTTGTCGTAATTTTCGTTGATTCAGAGCGACCATTTCACTCATTAATCGAAGGAAAGTCATTAAAATAAGATGACTATAAATCGGTTGCAGTGATACTGATCTAACTAAAGAAGCCCGCTGCCACTGCCGACTCATTACGCCGAATAAGACCAGGTAGAAGAGGAACGCACTATGCGCGCCCTCTACCGGTATCGTAAAAAATGTTTCGTAACACGTTATAACACTGCGTAGCGTGCGTCCCGTAGCGCTGCGTTAGGATGACGATAGCAGGTATTTCGGTATCATACGATGAGTCCTGCTGACCCGTCCAATGGCAGAATGCGTAAATATACCAGCAACAACAACAACAATGCATCGTGGCGTGAAATAAATCTACCTTCTACGTCAATCTTAACGCCGGACGTGAAACAACCGCCCGATAACATTTTTTTGCATAATAAACGTACACACTCGTCGCACGAGTGACATCCACGACAGACATGTTTGTTGCATTTTTTTTATACGACGCGGACGCTAAGTTAATCCTTGACAATCCCACCTGATGTTAAGTGGCGATGATGTATGTGTATGTATGTATTAAGCGTAATTATTATGCTGAAATTGTATTATAGCATATCACTATCAGCTATTTGTGTTATTAGATAGATAAATCTATCGTCACTAAAAGACTAACACAAAAATGGATATCCCAGTGCACGGCTAAATGACTCTCTAAAATTAGGAAATAGGTTTCTTTTGTGACCCGACCACCCGACGACCCGACGACCCGATGGAAAGACAGCGCTCGATATGGAATTGCCCGATAGGAATTTTTTAATTGCGACGCTCCATGAATTGCAATTGGGCGCCGGCGCCGTGCCGCAGCTGCAGCGGCGGCTATCGTGGAATTTTTCTGAGCCGTAAACGATAATCTCGAGTTCAGATCATTTCGACGGCTGTATTGTTTTACAGATATTTTTCATTCTTTTTACATCGATTGTCGACGATGGCACTACAGCGCTATATACCGTCAAGATAACACTTGGTAAGATTATGTTAGAATACAGTGCGCAAGCCTTCTTCTTCATTATTTTAATTTTACTTCAGAACTGCCCAAATTTTTCTTTTTGTTGTCGTGGTTTTTCGCCGAATTTCCTGGACCGCCGCTACCCTCCGCCCCGCGCGCCCCGCGGCCGCCCGACGTCCACTATTAATAATACGATTACTTCCAGTTATTTGGCTTCGCTGAGACAAAATAAGTTAACCGGCAAAGAGAACACGCTCGATCGAATTTATTGGCTATCGCAATTTTGTTATTTTATCTCGGCTACCTTTATACAATTTCTGCTGCAGCTTCTGGGAACGGAAAATGTTCTAAAACGATCCAATCTTGCGGAATCCAGCGGAATACAATGTATTGTATATTATGACATTTTCATCCGTGGTCAATATTTACGCGACGCGCCACTCATAACTTAGTTACAGACTAGTAAGCCCACCCTACGCTGAAGGTAACTTATTTTTACGTTTGCAATACTGACCAGCATCCATGAAACTTAAATTTAAGTTTTGTTAAGACTAGATTCTCAATCTCGACATTTGCAAATCATCGAAATATAATATGCAACATAGTGTTACCTAAAACTTGCTAAAGGGAAAAACGAAATCAAACCGTTTAAATCTTTAGTGAAGTGTAATCTTTAATCTTTATCTTTAGTTTAGCGAACTAACAAACTACGGAAAACCTGAAAAACCGACAACGATTGTAAGTCAGTGCCACCACTCGATTCAAGAATAGTACCTACCTATTACTCACGAGAATTAAATTGTTACTATCACCAAAAGTTTAAACTACCAAACTGATAATAAATTTCTATTCGCGTCCGTTGACGTCATCGCCGATTATATCTCAAGTTTGTGTCCACTGCACCGTTGAAAACTTTAAGCTGGTCTTCGTAAGCCCCGTCTTTAGTACGGAGTTATTGTTTTCGGATTTCGGAGTTACGAGTCTCCATCGATTCCCAACCTTACCACCTTCACAATAGAGACTACGACACCGCCGTCGTCAACTGCATGAGCTATAATAAATATTCTTGATATTTTGCCAACAAAAGTTGCATGTTCCCTCACTCTCGTTACTTAATTCCTTGATACATAATGCAAAGATAATTTAAGTGTACAACTTAGTATAATGTCATTAGTACTAACTGTACTTTGATAATATTACCGGCACAAATTAACTTGCATAGTTTAAAATCTTTTAAAGCGTGGGGCGCTCTTCGCGTCCACGGCCGTTGTCAATATTCTATCTGTCCTATGTTACCTAGCAATATTATAACAATGTTAATAATGATCACTTTACCTACTAACTTCTCCAGAAATAAAATTATGGAGAGGTAAAATTTTTAGACCGATTATATTACACAACCCGTTGTAAGGGCTTATAAGTTCAAAACGTATAGGAGAGAGAGATGGCAATTCTAACTATGACAGAGAAATATGAGTACTAAATTCATTATCATTATAAATAAACTAGCTGGACCTTCGCTATTTTGGTAGGTAAGTAACAAAACATAACGTTTTCAAAGTAGGTACATACATTCAGTCATAATTATGTAAATTCATATGACATAGTTAATAATATGTTTTATTTTAGAAAGTCCGTTAGATTGAAGAAGCTACGTTATAAGGAAACTTCATAAATGAAAGTAGCGATGCATCCGTCACCTACTTGGAATAGCACGCTTATCTCGTTTCAAAACATTCAAAGACCGTGGTATTACGATTGTTTTCGCCATTTTCTTGCCCCTCTGTATCCTAAAACCTCAACATTATGATGTGCGGCTTTAGGGGCTCCGATGGTACTCCAATTTATATCTTTCTCGTATAAAGCCTTTCAAAAAGAAAGAGGGCACTAAACGCGTATCAAACGAGATCAAAGGCTACCCTCATACGTCAGGAGCTACAAGATACGAGTTATGTTACATTGCCTTTTGGCGGATATTACGAAAGATCTAACGAAACAGCAAGGAGTCCGCCATTAGACAAATGCGACCCTTTGTTACCCCCGTCAAGTCAAGTTACAATCTGACAGGCGCCCTAACGTGCAGGCTATCTGGTGAGGAGCGCCGCACAGCCGCACCGTCGCGCCGCACGGCCGCGCCGGACGCCGCACCAGAATTAGTTTTCGTACGTTTTCCTTGAACCTATTCATGTTTCAGAAATATCAGGGATTATTGTTTCCATAGTCACATTTACTTGTTTAATAACCCCCGACACACATTGGAGTTATTTTACATTTTTATACCTTTTGACGTGATAACGTCTTATAAATTGACGGGCAGCGCGCACGAAAACGTTTCCCGTTCCGCTGAAGTCAGAGCGTGACGTCAGAGCTAGCAGTTAGAATAGTTCTGCTACTGGAACGCCGCCACGCGAGCTTCTTCGAGAACTTTTACAATAACCCCCGCTACTAGATTCAGTTAGGTTAGATTAAATTAAAACAAAACTAGGAACCCGACCAAAGTTACATTGGAATTCCAGATAACCCAGGTGTATGTAAAATATTCAAAATAATCCAGGTAATAAATATTATTATCATGCCCCACATTTAACCAAAAACGATTTATCTTCTATCATTTTATAGAAGGACCTTGGATGAAAAATTTTCTTTGCGTTCAAGTCGCTTGGCCCCGGTGGAGTGAGCTATGTGTGGTGCTTCGCCCCGAGGTACGATTTATGTCGGAGAAATCTGGAGAGGAACAAAGCCTTACGGGTATAGTTGACTTTATAAAATAAAGAGGTAACATTTTCAAATGAATGTAAAGAATCCATCAATCGGCAGAACTAATAAACTGAAGAAAATAACAGTACCTATTTGCATTGATTTGAGCTTCATAATGAAATGTTTTTACGAAATTGACAAAACATAATCTTAAATGATTTTGAATATAAATTTCTAAAAATATAAGTACTTAACTAGGAGTTTCCCCAACCCCTTACTCTGGTAAGTATCAGAGTTAACAGCCTTAATCTTTGCTTCCTGCAAAACAATATTTAGCCAAAGTACCTCACAAACAGCCCCAAGTTTTCAGCGGCTGCTGTGGAAACAAAACGCTAAGATAATGTAAGCACAAAGTAAAATGAAATATGGTGGAAATTAATTAACACTGCATTCCAGAGCCGGCTGCATCGCTCGCTGCCGGTGTTTCAGGGAAACTTCATTTAGTGTTGCTCTAAAGTCTGCACCTCTCTGATAAGGAACAACTAATAAACCCAAAGAAAAGGGTAGAAGTGCTAATAGCTGTATGTCCGCGTCCGTCATCAGAGATTGAAGTATCGGGCGGGAGGTGGCCGGCCGCTGGGCGCGGGGCGCTTCGCAGGCATTTTACAAGGTCCTTAACCTCTTTTTCCTCCTAATCCTTTGCTGGATCACACAGGTTAAAGTATTATTTTAAACTTTTATCGTCGCGTTCACTTATCATTTAAAATATACATACGTACCTATTACCTATGTGTGTAAAATAGATAAATAAATGTTGTACCAATACAAATATCGTTAATGTAGTTATAGTTAAAAGGATACCTACGATTTATTCAACTATAAAATAGGACGTGTTATTGTTTTAAACTTGACTATATTTTTTGAGTAGAGAAAAGTTCAAACTGCTTTGGCTTTAAGTTAGAAATAAAATAACAAAATATATCTTCTTCCTTAAGTATGTATTTTGTTATGAGAAAAAGTGCCGCATTTAAAAATAACTCCCAAGAAATCCAAAATGAATTGTATACCTACCACCTGCCGGTGTTCTACAAAGGGGTTGTAAACTGTTTGAGTAACAGCTACTATATACAAGGGACGGCCTCCCAAACGAATCCCTGCTTGGACCGCATCGACTACAAACTATATTGCAAGCACCACTATCGTCAATTAATTGTATGAATAGCCAGCACTTAGGTGGTTTAATTAGTTTTGTGTCTCCGGCGCCGGGCTCGGGGCTCGGCGGACGACAGGAACTCGTCAGGAGACTTTATTGGTATTCTGTCGGTACTGGGCTGGAGCTTACGCAGATCAATTGTTCATTATTCTGTGAGCACAGGGTCGTCATAAAACGAACAAAATAACTTAATTTTCTTTGATTTGTATCGGGAAACTGAAGGCCGTGGGATTACTGAGATTGTTATAAGGGTTTTTTGCAAATAAGCCAAAGAACTGAAGTACTGCCGGCCATTCGGTACATTCGGCCATCTTAACAGTAAAATCGTCACGGATGCAGAAAATATTTCATGTACCCTTTGTTATCTACGTGCCCTAAACATAATTTCACGATTGATTACATAACAGCGAGGTGGTAGTCAGTTAGCCAAGCGAATAAAGCAGCGCGTTCGCGCGGACGAATATAATTGGAGGCTTCGGATACTGTTCCTAACACCTACCAATACCAACGCTATGCGAGGGTCGACGACTGCAAGCACAATTCGGAAATGGAGTCGAACGCGCAACAATACAGACGGTGTTGTTATTATTGTCGCGGCTCGATGCACTCTATTTGGCAGCGACAAGGAAAACAACTGAACATTAGATAGCGATGCAGTGAATACACGCGCCATCTTAGAATAATAACACTATAGAAAGACAGTCTTCATACAAACGCTCTGTCTAAAGTGGAGCACTAAACCGAAACTTTCCCGTAAGCGGGAAATGATTCGGCTGCGGATAATCATATGTTTTTAGCAATAATATATAAATAGCTTTTCAGATATTGTGTGACACAATTTAACTGGACAAATCCTTTTTTTTCGCGAGACATATTTGGCGTGCGTTGACATGAGCTGCCCGGTGTTTGGAGCCATTTCTGGCTCCAAATAAGGTGCTTCAAAACGGCCGCGCGGACTTCGTTTCTATAGTGTAATTATTCTAAGCGCGCCATCTAATTTGTATTTACTTCTATTGTAGGTTCGTCCGTACTCCTCGTTATCTTAATGGAAGCATCATTGATATCTGTATACATATATTGTATGCATCTATACTAGTAGAGGGGGCTGTTGTTTATCGCCAGTTTTGTGATAGACAGGGATATGGGTAGATATCTGCTCTATCTACGTGTACTGGTAAGTCAGTCAGTGTGTATTACGTGTAACGCATAGGTTGCCAGAGAGAAACGAACCAAGCAAGGAAACCACTTTGATTTTGACATAATTATATTGTACTAAAAAAGTGTTTTTTTTAATATTGCGCATTGACGATAGATACACATTGGATTTTTAAAAGATGTTGTTTCTAACATTTGAATAATATAAGAACCTCTTCTGTTTTCCATTTAAGTACATTTTGTAAACAAAATTTTATAATACCCCACAATTGTACGGGCGAAGCGCAATCAGCCCGCCCAGCGAGCGGCGCGGCCCGAGATCTACGAATGGCAATTGGATTCGGAAATGGAACCGAAGCGGTGGACGTTGTCATTTTTCGTATTGCAGCGGTTGCAGCAGCCGCCTAGCCTAGCCGTCGGCGTCGTATTAAACCGGATTAATGCGGTTACGACTAGATGCAGCCAGCTTACTACAAAAATCTACACACAGCATAGTTATAACCTCAGATTCGTTTTATAATCTGATCCTTTTGTTTTATTATTTTGTATAAAAACATTCTTGTCTTTTGCTCAGATGACCTTACAAAGGTTTCAAACAAATTTGTTTATTTATGTGTGAGATTATAATATCCAAAATACTTTTTGAAAGGGAAAGATTTATTATTTGTATGTGTCACGTGACTGAAGATCATTATATCTGCACGCGACTCGATATAGCCCGTGTCTGTCTTTAAATTATGACAAGGCCAATATTGAATGCATTGTGTGTGTGTAGAAGTACCCACATTGTGAAGTAGTGTGAGGACGGCTGAATAGCCTTTTTATGAATTAAAGGTAGCAAACGAGCATGCCTCACCACCCTCTTGCCCATCCGCTGCTACCTATGACAACTATGACCAACCTAGGCCAACAATCAAATGGGGACTAGGATGGTTAGTCCGGTAAGCGAATTTAAATGTAACCCTGTCAGCAAAGCAAGGACTTCCAGGTTCGATTTCCGATCGGGGTAAACATATTATACTTATGTGTAACTTCTGAGTCATAGATTAGTGCCCACTTCTGTCAACTATACACTAAGTCGTTAAATGGAATAGAAACAATATCTATTGGAGCAACAAAGTACCTACCTAGTTGTCTGCTGGTCTCGATTACAATTATTTATAACAAGCGAGCGCCCAAAGTTAATTTATTATTGAGAAAATTTCCTGGGCGACCTGCGCAACTGTAATTAGACGTTACTTTAAACCCGGATTTAATTTGCAATTCCGTGTGAAGACGCCAAATTTCAACAAAATTCGCTTACAAAGTTTTGTCAACAATTTTTATGTAGGCGCCGGCGTGCTCGTCGTTGACTCTCAAAATATTTTTAGCGAAAAATATTTTTAGTTTGGTAATTTATGGATTTAGTTTGAGCCGTTATAGAATAAATGGGAAAGTTTATTCATTGGCTCCTGAGACGCGGAACATTATTTTAACGGCTATTATATTTTACCCCTAGACTCCAAACCGAGCCAAAACCTTAGTTCATTTTAATGTATGTTTGTATTTCGGCTCAAGACTTTATAGTAGAGTCAACGCGTGGTTGGTGCGATGTTACCACAGGATGTTACTAAACAGAATGAGAGAGCATAGTTGGTAGTGACCCTGCCTTCGAAGCCAAGGGCCCAAGTTCGGCTTCCGGCCGGGGCAAATATTTATGTGACAGATAAATATTTTTGTAGTGTGATTTATGTTGTACACTTTTTAAAAGTCAAACTAGTCCATGGCTTCAACAAATTCCTACCATGAGTAGACTTGGAAGAGGCAGCGGCAAGACTCCTAAGGAGCTTCTTTTGCCACTTACAGATTGCACTCACTACTTACTACTCAAGGCTAAAATATGAAACTCATTTCCAAGCAGATGATCTTTAAAATAATCGTCAAGTTTGTAATAACCTTTGGTCATAAGAATACCTTTGACATGAGTTTTAAGACAGTGTGACGATTACGTTGTCCGTAAACTGTAACTAAATTTATAGATTTACCTAATAAAGATTTTAATCTAGCCATGAACGAGCCACCAATTTAACTAACCTGATATTTGGTACAATCAGTTAAGCCAAAAATAGCTTTATTTTACTAATTTAAAAAATTGGCATTATAATTTTAAAAAAGCAAAGCGATGTCCCATGATTGATAGGACCGCGCGACTTCAGCGCCGCCGCGCCGCTCCGCGCGCTCCGTGCGATAAACTGAATAATTGATGACTCCAGCTTTCCTCCAATCTTTAAACGAGATTGATATACAATCTCTTTAAATTCTCGACTTCTAAAACATTTTGGAAGGGAGGAAAATATAATTTTGTCTTTTTACTACTTCCATGTTTTAGTAGCTACGTATATCTCAATGAAAACGTAGCTTTATACATTCCACAAGTTTTGCAGTCCATGTAAACCGATGTGATGGCAAACAGTACATTGCACACCCATTGATAGCTATGTGATTATAGCGCGATTATAATGTGAAAAAGGCACGTAGGTGTCATATTTTTTTAACTTTGGATGTTGTTTACTGACATTGGATGGATGGATGTCACCTCCCTATTGCTTTTTTCTTAGAAACCTTCATAATAATTTAGCAGGACGTACACAGAGAGCAAAGCTCCGTTCATATGGGGACGCCGCCTGTGCTCAACCTGAACACCAGGACATGACTGTGCAATCTTAATAATTATTTTTACTATTTATAAATTAGTGCTTGAGCGCTACCCCACTTGATGTTAAGAGAAGATGTTGTCAAGCTAGATAAGTCTAGCCTAGTACGGAATAAATTGCCAATTGAAATAGTCGTCAAGTTCGTATTGTACCCAAGTTCGATTGGGACCGGACGCCTATACCGTAATATTACTATTCTCCGACCGCGGCGGCTGGCCGCTGCTCGCAGGCCGGGAACCGGGGACCGGTATTAATAACGCAGCTAACCCTGCAGTTGGCACCGCCGAAGCAAATTAATTGCTTTACCGGCCAAGTTTAGGATTGTCTCGACTACTTTAAAACTGGACAAGCAATCCTCGAGTCGGCCGCATCGGTCGGGGCTGACGGCGCGTCCACCTCCAACGCTGGCTGAATTGGCAACTTGCTTACGGAATCTTTACTTTTGATTCAAAAGTAGGTACGCCAGCTCCGTATAAAAGGATACTTATAAATAATTCAAAACTAAAAGAAGGCTTTCATCTTTTTGCTTTTTTCAAGCGCCAAACAACCCGTACAGTTCTGACTGGGGCCCTGAGAACCAGTACTTTATTTTTCCTTCTGTTTTCTTTAAAATACGCTAATATTTTCCAACACGCGCCGCTGAAGATTCGAATGCACTCACATTCTTTGTAATATTTCGTTTGCCCTGACACTTATTAAGAAGCACAGTCCTCCGCCACCATTTATAGCGAGATGTGATTTAAAAGGACATTATAACGAGCATATCGTCTGTACGTATTACACACGTGTTACATTTATATTGCGTGGAAGTAAACCTGTTTATGAGTATTTTCATAATGTAGATTAGACAGGAGTCAATCTATGCCAGATGATCTGCAGATGTCACACGAGACTCATACAACAAGAAGATACAGTTACCATCTCGAGTCTATTCTGCACAAGTCAGGAATCGAAATTATTGTTCATTCGGTAAGCACAAACCTCAACAACTGGGCTATAGGGTCGTAATGAGATACTTAACACTGATAATGGAGTGTAGGCGGACTCGGCTAAGAACTCGCCCCAGCCCTCTGTAGAGAATACCAGCGCAAGTGATAATATGAGCGCGGTGTAAAATACGACGGCGGCGCACGCGATCGGAGCATGATCCGGCGCCCACGCGGTATTCGCTTGAAAATTATTACATTCGTTCCACGAATAACATTCCTTTTACAGCGTTTTTTATCATATGGGTGCAGTCCGTGCAGTGTACCAGCGAATATAAGCTTAATGCGGTTAAGTTGTGCACGGTGCATCGTTGTTGGGGCGGTTTGCGAAAATAATTCGACGCAGAAGCGATTTTGTCGTGTTCCGACAAAATGCGAATATGGGTTATATAATTCATTGGAATCATAAAAAAGTAGAATGATTCCATTAATTGCAAAAAATCATTTCAGTGTAAACTTCAATTGCTACAAAAATGATATCTCGTCTTCTACCATTTACAAGGGATGAATTTTTAAAATAGTTTCTTGGCTCTGTTGTAAAATTGCATTTTTTCGAGATACTACAAGATCGCTTTCTTGTTATTCCAGGCAACAAAGAAAGCTTCCCACGCAATTCAAAATTCCGTGTTTTCAGTATTTTTCCTTTTTACATTGACTAATATATAGTAGTAATAGACAAAATCCTCGTCGTACGTAATGCACACCGCAAAGGATTGGAATAGCTTGCCCGCATCGGCATTCCCGCCTGCTTTTGATGTGGGGGTCTTTAAGAGTAGAGTGAATAGTTATTTACTAAGTCAATACGCTTACCATCTCTGGACATCATCGCCACTTAACATCAGGTGAGATTGTTGCCAAGGATTAACTTAGCATCGTATAAAAAAAAGAAAAAAATTAAGCGACTTTAGAAGTATAGGTATTAAAAATTTATATAATTTACTATAGGTATGTAATTTTTATTTGAGGTCGGCGCGGTTTTGTGTTCTATACTTATAGCTTTGCTGGTAAACTATTGTTTTATTAAATGTTGCAGTACTTCCAGAGTACAACTTATTTGTCCCGTGCTGTAAAACATCTACGCAATGTGCAGTTGGATTGAAAACGAAAAATCAAAGGTAAGTACTGCAACGTTACCATCCGGTGGCTCCTGTGCTCATTTGTCTCATATAAATATAAAATAATGTTATTGTTAAATGTTGTTCTTAATGTTATTGCTTTTGTTTTAATCTAATACTACACAAATGATACATCACATTCGGCCAGTGCTGCGAAATTGGCAATAGTGTCACTAAATATTGTTGCTGCATATTTTGTGAATCTCCAAAAAGAACTTAGGAATAAGAAATTTATCTAGAATGAACAGAGTGTGCGATGACTGTCGCGGAACACCAATTTAAATGGAACGTATTTAAATGGAAGTAGAACACAATCTCAGCGAGAGGAGACGACCGTCGACCGTGGACCGTCGCCCGCCGCTAGCTGTTTAAGCGCCCGCGTGCCATAGCGATTTTGCCATCACTAAATGCGATGTCGTCCTAACGTGAACTAATTTCTTTGCCAAACGAACTTAGAAAATGGCTACATTTTCTTTATTCTGTTTCTGAGTGAGCGGAGTTGTCGACGACACGCCAGCGATTGTTTCACGATCGCAAAGTAAACAGGAAAAACTTTAATTAACGTCCAATGAAGCGATACACGAAGTATCGACGACTCGACCGGCCAGTCGTAAAGTAAGGGATTTGCTCGTCCAGCGAGAAGAACCCATGTAACCTTAGCGTTTCCCCTCCGTCGTCGGGTGCGGGGCGGGCGGGGGCGGCGGGGGGTTCCGAGGTGGCCGGTCGCGTTTCCCTGACCGCAGCACTGAGCTAAACTTTCGCTCGTAATGGCTTCAAATCTCGATCTTTGCCGGGTCCGCTAGAACTGGTCGTCAACTGTGCTTACATCAATCGCGATGTTAACATCGGTTTAACTGATAAAAGCGCTTCCTTGTGCCAACCACAGATACATTACGATAAGATTGGTGCTATCGTGTTGAATGTGTCGTGCCACTGTATCATTTCGCACAGCTCATGCATTGAATGTACCGCAGCTGCTATAAAAGCTGTTTGTAAACCCTATACCTACATAGTAAGTATTAGCGTTCGTTACACGTCACCTCTTGATAAAATATAATTATATCAACTCTGAATCAGACTTTCGTTATGAGGGTCATAGAAAGTTTTATACTGATAATGTATCTCGATTCAGCAAATTAAAAGGAAATCACGTAGGTATGATGGGCAAACAGGCAGACATGCAAGCGGTATAGCAAAGATTCGGTTTGTTTGTTGGATGCCTATAGGGAACTTGTTGTAATGCTAAAATATATACATAAGTAAGAAGCTACAGTTTCCCTTGCCGCTCTTGTAAACGTAATTAAAGTACTAGATGAGAGTTATTTTGACGCATTTATGCACGAGTTGCTTTAATATAATTTTCTTTTTGACAAATATATTATTTAAATGTTGTGCCAACATCCAGCTCGAAGGACCATGTCTAACTCCATTCATTCTATTAATGAACGTGGCGTCGCGACAAGTGTGTTGGAATAAATTAATTAAATTTAGCCTCTGACGCACCATTTTGTGTTTGTTGTCGACTAAAAAGATGTTAAAAATTAGACAGTATTTTTTGTCTAATTTTGTATTTATATCAACAACTCCTTGATCTGTCCGTGTTGTTATAGAAAGATATGGGTGTGCGCAGCGACATCAAATTTATATATAAAATCCTATGATGCCACTCGTACGAATTTCTTCTGCTATCCTCACGTCACCCGACCCGGAACACACTTGGCTGTTGATCTCTTTGTTTAAATATTGTTATAATGCAGTTGTCGTCGCCGCCGCCGCCGCGCCGTGGCGCGTTGAGAGGTCATTTATTCACACTTTTCGCTTCAAACTTTAAACTTCATTGCATAGTTAAACGACATCGTTGCTGTAGATTCAGAAAGTGTCAAGAACTTTAACAGAGACGCTCTGTCTTAGAACCGTGGCTCTGTGCTAAGGTCGGACTTCGTTTTTAAAGGAATGTCAACATTCCATTCGCATAGTTACTTTATCATCATAACTGTAATACCAATTTTGATGCTAGTCAAATGTTACCAGGATCCTTAGATTTCATACAAGACTCATCTACAATGTTGGCGAAATCAGGGTTTAGTCTTCATTTACTATTTAGGAACATTTCAGTGACTACTTGTCGAAGGGACATAATTCATCTGAAAAATTCCAGAAAGACCGAAAGAGAGACCCAAAGAGAGAGAAAATCAATTTCGGTCGGTCACTAATTTTTATGTATCCTCCACACCACGCAATTAACTTCAAAAAGCTACTGATATCTAAGATCAGAACAAACTCTCAAGTGGACTACCGTGTGGCTAAACATTAAGTCGTCGCTTCCTAAAACCAATTTACTTGTGAACAATCGTGTCATCAAGTCATTGCATTTCCCGAAACGATCGTTGCCCCCGCGAGGCTCGCGCTAACGGCATCTATTATTCGAATGCTCGAGGGCCACCAAATGCAATGCTAACAGCAAATTCGGTCTGCATTGCATGCGCAAGCGTCAAGCATTAACAATAAAAATATATGTGTTCCACCTATTAAGGCCACTGATGCGCTGCAAATTGTAGCGATATTATTCGCGTTAAAACCTCCTAGCGGGGTGTGTTTTTCTTGGCCAAGTCGTTAGGTGGGCCGAGAAGCGGCGCCGCGCCGCCGGGCCGCCGGGCTGCCGGGGCCGGGGACGAGGCCGGGGCAGCCCCGGCGGCGCTCCGACCAGCCAGTACCACGTCTTGTTTACTGAACCAAATAAACAAAAGATATAAAGACGCTCCGGAAAGAAGTTTAAATTGTGGCGGAACATGCAACTCGCTCCGGTGCGGTGCAGGCGAACTGCCGATTAGCACAAGATAATAGTTTACCTATTATTGACTGTCTGAATACATAACGACTGCAATAATTACAGGAAGTAGAATGCGACGTTTATTTTACAGAAACTAATTTATTTGTTATCTACTGGCTTGTAGACAACTAATGACCGATTTATATTCTAAGAGATACAATAGTAGGTAACCGTATTAGCACTTATGCGAGTCAATACGCTAAAATATCTATACATAATTATGCTCTATGTGTATTTAAACATGCTCCATGTACATTTAAACGTATGAAGTCTTATATTTGACTTTGGGGGTTGAATTTTCTATTTTTTTTCTCCCAACAAAGATATTTTAGAATCTTTTAAAAAATTTAGACAAATTTTTTATAAGACTTAGATTAATCTCTTAGACTAATGGTATTTATTACCTGTAATGAAACTGGTTTAAACTCTCGCATACCGTTTTACTTATCGTCCCAAATGTTCGTCGATTCCATTGGTTAAGAAACTCATCGTATACATATAGTACATACATAAAAGACGATTTTATTTGCTTATAAATAAATGCTTAGTGGAAAAACCATCATTGCCCAATAAAAACATTGGAGATACATAATATTGACTATTTGTTAAATAACTGACTATTCGCCAACGTCATTCGAGCTCTAGCAAGAGACGTGGCGCCGGGTCGCGTCACTCCAACCTATATTGGAGGTGCAATCTCGCAGGCCGATGGGATGTGCTCGAGTGGAACAGCTGACCGAACCTGAACTGTATTTGTTCATCGGACTGTTATCACAAACGATATCCAATAAAGCTTATCCTACAAGCCTATCCTATTCACAGTTACGACACACAATGTTACAACAATTTTAACTATGCAGCAGAGTACTTAAAATCGTTGATATGATGATTTGATAGTAACTTACTGTGTTTTAGCTTTTAAAAATGACATGCTCGGAAATTTCCATTTAACATGAATTCACTGTAGAGAGTCATGGTTAAATATTCTTTATACATTTTTGTGTAATAGACGCTTACAACCGCCTATCAATCAAACAAGCAATCAAACCAATTCGGTAGCATTCTGTGCCGCGGGTGGCACGGACAACACAAATGAGGTATCACCAGCACTCACGACCAGATAACAAAAATTTTCTGTAACATAAATATGTCGGAGATGGTAAATCGATGGTACAGATTAGTCTATGATACGCGTGAATCGATGGTATTGGTTATCTATGGTTCGTGAAGATCGCGAGGTCTGTCAAGTTGTAATCTGTTGTGGAACGTCAAGCTGACAGTAGTGACAGCTTGGCGAGGTGACGTCATGCTCTGGGGTAAAGTGTCAAGAATTGGCAGAACGATTGCAAAAACCGCGGGAATAGGATCGAGGGCTTCAAGGGTCGGGAAAATACCAGAAACAGAGCTTGTATGTCAACTCGTCGGCATTTCATAACAGAAGGGCTGTTTGCGTGATTATCGTGACCTGCGAGAGATTCCTGATTCGTCAAATATATGACCCGGTTGGAATCGAGCAGTGGACCTCTCGCTACGCTAGCAGGGCCACTGGTTCACTACTAACCGGGCTGGGGTCGTCACGCAATAAGCTACATAATTTCTAATTTCTGTAAAATACGACATTACAGGCACTAAATTGTGGCATGACACTTTTCCGCGTAGTATTTTAGACAATCATTACAAAGGGCAGCGAGCGGTTTTCATACAGATAACAGATAAAAAGGACCTCAAAGCGTTCCGCTCTCCGGGCGATAGCGGAATACGCCCATAAATCACTGTCCCACTTCGTATAAACTTTAATTTGATATTATTACGGCCGCCGCCGCCGCCGTCGAGCCGGGATTCAAAATTGTCCGGGATCGTACACTGATATTGATTTTAAAGATACATTATTCATGTTAACTCATATACGTCGCTAAATTTTTGCTGCGATGTTACGTATTATTAAAAATCACATATTGGAGAGCTGAAATTAAGTGAAAAGGCTTTCAATCAGGTGCTTTCAATCAATTCGTGTGATCTACATCTTGGAGTTCTTTCTTTTTACCATCGATAAGAATTTATGTCAGGCATTACATTCCATTTCTTGAATTTAGGAATCTTACGCTTCTTACGGTAACTTGGTATATCAACATGATCTAATAAGTCACTCTCCGCGATCATCCAATAATCAAGTAAGCTTAGAGTATATATTACGGTAGTAATATATACTCTAAGCAAGTACTTAAGGGTCAAAATCTTTCATATATTGCGTGTAACTTGCTTCGTGCACCAATTACAAAGTTCTGACTCACTGTCTATTGCCCATGAAACTACTATAGTTATCTACTAGTTCTCTGTAACGCAGTTCATCTCACAATCTTGGTTGTATTTGCTTAATCAGAAGGACCGTACCGAACTGCATCGCCATTTACCATTCCATGGGATTGTAGGCAATTAGTCAGTCATTAAACCAATCCAGTGCTGCTCAAACTGTCCTCTTCACGAAGTCCTTATAATATTTTAAGAAGACTACGAACCACTCTTGCCAGACGAATTCGACGTTGCCGCCCACGCTCACTCATAAACAAATTATGCAAATCATTTTCTACATTACAAAACTTCGAAATGAAACTGACAACTAAAATATAGCACTTAACAAGTTGCTTAGTTTATATCAACAAAATGTGATTGTGAATTATATCCGCTAATATTTTCAACCCTGTCCTCCTGCCACGACGTAACTTACTACGTAAATCTTCTTTTTCTTCGCAACTCACACCTATCCCACTGCTGGGCTTATGTTATGGGCTTAGGTCATTGTCCAGTATACTAACCAAATGCGAATTGGCCGACTTCACACGCCTTTGAGAACATTATGGAGAACTCTTCGGTATGTTTGTTCAATTCCCCACGATGTGTCCCTTAACCGAAATAAGTGATAATTCATTTCTAAATAGCACATCACTTATAAAAACGGTGCTTCAGGACTCGGCCCAGAACATGCTGTTCAGAAACCCAACGTCCCAATCACTACTCTATCTCGGCTAATCGTGAATCTATACTATTGTATTGCGAACCGCACATCCTATGCAGCGCAATCACACTTTGAGTAGTCCTGACCAAGAATTGCTTCATGATCACATACGATAAAGTTGCCGCAAGCCAGCTGGCATCGATATATACATTATGTATGTGAACAGTGTGTCTGTAAGTCCCCAGCGGTGGTTTCACAATTAATATCAGAGAGCGGAAATTAAAATAACTGGCTCGGATGGCGCCGGACCGCTAATAAAGAGCTAATTCCGTCCAGTAATTATGTTCTTGTTTTGTCTTTTAATTAATTTTTCTCGTTCCCTTATTTCTCCAAGGTCCTCTTTGAGAACAAAACTGAAGTGCTCAAATCGTGAGCTAGAAGCGATGCGAGAAGCGATATATATAATTTTTTATGCCACTCGAAGGCCTCCCGGCTTTACGACGGCTACCTAATTATAACTACTGAGACCGACGACTTTACCTGCCCTCCAAAGCACAAAAGCGTGGATAAAAATCTGCAACTAGCGGTCACCTACCTACGAGCGATTGTAACGCGTAAAAAATCTGTGAAAAAACAAAAATTATAGAACCGATATAACAGAGATCTCCTTAGAATTAGGAAATTTTTCAGTTTTATTCGATTTGTATAATCTTAGAATGTCACAATACCATAAATAAAACCGATGGAGTCGCATTGCGAGTGCTTCAATCTTCCAGGAAACCACTCTTGACAGAGTGCTGTCAAGAGTGTACGACTGAGGAGACAATTTTTACAAGTGGCACAAACTGAAAAAAGACCTTTAAACTAGATATTTTGATACGATTCACTGGCTACAATATAGTATTTTATAGCACATAAACTTCCATTTTCTTTAATTTTAAATAGAGTTGATAGTTCGTCTCTCGCTGCTGGCGATCGGGTGTGTATCTAAAAATATTAATTATTGAGAGCTGTTTAAATGTTTAATTTGTTGATAGGATTTTAAATTCTTGCTAGGTTTTATGTAATAACTACTTTCGAAAATAATTAGTTTCTAGAAAATATTTTTGACGACCCCGTAGTGTAGTTGGTGACTCTGATTGCGAAGCGAGGGGTCGGGACCCGATTCCCCGGTGCGAGTCCCGGCCGGGGCATGGCCGGGGCAAATATTTATGAGACAGAGAAATGTTTGATCTCTGTCATGGATGTCAGTGACTGACTTTGTCATGTTTCTCTGTCTGTCTCTCTCTCTCTCTCTCTCTCTTATAGAAGGTTTATATTAAGCATTTATATTATTATTATTATTATTTAAGTTTATTTTTCTATTTTATATTTTAGTTTTATATTTGTTAATAATAAAAAAAAATATTATTAGGTACTTAAAAAAATAAAATTGTATTACCTACAAATCCTTCACTAATTAATCGAAAGGAACTTCGTTCCATCCGGGTGTCCCTTGACACCTCTCAAGTTTTTTTTTATTCCGTTCAAATTAATAGGTTCAAAAAATAAACTTTAAGGTATCGTTGTCAACTTGTCAGCACACAAGCATCGTGCTGCGCTGCGTTCTGAGGAACGCGCTACGGGCTACAAGTTTGTAACTAGTTAAATTCTATTCCAACTATGAATAAAACCTGATGTCGAACTCAAAAGATCAAGGGAAACTTTCTATACAAACATACCGGCTCAAACTTGCCGGCTTTAAATCTTTGTTTAGCAAAACGGGCAAAAGTAATAAATCGTAGACTACGTCGAAACAATAACATTCCGAGAACTAAAGCATAGCAATACGCTGGGGACACACGACCACGACACATACTCGTACTTACTAGCTAATACATGACTGTATAGTACGGCCGACGGTTCTAGGCCGCTCTGAAGTTAGGCTTTCGGATATAGTGCGCAGGTATTGTACTTTAGAGAGAGATAGCGACACGAACACTGAGCGTGTGACTGAAACAAACAATGCTCAAAGTGACACCCCGCGCGTCTTGCTACCATTTCGACCTTATAATTGACTTTTGCGCAGCGATCTGAAGCGATGTTCAGAGCGGCCTAGAACCGTCGGCCGTACTATAATTATGTAGTATGAAATTAATCAAGTATGAACATTTAATTACCCAGAACGAAGAAGGTGTATGCGTTTGTTTGTAAACACGAATGTTCCCATTTATCTCTTAAAGTTAAACTTTAGGTATGGTTACTTGTACAGGACTTTTAATTCATTTCAGAGCAGGAAATGGCAGTCCCCAAAGGCATTATTATGACGAAAGGTTATTAAAAACTTGACGATAATTTTAGAGATACGCTTGGACATGAGTTTGATATTCTAGCTAGTAAGTAGATAGTAGTAAGTGCAATCTGTAATATGAGCAGCAAAAGAAGCTTCTTGGAAGTTTCTTGCCGCATCTTCTTCCAAGACTACTCACGGTAGGGATTTTTTGAAGCGATTGATCAGACATTGGTGTAAGTAATAAAAATATTTCATGTATTTCTTCCGACAGGGGCGTACTTTTAATAGTGATCGGTTAAATTGACAATTGAGAACATTGTCAACAAATCTGGTAATGTCTCTGTAGCCTAATATTGACCTCTAATAAGGTCATTGCCCTGTCCTCTGAACACGGGATTTTGACTTTGATCCCCTGACTTAGCAATAAATTTATGTAACAGGTTCTTAGTCGGAGACGAGTGACGACTAATTTACTAGTAAGCGTTTATTTATGTATTTATTTTATTACTTATTTATTTATTTATTTTGTGTACACACGTACATAAAATAAAGAATGCCATTATTGTACACCAAGAATAGGATAACAATAATAAAAAGTAGATAATACAAAGTCCAAAAGGCGAACCGATCGCTTCAAAGCGGTGGCCCCTGGACAAGTTTAAAATGTGCAGCGAGGAACAGAGTAAATAAGATGAGGAAATGTGTATGAACAATATTAACATTTATTATTATACGACTTATGTTTAATAAAATTTATTATCCGGTAATAAATAATCTCATCAACTTTGTTCTCCACGGCCGAGTAACAGTCCGATAGCCTGCCAGCCAGGGACGTGTTTTGGAAATAGCTGTACATCCCAATTGCAAAGGAGAAACTAAAAATGATGTTAATTCGCAGGCCGCCGCCGCCCCGAGCACTGCAGCGTCAACTAGATTGGTTTGATTGAGCCAACGCCTAAGCCAATTCTGCAAACTATAATCGCTACTCCGTATGACGCGCAATGTGCACTTTTTCATTTCATTCACCGAAAATTGTTCAGAGAAATACATCCAGCACGTCTCCTAACTACTGTTTACACTGTTTCTTTGCTTGGATTGTGAATCTTGAACTATCTACAGGAAGGTTGATACTTAATAGTAACGTACATAATGTATATTTCCGTACTAGGATTCTATGTGTCTTCGGTGTCATGAAAGATACAAATAAGATACCAATATCAATAGCATCTGCTATCCGAGAACAAACATTTATCTGTTACATAAATGTCCCTCCCCACCGGAAATTGAACCCGGGACACTCACTTCGTAGGTAACTACCGATTCAGCTTCGGCGGATCGTAATTATAAAGAGCACCTGAATAAAATTTAATCTTTAATCTTTAAAAGTTTGTTCAAGCAACACAAACCGAAGTGCAACGTTGCTACAAACATCTTGCTGTTTAGAGAGCAAAAGCTTCGGGGCAGCTTCACTATATTGCTATCTTTCAACAACAAATTGATTTTACGGTTCACAGTATAGTTGTTCTAATACCGGCATGCGGCAGGGTTGCTAGCTGTCCCCCCGCCCCGCGACACGCCGAAGCTTGTTAATCGTACATAGAAACGCTCTCAGCTTAACGGTTGATGACGTCGTAAAATTAGGGTTGAACCATGTGCAATATCACTTAATAGTGTAATAATTCCTTTGTATACTTAGGTGAGATAACAGCGGGATACACGCCGCTGTATTATCTGTGTAATGAGATAATTGTTATTATGTGGCAGAGACGAACTGTTGTAATGGAGTTAGTGTTCGCTATAATGACGTTAATTAAAAAAAGTAATTTAAAATAAACAAAATCTACTTCATAAAATAACTTAAAATTGTTTAACATAAATTCGGCTTTACAATTTCTGGAGTATAGGGCTTCGCGATGGGACATGTACAATATTAAATCATTAATATTGTTACTATCTTTCCCTGGAGCATGGTCACCTACCACCCCGACCACCCGCTCGCTAGAATCACTCGCCAAATGACTCATCGTGCTCCATCCAGCTGGTCTTAACAGTAAATAGTTTGCTTGTTTTCTTTTTCTCTGTATTTCTTCTTAGTCGACAACGAATTGGTGATGTCGTTGGTTGTACTAATGTCCATAATCGATGTGAAGCGGATGTCTTCCTACATGAGACAGGTACATGAGTTATAGATACTCATAGCCTGTATGAGCAGCCTTATTTAAGGCCAGTCACTACGGACCTTCCCGCAGGATAACACGAGATAAAAACTTTTAATTTGAACCTTGGACAGATATAAATTGTACTGGACGTAAACAAATAAACGGTAAAGTGTTTACTGGTGCATTTCGCAACAGACAGCGGCGCGCAAATTGACAGCCGCTGAGCCGCGGCCGAGCAAAATCATTGAATCCCACAAACCTATTTTTCCAACAATAGCATTTCCACCGCTTACTCCACTGTTTGTTTCGTAATTGTATTGTTATCATTCTGTCAGCGCCGTATGACGTTCTGATCATCCCAAATGTCACATTTTTATGCACACCAAGGCATACACTCTTTTTATGTATAGTATACATAAATATGTTTTTATAACTCTCGTTGGGAGTTTCTTCATAGTTATACTATTGAAGTTTTGTTTTACGGGATAATAAAATTATATTGATGGTGAGACAAGTAACACCACGCACAACATAGACAGTAAAGACAGAGTCCGTACAGAAAGAAGAACTTCTTTCTGTATTCCGTGGGTAGGATAAATAAATGCTGTTTCAATGGCATCGTTCAATATAACTTTCTAAATTTCTTTTTGTTCACCGAATTAGGTGATAAACAAATTGATTTAAATTACTAGATTTAATAAGGACTCTAATGTTATATTGGTGGGAAGTGGGCGGCCGAATTGATAGCTGGGGCCACGGTGACAAAAAGTTTTCATTTGGCACATCCACTTTCCGCCGCGAAAACCAGTGGACAGGGTTTGAATATGAATCAACTCTTCATCTCCTTTTTCATTAAGGAGAAGGTGACAAGTCGTGACCTATAATTCCTTAGAGTATGCCAGGCTGTCTTCTTTAACTTCTATATTCAGCAACGCGTTGACGATTAAGGAGAAAGCTATAAACCGATTCTTGTCTTGGTGTCGATAATTCTTTCATACGGGTCAAATGTTTTAAAGGGAAAGTCTACGCATTTGAAAATTTTGCGAAATTTTAATTAAGGTATTACTATGTTTTATGTGTCTGGTACGACCACCACGAGGAAACTACTTTAAAGACTTAAATGATGCTTCGCATATTTATACCTTGTACCACGGGTGCGAATAGCAATTTGGTGACGAGAACGTGTACCTTAAACTCTACCTTGTACTACTAGTCGTTCCAATGAGTCTTCGTACACACACATAAACCAACACAATTCAACTTTACGATCAAAATGAACACTGTACGTCAGTTCATCCCAGTACGACCGTGAAATAGTCAATTTGAACCTAATTCTGAACCCCCAATCGCCCAGTACCACTCGTAGCATGTCACCATTCAATTGTACCGCTAACCCGTTTACTGCAGGATTGCGTAATTATGTTAATGCGAGCATTGTGCACGGAGCCCCTCACCTGCAACGAGCACGCAGTGTAGCAGCGGCGCGACGTTGGCTGGCGGGGTGCCATGCTCTTACGCTATAACGAGCGGAATCACTTCCTTCTTGACCGGCTGTCGGTGAATCTCTCATTGTTGTAGACACACACAGGTCGTAGCCAAAATATTAAACAACTAGCTTTCTTAGAGTTTTATATTTAAATAATAACTATCTTCAATTTCACAAAGCAAATTATGATGAGCAAACATGTTTCTTTATTTGCTCTTGCTTCTTTTTTGACTGGCGTTGGTGATGGTGTTTTGCGGAAACGAGCGGACGAAGCACGTTTGTCAGACAAACACTAACACTAACAAACAAATGCTCCGTGACAGTATCTCCTGCTGAACAACAAAGGAGGCAACGGCGTTTATGTCGCTGGGCTTGTGATATCAAAAATTTGATTTCGGCTGCACGCGGCCATGGTTACCATTGCAGGGCATTACTTTGGTATCATAACGTGACGGCAAATAGGGAAGAATGGAAGAGAAAAACATATTGCGCCGACCCCAAATAAAATTGGGAAATGGGCAGGAAGATGATGATGACTTTGGTATCATAAAAATACTTTCTTACATAGTGTTTATAACTGTTTCGAGGTTGAATTATTCAGAGTTAAAAATATGTGAGTAGGAAGCCTTCCAATTCCAACAATAATATCTTTAATAACCTCCGTGACGTCACGGTGAGTGCCCGCGGGGGCGCGGGCGGCGGTGCGCGCCGCCATTCTCCGCGGTTAGTTAGCCAAGCTCAACAAGTGCCGTCGGTCCCGGGGGACCGCTGCTTAGCGGCTGAATTAGGACCTGCTACTGCGATTCATACTCAAGTTGTAAGATTATTTGAACACGAAAATGCCAAAAGTTTTTGACATTTGTGAAATTCGATGGTCCATCTGCTCATCGAAATGAAGCAAGCGGTTTTCGTTGAAGGAGCAGTTCCATGCTATGTAAATGGTGACGAGAAAGGAAGATAGGAAATAGGAACACTGTCATGCTTTTTCCGTAACTAATATATAAAATTCATGCCGGCTCTGATAATTTAATTTTAATAAACACAAAAATACCTACATTCAACGTCCGGAAGCTTCCAAGTTTCCAACCCGCACTCAATTAAAACTCTAAAGTTAAGCTGTGTACATACATACATAAGTACTCAAAACAATGATAATGAAAAACAGATACTAATGTACTCAGTTAAAGATAATATAAATGGCTGAAAAGCAGATCAGTAACATTATTAAAAAAATAATTTCCTACCTGTTTCTGCGCGCTCTTAGTTCAATTTACGAGTAGATGACTGAACCAGATCTACAGACCTACAGCAAACCAGTAAAAGTAATTTAGAGAATGTGTTTGAGTTCACCGAGATTAATCATACAGCAAGTAGGTACATGTCGATTTGCAATCCGACCAGTGCCAAAGGGGCCGCTTACCTAAACATACCGAGTACTTTGCATCTGCAAATATCTGGCAAATTCCGAACTTGAATTGCTTTTAGTATTACACATGTCTCCCTGGATGCTACAGCTCGCCTAAAAATGGACTTTATATCCTCGATGTTGAGTCGGAATTTATTTGTTTTTGGGTATTAAGAGACATGTAAAAGCATCAACGGAGGCTCAGAATTCTATGAATAAGAAGGAGTTTAGAGACCCTTTTCGATTCCGGCCTTTGTTTATAGAAACGTCGAGTGAATACAATAAATATGTCACGATCGAAAGGTCCCTGTCTCGTATCTTGTTTTGTTTAGAAGATTGATAGAGAGTCGAGATTCAGGAACTAGGAGCTAATACATACTTTTTCTGCTGTCTTCCCCCAGAGTAAGTACATTTGGCACTTGTTTATCGCAATATGTTACGGTTAAAGATAACTCGATTGTTCAGTAAATGTCTCTGCAGCCCAACTGAAGGAGATCCTGACGAACCCAGGTTCAATTCCTAGTCGGAGCAGACGTTAAGGTGCCTGATAAATAATTATTTTGTTCACAAATGTCGGGTGTTTGTGATGTTTAGTCTAATTTAGTAGTTAGTGTATAACAGCATAGGGTTCCTAGAGTAAGAATGTAATTGTATGGGTATCTTTATTTCATTATTTAGTTTATTTTTAATGGGCTCCTGTCTTTGATAATCTCAAGTACTACTGTTGGCAGGCCACATATACAATAGAATTATTACCATCCTAATTAAAAAGTTCGTTTAAACCTTTTTCCTGACTTCAATACTACGTGAGCTTGTCCACAAGAATGTTCCTCAAGGCCAGTAGCAGCTGGAACTAGATTGAACTCGAGAGTTTAACCGTCAGTTAAGAAGTGCCGTCGGTATAATTCTATATCGGGTTGTCTCAGCACTTGTCCGCAGCAAACGCGCCGACTTGATTAAGAGAGTTGGGAAACTAATCGACAGTGGACGCCGGCGCCGCACCAATTTACTTACGGCTCTGTTGGCTACAGTCCATTACCGTGTCCTCTTACAAGTGAGGAGGCACGACGTTCTACCGAGCTGCTCCGATATGCCCTAAATGGTATCCATTTGAAATTTTGAAACCAAAAAAATCACTAGGGCGTCAAAATTATTTCTCAACATGAATTAAGCACTGTCTTAAATGTATGTATCCATGCCGCCTATGCCTTAAAATATATTTAAGGAACATAATATAATAAAGCAAGAATAAATTAAGAATTAACTAACTAAGACTAAGTAGAAGTTGCTCGTGTCCCTTTAACAACTAGGCAACGTCTGAAAGGTGATACAATTCTTTTTCTTCATATACTCCATCATAGCAATCTAAGTAGGTGTGCAAAAAATAAAACTACATAATATCATCTGAATAATGATAACACATAATGAGCAGCATTATCCTTGTAGTAGTTATTACTAGAAGTCTGAGCCGGCCCAAACTCAACACTAACGATCCAACTTTAGCCGTCATTTGCAAACACAACAGCGACTTAAGACCCGGCGCTCGGCGCGGCACCAGCCCAAACTGCAACACTAGCGAGCGGAGAGCGTCTCCAGCGACACAAGAAGGTATTACCCCAGATTTGCTGGAACAAAGCTGAGCGCTGTGCCTAGTTTAAATACATCATGCGCTAGGGCCGTGCCGCCGCCGCCGCCACCCGTCGATATTTTGCGGCTCGAATATTATTCGACATTTGGTCAACCGTTGGTATACCGTTTTCTGAAACAGCACATAGTTTTGGCAGGTACCTATTAAAATTTAATTTATTAAAGCTAAATAGCAATGTTCATTTTCTGAAACTGAAACATGCTATTGAGATATCTTAAAGTACATTTTTTGTATTTATTATTAAGTAGGTATACCTCTGCTAAACAGTAGTTTTCCTTAAGTTCGTTATAGTGAACTGGATTGGACTGAGATTCGATCGATGACTTAATTGATATTTAATTTAATTTTTTTTATGGTAAGTGGTCATAGTCGCTTATGGACACGAGCAACACCAGGGTAGTCGCCAATGCAACGACGGCCCTGAAGGAAAACTCTTTTTACACTTTTTTTGAAGAACCCCATGTCCTAACGCTCCGGGAAAACCTCAGAAGGAAGCTTACTTCACAATTTGCTCGTACGTTGCAAAAAAGATTGTGAAAATCGGACCGTAGAGGTTCTCCACGGGTCCAATTGATGCATTTTTTAGGTAACCGACGTAATGTTTCAAACGTTTAAAGAAAATAATATCAGTCAGCCGAGGATGTCGACTTACGACTTACATCTTCTTACAATGTCAAGCGAAGTATCATCGACAAGCCGTCAGGCTGCGCGGCCGTCACTAGCAGGCGACATACATTTGTGCAAACGGCATAATTTCATACATATGAATGAGGACCGCTCGTCGCCACCTAATTATTTACATTTTCGAGAACATTTTAAGCTTATGTATAAAAATAAGTGGCTCAATATGTTTTTATAACTTTCATTATCACTTTTTTATACCACCCATTGAAAGGTGAGCGCAATATCCACGCAAAGTCGTTCGCCTTATCACGGATATTATTACCACTTCGTTTGGTGTTGTTGAGTTTGGAGTAAATTTTTATGATACGCGCGCCCCATGCTCGTATCAGAAATGTACGTACATTGTAAAAATAAGGAGTGATGAGGCGAGCGATAAAGTTATGGCATTGAAACATCGGCACCACTTTAATCAATAAAAATAAAAGTTAGGAGTGTAGAGTACAGGGAGGAAGAGTGTTTACTATGCACTTCATCAGTATGGGAAAATGTATTTTTTATATCGACGGTCCCTACGTAGAAAGGGATATGTCAAAAACCGAGGTTTACAGGAGAGTGAAATAAAACTTCAAACCGCTCTAGAAAAAAATATATTTATAATTATAGTTTCAATTTTCTTTATGTTGTTTAATTAGCTTTAGGAAAGTTATATTAGTGTTCATATACGCATATTTTAATGAATTTCTTGAAAAAACTGATAGATAACTGCTTCTACGCTACCATTAAAATCATACCATGTCGAGTATGTCTAACGTACCCGTTTATACTTCGCACATAAGAAAACAAAATTTCAAAATAGAATTTAAGTAAATGTTTTATGAAAACACAGGAATTTGTTATTATTTTCAAATGGATATCTTAAATACCTGAAATAGCTACCCGTAAATATTAAAAATTCGCTAATGGATACGTAACTCTTTATACGTGGCTTTAAAATATTAAGTTGGACTGTTTTTTGGAATGTAAAAAAGGACAAATATAATCAGCTGAATTTTGAAACATTCAAAATCACACTTATTTTAGATTAAATTTTCAGTCACCATTTACCAGTCAGCGCCTAAGATTAATTTTATAAATTATAATTATAAATTATTTATCTAATCATCATGACAGTTTCTTCAGACTTATTAATATTACTTTATAATAACAGTTTCTTCACATTATTAATGATAATTATTTTTATAAACTTTTCTTAATAATGTCACAGGGACAATGGATGGGAAGGAATAAAAGGCCGGCTTCAATAGATGATGTTTTGTTTTATTCACTAGATAGGGTAACACTGACGACACGTTGACTCAACACGACGCTGTGCACTTTACTTCGCTTTTCTATTCGCCGCTCTTTCTTATTTCTTCTTCTTCTTCTGGTCCTCCTCTCGGATTCGCTTCCGAACCTGAACTATCGCTGCCGTGTTCAGAGACTTCCCATTTCATCTAACGGGGTTATGTAACCAGACCAGGGTTCCTTCTTCAAAGCTAGGACCGTTGGCCCGTCGGTCGAAGCGGGTTTTCATTCGTTAGCTGGCCTTATATCCTGCTTCTCTGATTTGCTCATACACGTCAACCAACGTGTTCCGTAGTTCCCTTGCGTAGTCAGTAATTTCTATCGGTGTATCCGGTGGAGCACTCGAGAGCAAATCGGCTAGCAGTCGCAGTTCTCTTCCAAAATTAGCGTACGCCGGAGTGATTGTTGTGGTCTCATGAACCGCAGTCATATAGGACATAAGAAACAGTGGTATATATTCGTCCCAGTCCTTCTGATGATTATCCACCACTTTTGCCAGATGCCGTTCCAACGTTTGGTTAAATCTCTCAAACATTTCATCAGATTGCGGGTGATAGGGTGTCTTCCAAGTTTTATGTATTCCCATGACTTTACAGACTTATTGAATTACTTACGACTCGAAGTTCCGTCCTTGATCACTATGCATCTCTAGTGGTACGCCAAATCTGCAGAACACTTCGGTAACAAGCTTCGTCGTTGCCACGGTGATAGCCTCCTGGTTGGGTAGTGCAAACGCTTCTGGTCATTTCGTAAAATAGTCCGTCACTACCAAAATGTATCGATTTCCAGCATTCGTGACTGGAAACGGTCCGGCTATATCAAGAGCCACTCTTTCCCAAGGAACCCCAACATTATACAGCTTCATCTGCTTCTAGTCTGCGGTCCCTTAACGGCTGAACAACTTTGACACCGCCGACACCAGTTTTCTACATCGTCACGGCAATGCAACCAGTAGAAGCGTTCCTTGGTTTGGTGAGAGTTCTTCTTATCCCCAGGTCTCCTCCCGAAGAACAATCGTGATAAGTCTTCAACACCTCGTTCACTTTTGCTCTGGGAACAACCATCTGAAGATGACAATCTTTGCCTTTATTCATTCATTTCATTTCATTTATTCATTCATTAGCCATCTGAAATTTCTCCAACTGCATCAGTCTGCATTAAACCACTGGTAGCCTCCAAAGATTGATCTTGACGAAAAATTAAGTATAAAATTATTTTTTTATACTGCTTTATAAACGTAAACGAAAACAATTCCCTAAATAAACTGAATTATTGCACGTATAGGCAAACAAGTAGGACATGTCTTCATGTACTTTGCACCGCGTTTGCACCGTGCGATATTTAAAACGCAGTACAAACCGTTAAGTTTAGATAACCGCATCTACGTCACCAATCCTTTATAACTATCACACTTGTTCTCTTGTTCGATTTGTATTTACAGTAAAATACATCATATTTCAATAAAAAACTTATATGGTTATGTGCGTATGGACAATCTAAAGCCATATATGGAATTAAAAAAAAATGACAATTTTGACTTACTCTTATGTACGTAGGGACCGTCGATATGTTATTACAATTAAAGACTGTTTGGCAGTAAGTGATTTCGATCTATGTACCTTGCGATTTTATTTATGGTTTCAAGATTTATAACAATATTACATGTTTGATTTTGAATTTAATGAACAGAAAAACAAGTAATCACAATAAAAGTAGGCCATAAATTAACTTTTTTTATTGATATTAAAATAAATGGCACGTTCGTTGTTTTCAATAAGTGAACACAAGAAAAACGCGGCTCACGCAGTCGTACTTTACATTATTTTAAACTTAAACGTGCTAAGTACATGGGTGTGCGTGGGTTCGGTCTATTGGCGAATGGCGCTGCACGGCGTGGTATGGGGACGGTATGGCCGTGACGTTGAACGCCCCTCCTCTCAGCAGCACGCGGGTGTATCGTGAGCACATTACAAATTTCAATTGCTACATTATGGACGATCTCCTCATCTTATAGTAAGTACATACGACTGTACGATCTGTTACAAGTTTCGTAGAGTGCCTCGAGCGGGAACTATCTTTTTGAACATCGGTATGCGTTTCGGGCGGTCGGGGGATATCCCGGCCATATCCGGACCCGTCTCGCCGCCATTAGCCGCCGCTAGTTATTCCGACGGCGTTCATTAAACATTGACTCGTTCGCCGCTCGCCTCCATGTGTGTGCTCAGTGCTATCGTGTGTCTACAGTGTCCATACTGAGAGTTACATCTAGCTAGAATGAATTAAGGTAGGAGCTAACTGCATGCGCGTACCCAGCTCCTGCTCCAGGGCGGGAAAACGGAGTTTCGAGGCAGATATTTAAAGGGTACGACAAACGTAGTAGGTATGTACTTTATCAGAGGTCCAGGGGGCAACTGCCCCCCTCTTCCCCTACCTGATTACCCCCATGGCTAAATGGTAGAAATTCTCCATGTACAAGGGGACGTAACGGATGCATGTCATCAATATTAGCTATTATTTGTGATGTTTCTTATGTTCCAACCGAAATTATTGTCATTTGTATTATCAGTTGTTTTGTTGTTTTCATCATCATCATCATTAAAACCCATAACTTACCTACTGCTGGGCTGGAGTCTGCACTCACCATGTAAAGATTACCGACTACCGACTTCCGTGGTGGACTATCCACCGCGCGAGCCAAGTGCGGACAGGCAGACTTCACACACCTTTGAGAACACTAAGAACAACTCTCAGGTGTGCAGGTTTCCTCACGATGTTTCGTTCCCCGAAGTAAGTGATTATTAATTTCTACTATGCACATAATTCAGGACTCCAACGTTCAAATCAATTGGCTATCGCCTTGCCTCGTATGTCATTATGCCTGTTAAAATAAATATATGTATATAGTATACAGTGAAAAGAAGTTTGTTCCAGCCGAGTGTGCCGTGACATCTCTTTATTATTACAGGTGTCACTCTGCTTTGGACTGTCCGTTGGAGCTGCGAGTCCCTCGACATTCCTGAGGAGGCTCGGAGCGCTCTCCATCACATCAACAATTTTATACCGTAGGCTTCGTGGAATAAAACTAGCTAAAGTAAAGAACGTCACACGGAAGTGCTCGTAGACTCTTGCCACGAGCCGTCCGTTATCTTGCCCCCATTTGTCTGACTGTTAAATTTAGTTTCAGCTTCCCAGTCCCAATTAAATAGCCTTTGCTGTCTTGCTTTTTTAATTTTATCGATTTTCTGTATGATCTTTCTGAGCTACTTATATTTAATACACGTTCAGTTCAGTTTTTTGCGATGGACATTTAATTTTCAATCATTACACAATAATTTCGCAGCTGAATGTTTAATTTTCCTTTAATGATATTATATATACTTATCATTTCCTCGCTACAAATATACAATATAAGTAGCATGAATACATTAACATCACACAACAAAGGAAAAAATATACTTTTTCCATCCAAATCCCACCACCCAAATGCAAAGCCTACATTTACTCACTCTTAATACTCCATGTTAAAGTAAAATGCCGTGAATATGGTCATAAATAACGCAGTATTACTTACGGCCGCGTACAATTTGTCACGCGATGACGGAACACTGAAATTTTTCTGGAAACAATTTCCCGCCCACACTTCCGACGGCTGATCGTGAGCGGGACGCTTCCCTACACAGATAGTATATGATATTTGTTCAATATTGGCCAGTGCTCCGTTCGAGCTGTGTTTTAGAATACTTATTAAAATTTACCTAAACTTGTCTTATTTTGACTGTCAGGGTTCTGTTTGACTACAACACTGTATGTTTTTATGTCGCTGTCGCACGCAAATGTGCTGAAATAAACGAGTCTTAATGTACTGAATTATATTATTTCCCCAACAGTAACCCAGTGCCTCACTTTGTACAATCCACGCTATCACACTGACCTGCAAATGCATTATAGTGAATTTTTACAATGCAACACACACCCGGTACAATTTAAAAAATAGGAAGTCGGCAGTCCGACCAAATGTTCTTACAATTAAAAACATCGATCAGATTTCGACGTTGCATGACTTGAACAAATTCGAATCATCGCGTCGCGGAGTGTTTCCAAAGCAATATATAAAATGTAATGCATGTCCCTAAAAATCTCCGGGAAGTCGTTATCGGTGTTTGCGAGGTGGAACCTCTCGTCTGTAAATAAATCGTTTACGCTACGCTTTTAACCTTTCACGAGGCGTGTTAGGCTTCGCGGCGAATCCATTTTACATCGGCTTACGCTTAGTCAATTACCGGCGCCGCGCCGCCGCCCGCCGCCGCCCGCCGCCGCGCGCTCGCCTCGAGTGCTACAACAAAACTTCAAGCTGAAAGCCCCACTCCACGGTTTGCGTCAAACTTAGGTACACATCTGCTATTTTTTGTAAAAGAGCTATTATATTAGGCAGCTGGTATCAATCCGTATGAGCACCGCAATAAATATATGTATACCAACGCGGCGTTTACTAAACGTTACTAATACACTCGAAGGGCCATAAACAAGAAATTAAGATTGCACGGAAGTTGCCTTCAACCACTGAAGGTTTTATCTCTCTCGATCGTTCATTGTTTTCTTTTTTGCTTTTAAATTTGATCGTATGAGCGCGCTATTTATATGTCGCCTATTAAGACAAATTATATTAGGTACCTACCTACTAATGTAAAAAAATGAATTATAAAATGAAGAATGTGTCTGCAAATTTTTGGAACGAAGTTCCTTACGGCAGGCTTGGAGGGGATAGGTTTTGCTGCGGCGACCGAACTGAAAAATATGTGATAGTAAAACCGTAAGAAAAAATGCGTGGAATAAAAGCGTTAAATGAGACGTGCGCAGGCGCGACAGTCGCATACCTACACAAGCGAGTAGTGTATAATACCTTTCTCTTTCTCCCTCTTTCTTTTCGTTCGCCGTTGCCTTCATTAGCCGAAGGAACTTCGTTCCTACCTGGTGTCCCACGACACCATTTATCATTTTTTACGTTAACTTAGGTGCAAGTAATTGCAAAAAACACCTTGTCTTTAACACGCACAGTAAACGAAAAAAAAACAAAATGTGCGCAATTCACACGTACTAGAAGTGAAACTTTATAACAACAAATACTGTCAGTCCAAATAAGAGTATTGATGTTTTGCATGGCTTACGTCAGCCGCAATTTGACGATGCTTCATTCGCGTCATTTCCGTTTCAACGAATTCCAAATCACAACGATACTAAAGAAGTATTCACTTCAAAAAGGTCAAAATAAAAATTGAAACGAGACGTCCTCGCTGCCCGCGTCGCGGTGTCGTCGAGAGTTTCTTCACTAACAATAATTGTAACGGATCGATATCCCCATGAATACTGTCTATGGTTCTCGATAAAACCATAGACAGTATAAATCTCGTTTCGTGAAACTATTTTGATGAATGACATTCCGAACAGGATTGGAGGGAGATCGAGTCATTTAATGAAGTGGTCGGTCTAATTAATAGCCTAGCCAACGACATTCTCGCATTACGATTGCTCAGAGAGGTCATGTTTTTGGCGACCTCTTTATTCTGAGAAGCCAACATAATCAGTGGCAAGCGCCATAAATCCATACAGCATAAATTAACGAATTGTTTTGTGTATGTGATGTACGAGATCTCAGGGATTATAAAAAAATGGAAGCTATAAAATTAAGGTAGTATATTAAATAACCGCATCTCTCTCTTTTTCATTATCTTAGTGGAAACGTCTTCTCGACTATCTATAAATATGAACACATACAACACAATGTTGATATTTTTATTACCGTACAGATTCAGTTATTAAAGTTTGCTAGTAACATGAAAACTAGTAACGAGACATGACTGTGTTTGGTGCATCCCCCCGGCGAGCGCAACTACAAAGATTCTATCTTTAGACACAGGTAAGTTCGTTAAGTTGCTCAGTTCGCAACAAAGTGAGTAACTTCTCCCGACTTAACTAATTACCGCTCCGTGTAACTATGGTGCGCGGCGCGGCGCGGGCGGAGCTAAGTAGCGTAACGTGTCCCTTCGCACTGCCGCACGCCTCGACTACACTTATGCCCTGGACAAGGTAATATTATAATATTTGACTATACTATAATTATAAAGTAGACCTAGAATCTAGAACTAGATTCTAGACTATAAGATAGCTAGAATCTAGAACCAGATTCTAGACTATCACCTCACCTCATCTTATCATTTTCTGTTTATCCCGCTCGTCTTTTTTGTTTTAGTAAAGCTTTAAAAACCCTCCTTAGGTCTTTCTTCTTGAAGTCTTTGAACGTCGTTTCCAGTAATTCTGAAGTTCCCTGAATAAGCACTATCTTTCTTTGAAAAATCAATCTGGAAGTGATGTTTTGTTGTAAAATATATTTTTCTTGAATAGCAGAGAGCCAATTAACGAGCAGGTTTACCGTGGTCTCTCATTTTCGAAAAGACTTTTAACCCAGAACTTTCTCTCATTTATGTAGTCTCTTTCTCTCGTTCTCTCTCTTCTGTGTAAAACAGTAAAATGTGAACGAAATACGTAAACATACCTACCTATATTATATTGTTGTATTATTATGAACTACATTTTGCATTTATGAGCTGTATAAATATGCGATGCAAAGAAAATAAACATTTTAAAAACAGAAGCTTTTATCATAAATATTCAATAAAGCACTAAAATGTATGAAAGCAAAATATACAAACAAATATTTAAACAAAAACCGGGTATTATACCGGAAAGTGAGAACGGCAGGAAATAAAATATATCATACAATTGAAAACGCTTGATCATTGCAGTGTCATAATAAATGTGGACCGGACCGTATGTGTGACCGTATATTAAATAGTAGGTATTTCGTATTGGGCGGCCTAGAATACTCCGATTCCTTGTTGGCAGACCAGGTTGTAGGTGGCGACATAAGCCAACCCCTGCTTGGCCGTAAGGCTGAACCTCAGCGGGCTGACTACCAACATTATGCTTGAGCCAAACGCTGAATGATATTTCGTGTTCCATCCGGGAGATTCAGAGCCACAACTTGCATTACTCTATCCTTTTTCTTGACCGGAGAGACCTGATTAACACCTACTTTGGAATTGTCCATGGGTGACGGTGACCAGTTACCATCCGGGTAGCGTAGTAGGTAGTAGGTAGTGGGAAGGTAGGTAGTCGGTGTGTTTTTAAAACCAGTAAGTAGGTACTTACTTATCGATCAAAGCCCGGCGGCTTTCGTCGATTTTAAGTGATCGACAAAGTTAAGCAACGACGGGCGCCGTCGGTAGTTGGATGGGTGACCGCTAGTAGCAAAATTTTCTTGGGGACTTTCGTGCTTCGGAGAGCACGTAATGCCGTCGGTCCCGGTTGTTACCATTTGGTTAAGCCATGTCGGAGGCCTTCGAGCAGCATAAAAAAACTTCTGACACCAAGGGTTGGCCACTAACCCCTCCACCAATCCGCACTGGAGCAGCGTGGTGGAGTACTGGAGTATGCGCTAGGCCTCCTTAGGTATGAGGAGAGTCCCGTGCTCAGTAGTGCTTTTTATAAACAAGCTATTATTTAAATGTGCTAAAAGGAATAAATAAACTTTTCCTTAAAAACTTTTAATATCAACTTATAACGTCATTCGTATTCTCAGCAAGACCTTTGATACTCATATTGTAAGAAAGCCTTAAAATCTAAAAGTTCGCCATATTGGATTTAGGGTGAAGTCACTTATTAAGTCATGTGACTTATTCTCAGCAAGTCCTGTCCTGTCCAATTTCCTGTGATACTCATATTGTGGGAGGACATTAAAAATAACTAGTCCGCCATCATGTATGTTCCGCCATGTTGGATTTAGAATGACGACACACAACTAACCATGCATTGTCATCCTAACTAAAGGTGTATACAAAATTTCAGCTCAATCGGTTGAAGATATCTGCTTCAAAATTGAGTTGCAAGATTCTACCCGAACAAACATAGTTACACACATACATTGCAAGTTAAATAAAAGCTTTTAATATTGAAACCGAATGGTATGTAAATGCACGGCGTGGCGCAGTGTGGCGCTGCGTGGCGCGACATGGGCCAGTGGGCCTGGCTGGGTGCCAGCGCTGTGTCGCCGAAGCGCGATCCGTGGAGTTTTGCAGCGGCCCGCTGAATCCTATTATGGAATAAGTATTAGTTTATCTGCGGAGAAATTGAAAATTTCACTCCAGGTTTATATTATTTTTGTGTTTAGTTTGATAATTTCCACGTTGCTGCTTTTCTGGTAAAGCGACTATTAAACGGTAGTAGGTACAAGGTGGAGCGGCTATCTCGCTACTAGGTACCTACTAAGATTTTGAGCGATGGTGAGATGATGACCACCTATCATCAGGTAGCCTGTCTGCTTATATGACGGTTATGCAGATACAAATATATGGCTGCCGTGGCCAAATCTTAGATGGTTGCCGAGCTATATTTTGGCAAATCAATTAAATTGTTTGTATAATGATACTTAATAGAAACGATTAAATTAGTTTTTTTCTTCGAATTTTAGACTTTCCCATACACATATTTGTTTGTTTTAAATTAGTTATAACAGCATAATAAGAAAAACAATAAAATATGTTTGAATCACCTCCAGGAGCGAGCGGCGCGCGGCGTAGGCGTTGGCCTAAGGCCAGCACCACACCGAGCATTTGCATACAATTCCGTTTCAATTCGGCGCACTGAGCGCTGTGCTCGAATCCTCATTGTGTTTCCAACTTGCTTATTCAACTCGTATTGTGTTCTAACAGCACATTGTCCAAGCTATTTGAGCATAAAGGATGCTATTTTGTGCTTTTATTACGTGAAATTGCAAGGAGTATGTTTGTAGAAGTGCACTTGTGCAGAACTGCAATCCACCTACCGGTGGCTGGGGGGCGGGGGCCGCGAGGTATTGCAGATTACGAAGACGTTTTATCTCCAAAGCCGTAATCAGTGTCTTTTGACATCTGTTTGTAGTTAGAATTCTTTGAACGTCAGATTGTTTTTGAAGCGCAGCGGGACGGCAAAGTAAGTAAAGTAAGTTAGTAATTACGATGTGTTGACGCTTGCATACGTACGTAATTACGTCATACGTAGGTATGCATTTTGCTCTTATGGCGTTATTATATCGGTATTAGAATTAGTGTGTCAATATTTGGCGAGGCCCCGGGAGCGACCCGGCCGTAGTGTATTCCAGTCAGGGCGGGCCAATGTTTGTTCGGCCTAACTTCGCCGAACAACTGTGTATTCAAATGGCGTCGCAGATCGGTTAGGTAATGATAATTCAACTATACAGACTCTGGGATTATTGTTATGTGTAACTAGTTCGTATTGTTATTATTGACACTCGTCCGTTAACCCCTTCAGCACTATGTGAGAGCCTCCTAAATTATAAGGACAGGTCCGTACTTACAGAGCAGTGGCCAGCTAATAGGTTGTAGCTAAGTCAAACTACAGGACACGCAGACGATAAAGCGGGCGTCTGTTGTTTATGCAAACAAAAAGAAAACTCTGTCTTCGGCAGATATGATAATTAGCAGCGCAAGTTGTCGAGCGGCGCGGCGCGGGATCGCCTCGCTTTGTTGCGTCTCGTTTTTAAGAGGACAGACCTCGTACAGAGAGCAAGCGTATATAACACATGCTTTGAAAACGTGGCAAGTTGCAACGACACAGTGCGCTGATTTCCTTTATCCCTTCATACGGCGAAACAAGCTCTATTCACCTTGACTACAATATGTACATGGCACTAGGTCCCTCCTGTCGCAAATCGTTGGACCATGTATAACACAATTTAATCATACATGGTGTTAAAGCCCACCCCACATACCCACAATTATCCATTTTTACTCCTCCTATATATTTTTACGAGTTTCAGTCGCATTGTGGAACAAAATAACACTAGTCCTCGCTTTTTTGGCTGGCTGTCCATTACCCCTTCGGTGTTACGGATGTCCACGGCGACGGCAGCGACAGCGTCCGCGCACCATCAGATATTAGCTGGTCTACCCGTGTGTCTGCTATTTTTATTAGTGCGCGTTGGACAGCGCATATATAAACTAACCTAACTCTCTGTTCGGTTTCCTTGCTCATGGTAATCTCAGTTACGTGTTGTTCTTCGACGAAACTTTAAATGAAACGTAAATACCGCTTAAAGATTAATGAACGCTCCACCGAGAACAGACATTGTTCTAAATTCGCAACGGCACGACGCCGTTAAGCTAAATTAGAGATGTGTAAATTAATTTACTTTGAATTACTACGTAGAAAAGAACACATACATTAAATTAAAAAAATTGTAATAAGTAATTACATGTAAAGCCAAAGCTTCCGAAATTATTCATATTGTCACAGGTCACTATACGCTTTTAAATTGTAAACATTTTAACGTAACAATGACTTCTTTAAGCACCCAGCGAACGGCACAAACGCCGCAGTGGCGCAGTCGCTTTACAACACCGCGAGCAGTCGGAGCGCGCCGACCTACGTAAATAGTTGAGCATAACACGTTTCTCCAATCCGGGCTTCTCCGAAGAAATCGGTAAAGCGGCGGAGTGGAATGTTCTTATATTTACAGAAGCAAATAACTATACCCCCGTCATTGAATTCCCGATCTTAACTCTTCGCGAGTAAGGTTTATAATATGTTCAGAGTGTCTAAACAGTCGAATCAACAATACAGCTTAACGTTCGCGATTCTGCTTCCTTTCTTGTGCAGCTGCAGAGGCAATCACGATCGGCTTCGCACACTAATTTCCATTTCTAAACTGGAATATTAATGGAATTGAATAAGATTCTGCATTGGAAATGATACGACAATATTTGATACTTTAATCCGATGAAATTAATTTCGACTGGAATATTCAGCGGCCGTTAATTTAATCTAGGTAACTCGTTAAACAAATTTCTTATTTAATTATGATATCTGTTTCCAGCTTTAAATTATATTCTGAATGTTTTAATAATCATTCAATTTGTTTATCTACAGTTCGCATGCTTCATAGAAAATACTTGGTTGTTGCATAATATTGGACTTGAGATCTCGCAAACACATACTCGTATTGCACTCGCAATAATTTATATAACCTTGATTGGTGTCTGCCCATTCAAGTGGATCTGTTTTATAAATAAGGTTGCTTCTATTTACTTGTACCTACGTTACCGTGTTTTGTCTCCGTCGTGATCACACATTATCACTTAACGTGGTATGGCTCTTTATCACAAATACAGAAGTCGACATAACTAATCACGATAATATTGTATTATTTCAAATCGGTTGCAAGGATTTTTGGTCTGAAAACAAGAGTAATAAAATCTTCGAAATAAGCTAAATTACGATTTCAAATCAGTATGTTTTTTGCCGTGGTGGTGAGACACTGAATATTTCAAGAAATAATTCACAATCTTGTCCCAATAAGAAATTATAACGTACGTTCTCGGTTCAAGAGCCGGCTCAAGAACCGATTCAAGAACTGGCTTTACGAGTATTTCAGGAGGAAATCGTTTAATTCCTGCCAAATGCGCACTCCAGGCACATCCATCGATAAGTTCGCGGTCTGTATGAATACTAAAAACTCATAAAACCGCACTCGATGGAAGAATCTTCATTTTGGGGCGGAGTATTTGGAGCGCATCCAAAGCAACTCCAGATGAGCGGAAGATAAAATTTCATTTCAGAATCATTGCTATGCGAAAACTTCTGAATATCAATGGTAAACTTTTTGTATAATCCATACTAATTCAGCGCAGCGCTCGCGTCGCGTCGGAAGTTAAGATACGGGCTCGGCCTGTGCGCGTTGAACAGCGGGTGCCCGCAGCCAGGCCAGGCGGCTATAGCTTATAGTGAGCCCCGCACTATGGGTCCGAAGGGAGTAGGTATTTATCTCGTCCCTTTACGTTTCCCAGATGAAGATCTCTCTCTCTCAGCGTCGTTCTCCTTCGTTTTGAGGATTGAAACCATCCCTGGGCTTCTTCACAGTTTTACGCCAATTGGATCTGTTTCAGCGCCCCTTCGGATCTCCGTATTATTTTTGTGAACTCGATTGTCAATGGTATGTAGTAATATATTTTTAAAAGTTTCTTTATCCAAATCGCAGACACAACTTTGATCGTTCATTACAAATTTTGCACACTCTTCATTACGTTGCGTGTCAACATTGAAAACTGCTTTAAAATGCAGTTACTCCGTAGCTGCAGCGCCGCCCGCCCTGCTGCGGCGCGGGCTCGCGGCGGCAGTTTATAGCGTGACATTATTTATGGCGTTAATTGGTCTCATAAATATCCGGACTTATTGGAGTCTCCCTACCTATCGATAAGGATTAAAACGGCCGAGTTGCGACGCGGCGGCGCGGCCAGAGCTAGCTCGTTAGCTCTCGGACTGGTACTCGTAAGTGTAACTTAAGGTAAATCTTATTGCACCTCTGCTCAGATTAATTAAAGTATCGGCGGCACTTCTAGTTGATAGAAAAACAATACAAAGGCCTTGATGGATGGCTTGCTTGCAACCTGATAAGCTGAGATAAGATAGTTACTGTAACTGAAATTGTACGTTTCAATAAACAAAGATATGCATGCATACACAACAAGAAAATTCATCAATCCCTTCTAGGTGTGTTTAGTATAGTATCGCCTATTAGTTATTAAGTATATTATTACGTTACTTATTTTATCATTTTTAAAATTTTGGTTATTTTACTCAGCGCCTGATGCATCTTAATGGCATCTTTATGTTTACGCGTCGCATCGTACTCGGCGAACAATTAGCATTAAGTACCGTGTATGTTCTTACCGACATTAATGAATATTACATTACAACTCTTTACCGTGAACTGTGTGGTGGTTTTATTTTGCCTTGACGAAGATTTTAATTGCTATAATACCTAAACTACAGCGGCAACATTGGTCACTTCGGCTGGATTATTTACGAATAATTTGTGGTGATAAATTATTCGCGTGTTGGATTAATAAATCTGGAAGTTAAAGTTTAACTAGAGGTCATTGGAAGGTTAACCGCGTGGATGGAAGAAGATAAATTTGAAGAAAAGGCCAAAAAGTTGAACTTATTATGGTACTAGTGTTCCATTGATTTCCACCCAACACTCTGTTATGGTATTATAAGTATTTTGTAAGTATAAAAGCTTCGATTGTGAACAAGGTTGATTACATACCAGCCTCGCAAGATGACGCAAGAGGTAAAACTTATTCGTCAACGTGCAGCCTACAAGGGACAATTAACGTCATTTTCAAGTTACATCGATGACTTGGATGCTGCTTCTCTAAACACCTTCGAAGTTGACGAGTTGCAGTTACGTATCGCGCGGATGGAAAAAATGTTTGATCGTTTTGAAGAGGTACAGTTGTCTTTAGAGTGCCTAGTAGATGAGGCTGAATCTCACCTACTAGAGCGTAGGGAATTTGAAAAATTATATTATAAATTACTTTCACAAGCACGTAAAATTCTCAATGATTGTAGGAGGGCCGAGAGTGTTGCGACGGAGGTAAGTGTACGTCGCTCGTGCGCCCACAACAACATTAAGTTGCCTACCATTCAATTGCCAAAATTTAGCGGCTCCTACGACAACTGGTTGGAGTTTCATGACACCTTTTCCAGCCTCATTCACGATAATGACGATATAGACAATATTAATAAATTCCATTATTTGAGGGCTTCGTTGGAGGGATCTGCTGCGGTAGTTATTCAATCCATTGAGTTCTCATCTGCCAACTATTCATTAGCCTGGCAGATACTATGCGATCGCTATGAAAACAAAAGACTGTTAATTCACAATCACGTCTCTGCTATATTTAATTTAGATGTCATCACAAGAGAGTCGTCAGCTAATTTAAAACGCCTTTTAGATCAAACTAATAAACACTTACGAGCTTTAGAATCCCTAGGAGAACCAACTAAACACTGGGACACGCTTCTCATTTATATAATTACACACAAACTTGACAGCAAGACATATCGGGAATGGGAGCAGTCTATAAAGCAAGATAGAAAAATAACATTTAACATATTTCTGTCATTTATTAAAAATAGGGCTGACTTATTAGAAACCATAGAATTGTCTACATCTTCAAATAAAAGTCATAATAATTTATGTTCACCTAACATCAACAAGTCTACCAATAAGATAAAAACTTTGGTTTCTGTTTCTGATAATAATTGCAGTAATAAAAATAGTTCATTTTCTAAACGTTGTCCTAAGTGTAATAATGATCATAAATTAATTAATTGCCCTCATTTCTTATCGCTCACTAATGAATCGCGACTAAAATTACTGCCCGAGTACAAGGTGTGTTTTAACTGCTTACAGTCCGGACATTACGCTAATAATTGCAAGAAGCCAGGCTGCAAGGTTTGTCGGCGTAAACACAATACACTGGTGCATGTCTTGGATCGTAATAACAAACCGGTTTCTGCGATTAAGGGTGCGACACATCATAACTCGGATAATAACAACATCATGCATCCCATTGCGCATACGCAGCTACCGACACAGCAGCCGCCCGAGTCGAGTGCTCGCTTATCACTGTCGGCAAGTGTCGCTGCGCTGCCGCACACTCAAAACGGAGATGTGTTATTGTCCACTGCGTTAATTAAAGTATTCGGTAAGAACGGTAAACAACATGTCGCTCGTGCGTTGTTAGACAGCGGTAGTACGACGTGTTTAATGACCGAGGCACTGCATGAGAAACTAGGGCTGCCTATTATTAGGATAAATAACTCCATTTTAGGGATCAATAATATTACGTCACAAATTAATAAATCATGTCGCTTACAAATAAAATCGTTAGACGACAGTTATTCGACGAATATACATTGTTTTATTTTGCCTTCAATTACCAATAATACACCATGCAAACAGATAGATTTGTCTGTTATAAACATTCCGTCTGATATGTGTCTTGCGGATCCACACTTTCATATGCCGGCCGCTATCGATATATTGATCGGCGCGGACATATTTTGGGACATTTTAGGTACTCAAAGGCTTACGTTAGGAGACGGACTACCGATACTCTGTGATACGAAACTGGGTTGGCTCGTATCAGGTCCCATTAAAGGTGGCCATGTATCATCGTCTCAAGCCTTGTGTAACTTTGCGAAGTTAAATGTCCAGTGTGATGAGGATGTTCATGACATTCAAAACCAATTAACAAAATTTTGGCAGCTCGAGGAGGTAAGTACAGACTTTGAGTACTCTCCGGAGGAAAGGGCTTGTGAAAACCATTTTATAAAAAACACCACTCGCTTAGATAACGGTCGATTTTGTGTTAGAATCCCACTCAAGCAGTCACCTGAGTTACTAGGGGATTCTTTGTCACGAGCGAAGCAGTGTTTTCTTTCCCTAGAGAGAAAACTTAACGCAAAGCCTAAACTCTTGGAGATGTACAAGGATTTCATGTTGGAATATGAATCCTTAGGTCATATGACTCAATGTCATAGCATTATTTCAAACCCTAATGTGCATTACATTCCTCATCACGGGGTTTTACGTGAATGTAGTTCCACTACAAAGCTGCGAGTAGTTTTTAACGCAAGCAGTCCTACTACCACTGGCGTTTCGTTCAACCAAATCCAAATGGTTGGGCCAGTGGTGCAAGACGACTTGCTATCCATTCTGCTGCGGTTCAGACAACACAAATATGTTATCGCAGCAGACGTGGAGAAAATGTATCGTCAGGTGTACGTTCATCCAGATGATCGAAAACTACAACAAATTATCTGGCGCCATAGTCCGTCGGATCCTCTTAAAGCTTACCAGCTTAACACCGTCACTTACGGTACGGCAAGCGCTCCGTATCTAGCAACAAGATGCATGAAGCAGCTAGGACTGGAGGCTTCCGACAAGAAAGTTGCCGATGCTATTATCCATGACTGTTATGTTGACGATTTGTTAACTGGTGGGGACGACTTAGAAGAAGTCATTAATTTACGTGACGGGGTCACTTCCACATTAGCTTCTGCTCAAATGAATTTGAGAAAGTGGAAGTCTAACGAGCCTCGGGTACTTCCTAAGCCTGAATCTCCACAGTCATCAGTGAATTTAAACATCGGCACTTCCGAGCCTAGTAAAACGTTAGGACTTGGGTGGTTACCAAATTCTGATCAGTTGTGTTTTCCAAGTGGCTTGGTTGCCGGTGGAAACACTAAACGCGATATTTTGTAAGTAATCGCACAGATTTTTGACCCGCTTGGTTTGCTAGCTCCTTGTGTTATTGTTATGAAGATGTTGCTTCAACAACTTTGGTTGGAAAAGTTGTCCTGGGATGAACAACTACCACCTGAAATAAATAAATTGTGGGTTGAGATAGTCGTAAATCTACCTTGTTTAAATGATATTTATGCCCCGCGGCGTGTTATTTGCGACTCACCGAAATCCGTTGAATTCCATATTTTTTCTGACGCATCTGAACGTGCGTATGGCGCATGTCTATATGTTCGTAGTGTCAACGAAGATGGTGAGGTGGTAGTGCGCCTGCTACTTGCTAAGAGTCGTGTAACTCCACTTAGGTTAACCACTATACCGAGACTCGAATTGTGTAGCGCGTTAATAGGTACCCGTCTTTATAAAAAGGCTATCGCCTCATTACGGCTGGAGAATGTTCGCACTGTATTCTGGACGGATTCTACTATTGTCTTAGGGTGGTTGAGAACGTTGCCTAGTAAGTTGCAACCCTTTGTTCGTAACAGGGTGGCAGACATTTTAGACAAGACATCTAACTGTCAGTGGAGGCACGTAGGTACCAAAGACAATCCTGCAGATTACATTTCCCGCGGAGTAGATATAAAATCTATAGCGACTTTAAACAAGTGGTGGTCAGGTCCATCTTTTCTTTATGAGGACGCCTCACTATGGCCATCGAATCATTTATCTATTAATAACGACACCTTACCAGAATTGAAGTCTAGTAATATTTCTTTATATAGTGATATAGCTAATAATAAAATTTATAATAATGAATTCATTGATTTTAATAGATTTTCAAATTTCTTAAGGCTCAATCGTACTGTGGCATTTATATTAAGGTTTATTAAACGTTGTAGAAAGCAGTCCTGTTCTGGTCCTCTGTGTACCGACGAACTGCAATCTGCATTAAATGTAATTATCAGGCAATCACAATACGAAACTTTTCCTGAGTATAAACTACTCATTAATAATAAAGAATTACCTAAGAAAAGTCCTTTATTGAAATTTAATGTTTTCCTGGATGACAATAAAATAATGCGTGTGGGAGGCCGTTTGTCTAATTCTGACTATTTATATGAAAAGAAACATCCAATTTTATTACAGTCCACTCATAAGTTCACTAAATTATTATTTGATTATGAACACCGACGGTTACTGCACGCCGGGCCACAATTATTATTGTCTTCCATTAGAGAAACGTATTGGCCGATCAGAGGTCGCAATTTAGCAAGGCATTGCTGTCGACTTTGCATCAAGTGTTGCCGAATGAAAGGGCAAACTGTATCACCTATTATGGGTAACTTGCCGCAGCATCGCCTTCTAGCAGGTTTTCCTTTCCAAAATATCGGGTTAGACTATGCAGGCCCTATTCAGTCTGCTTCCCGCCAAGGTCGTGGGTGTAAATTAGTTAAAGTCTATATCGCCATTTTTGTGTGCTTCGCAACAAAGGCCATTCATTTGGAATTGGTAGGCGACTTAACGAGTAACACCTTCTTAATGGCATTGCGTAGATTTATATCACGCAGAGGAAAACCTACAAACATTTATTCCGACAACGGTACCTCATTCGTTGGCGCGTATAACGATATTTCCAAATTTTTAAAGAACAACTGCGATTCGTTAACTGAAGTTATGGCTAATGACGGTATTAAATTTCATTTTATACCAGCATATTCTCCTCATTTTGCTGGTCTTGCGGAGGCTGGTGTGAAGTCAACAAAGTATCATTTAGTTAGAGTGTTGGGCAATTGTCATTTAACGTACGAGGAACTTTCCACAACGCTAGTTCAAATCGAGGCCATATTGAACTCCCGGCCACTAACGCCTCTCTCTTCAGACCCTGAAGATTTGATGCCCTTGACTCCTGGACATTTTATAATTGGACGTCCATTGACCTCTCTGCCTGCACCGGACTATCTCGACCGCTCCACAAGCATGTTGACCAGGTTCCAGCGTATTGAACAGTTACGCCAGCACTTTTGGATCCGGTGGAGCAAGGAGTATGTGTCAGAACTCCAAGTACGCACGAAATGGCGCTCCAGCAAAGGTGCAACATTGAAGCTAAATGCTTTAGTTCTTCTAAAAGAAGAAAATGTGCCACCATTGAAGTGGAAGTTGGGTCGGATCATTGCGGTGTACCCGGGCACGGATGGCATCACCAGGGTTGCGGATGTGAAGACTTCGAATGGTGTACTTCGGAGATCATTTAGCAAGATTTGTCCCCTACCTGAAATTGATGATTTGGGTTGAAAGCGAGGCTTTCAACGCCCGGGGGCATGTTTAGTATAGTATCGCCTATTAGTTATTAAGTATATTATTACGTTACTTATTTTATCATTTTTAAAATTTTGGTTATTTTACTCAGCGCCTGATGCATCTTAATGGCATCTTTATGTTTACGCGTCGCATCGTACTCGGCGAACAATTAGCATTAAGTACCGTGTATGTTCTTACCGACATTAATGAATATTACATTACAACTCTTTACCGTGAACTGTGTGGTGGTTTTATTTTGCCTTGACGAAGATTTTAATTGCTATAATACCTAAACTACAGCGGCAACAAGGTGTACTATTTTATCAAAGAGCTTATTCTAAGAGAAATGTTAAAATAAAATACATTTAGTAAAAAAAATAACTGATCTCCAAAAGAACAAAATGACACTAAAAAGTGAGAAATGAAAACTTAACGACAGATTCACGTTTACGATCGTGACCGTTTGCGATCAACACAAGTAGTGTCCTCTGCCGTAAGAACGAAAAATGCAATAAATCACCTCCGATTGCCCTTCAGGGATCACCAACATAATTCAACATTATCTGAGTAGCAGTACTAGCAGGAGGTAACCGTCTGCACGTAAATAGGCAAAAGTTTCCCCGAAATGATCTCCCGCTTACCCTCTAGTAGTGGTAGTGCCGTCGAGCGCTCGCTGGCACGTACTTGGCGACTTGTGCAATATTTCCCGAACTTTTTACGTTATGACCTCCTTCATAAACTGTTTCTCGTTTTATGCTAAAAGGAAATTCAAGGAGGAAATTCAAAAGGCGCTGAAATAAATAGCGAGATAATAAATATTTTCCTGAGGAGGAGAGAGACATATCATATGTGCTGCGTCGCTAACGCTGACATTTTATCTTCTGTTGACTTTTTTTAATATCTTCCTTTTTCAAATTATTATATGTTACATAACTTACGGGTACCAACATAAATACAAGGATATCCCAATGAAAAGACCTATCGTCTGTGCTATTTTCGCATAGGCCTTTACCCTAAATACGCTTTTGTTTTACTTTGCTTTTGATAGATTGCTTGGAAACAATCGCTATCTAGCAAAAGGATCGACTGTATTTTTGTGTTTAAATTTTGTTGTTTCTACCTTACGATGCGCAAACCATGAAACGTATTTTTGTATATCGTTCGATAAAATTTCTAATTATTCAAAGACAACATTACAAATCAAAGACATAGCCGCATGTGTACCTAGCCTTATCGAATTTGTGACACTAACTCCGCAGTAAATTTCATGTCACGTCTGTGAGTTGCGTCCTTCTGATTTTCTTTTGCGATGTCGATATCAGTGTCAGTGTGCGGGAGTTTAAGAAATGTTAAGCTTATTGTTCGGTGTTTGTTAAGTGACACACAGCCCGGATAATATTAGCTTATTACATCTAAATGAAATACTATACAATGTGTGGAAAATATACCTTTTAGTTTTCCTTTTTTTCAAGAATCCTGAAAATATTATTTAGCCTTTTATTTAGCTATTTATATATTTATTTGCTCTAGGCAAATAAACGATCAGACGAGCCGCCTTGCGGTCGCCCATGGACATAAATACCAAAGAAAAATTGGATTTGTTGCGGTCCAAGAAAGTTAGAAAGCCCTGGCACGCATCGTGGAACGCACACAAACGTACAGTATCGTCCTCAGGACTTCAACTAAAATATTTCCTAGATGCGTAGGGACGTAGCGGGACAGCGGCATGCACACACAAGCCGTGTTGCCACAAGCCGTTGGTACCTTTATTTAAATCCTGAATTTCAACCGACTCCATTAAATAACACTCCGTCGTAACCCTGATTATCCGGGAGCGGGTCGCGAAGCAGTCATTACGTATTATAACGCGGCGACTTTAATTGGCAGTGTAAAACGCGATTTTAATTTTATTCCAGCGAACTCGTTACCCGGCTGGCTGCCATGACATCGGACCACGCAGCAATTCTTGAGGTTAATACATCTAATTACAATTAGTATGTTTTATAGCGTTTCGTCACGCCTCTATTTAACCATTGAGCAATGCGGTTCGCCCATATATAACATTGTAACTATTGTTGTATCTTCCGTAGTCATTTTTAATCAACGTGGAGCTTGTATCGAATACGTTCGCAGAGGACACACGACACGTCCAGCGTGGCTCAGTGGTCACTGAGGTCAGACAATACGTTTGCGGCGGGTCGTCCGACGGTGACGGTCGACCGCCGCCGCCGTCATAACGAGCCATTGTCCGCTAACCGCCACCTGAGCGGCTTGCACTCGGCTCGTTGGGGTCGCTGATCACCGCTTGTTCTACTCTCTATCAAACGATTCACAATCAACGTATTGACTATTGGTTCCGCTTTGTTTTGCTTTTATGAACAGTACGTATTATATAAGTACGTAATTTGTAGAGTTAACTCGAGACCTGATAACTGATGAACATCCGAAAATATTGTTGAAAACTGTAACGCATACAGTTTTTCATATGGCTGTTGATAACATTCTAAACAAACACGTGCATAATAACACTCTATGTACTTACAGACTATTTTTATACACTCAGCTGGACGCTAAATTTCAAGTTTCAAGGTCATCTAGAAATGACTATGCACACTCACACACTGATATGAGTGTGTATAGTCAGTGTGAAGTCGTAATAATGTCCCAAAGGTTATCATTAAACTACCGTAAACTAACCAAGCTAGGTAGTATAGCTGATGTAACGCCTGACCTCTTTGCCAATACGCAGAAAAGTAGTATACCTACTGAAAAAGTTCCCTCTACGTCACATGTGCGAGAATAGACTCATGCCTGGAGTTAACCACTAACGGCAACCAAGTGACGTCGAAATGGCACCATATATTATATCTGTATACGTCTAGCAGAAGACTTTGCGTCAGTCCACGCGATCACTGGTATGTTAAGAAAGTGTAAATGAATTAACTAGACCCGGCGCAATGGAGCCCTGAGCAGTAATCGGGCGGAGTGTCGGCGGCCGCCCCTCTTTGTTAGGCGCCGTCTTACCCCGTAATCCCGTCGGGTGTTTTAGTGTGATTAAATATTTGAATTTACGGAGTCTAGCGCTATGCACGGATACCGTATACGAAAGCTCAAACGAAAATTTGCCTAGGAATTTGTAAAGCAAATCAAATTGTAAATCCTGAGAAGAATATTTGGGAATTGCAAATGGGTTTATGCCAATGATACATTGATAAAGATACTAACTAAACCCATAGTTCATTTCAAAACCAATAGTGGCCTAATACAGATTGGCCGGAGCGCACTCTAACATTCTACTCTGTGGGGTAGAGGTCAATATGAATGAGGAAGGAAAAAACATCTTCAAGCGGGAAAATATATAAAAGGTTTAAAACACTGATTATGAGCACTGACTTGTAACTAAACATTGAATCTTTAGTATTTCTATCAAATTGATTGATAACTTTCAAAGCCCAAATTTCCATAAGCTTATCTTTTACAATTGTACGAAAATGTTCGAATACTGTAAGTTTACAGTCTACAGCAACCTTCACTCGGAAACTGCTTGAATATCTTATGGAACAATGATTTATGTACGCTGTCAACGTTTGCTCTGGAATGACTTAATCTGCTGTTTACAATTGATTGACAGTAGTGGTTATCTGGAAATTCAACGCTAAGCACTTCTTGTAATTAACTAATTTTCTACTAATATTATGTGCTCTAAAGCAGTGTGGTTAAATGTAAGTCTCCCTCATGCATGTTAATTTTTTAAAGTCACGTGCATGGTTTGCATTAATTGCTTGCTTTGGAAAAAATCTGAGGAAACCTGCATGCCTGTGAATTCTACGTAATATTCTCCAATGTATGGTATTGGTCATACTACCAATTTGCACTAGGCCAGCGTAGTGAATGTTTTCCCATATTCTGGGGGAGACTCGAGCTCAGTAGGATATTAATTTATTATAGGTCGTGATAATGGTAAGTATTTTCGGTCTTCTTTCTTAAAGTTAAGTTTTAGTTATTGTACACGATGGATGGCACTGTTTCGACGACTTTAACATAAATATAATAGTGTTTCCGTAATATCCAACTTTTAGATTGGACCTGAAAGTTATTTAGTTCTTGGATCCAGCGACAAAGTGAGGCCAGAAAAGAACTGTTACCTTCTTGCTGTCATCTTCAAAACAAAACCATCAAGGTGTGGACTGGAGATCCACAGATCGCGCGCTGCAGTTACTATACTCGTGCCCGATGGTACGATCGGGCAAACTATGTGTTCGTTTGTCAGCTAACGGCCGTTTCCAAGAATCTACCAATAACATCTGGATAAAGTAATAACAACTAACATTAAAATCTTGTAATCTTTTGGCAGTTGCTAAACAACTAACTTGAAAATTATGGACAGATATAATACTGAGAATAGCACTATGACAATAAATAGTGTACGCCGCAGCCATGACACTATGACGCGTCAGAAAGCTCCGAAATACATCTCTTCCATTTAATTCATGAGAGCTGTTGCAAATCTCAACAAATATGACAACGAGATCTCCGCCATCTGTTGCGAGAGTCGTGAGCTATTCACGGCTGTGAATAACGTCGCGATGCATACGACGCGACGCCCTGCACCTCGCACCTCCTCACACGTACACTGCGGCGCTTCTCGCCGGATTGTGTTTTGTTTGTTAACTTCAACGCGCCCTCGGAAACGGTAAAGGCAACATTCTGAAGGAGCGGAACTTTAACTAAGGAGTTCAGATGGATTGTTTCAGTTTCAACACTTGTGTTTCGTGTTAACTTTAAATGAAACGAATCAACGAATTTATTTCTAATTCTTACATCTTTCATCTTTTTGTAGGTACAGAAACTTATGTTCCCTTATCATCATGTACTTATAATAATAAGGACGTAACGTACGCCTTTTCGGCCAGAAAGGAAGCGGTAACCGTTTCTTAACTGGTTCTCTAGGAAATACTTCCTAGCTCATCCATGTCAATAATTTAAATGTGTAGCGCTGGTCTAACGAAAACTTGGAGAATAAGCTATGAACTGAATCTTTTTCTTCCCTTTTATTCCATTTTATTGCGCAGACATTTATATAATCGCTTTGCCACTAATTTCATACAATAACTTCATAAACGAGCGCACAGGCTAATTCCCGCAGACGCATTCATTCAGATGTATTGCGGGCCTTATAGTTGCTTGTGTATGTGTTGTTTGTTCCAGCTTCCACCGCGAGCGTAACTATTATTTGTTAAAGTACAAAATCACTTACACACGGTAATATGTACAACACAATAAATAACTCACACAGTACCTATGCCGATTCGAAATCAATCAGACAGCGTTTTTGTTTATTAAAATAGCCGATAAACGTGCAGACAACCCCCGTAATGGTAATTGGTAACGAAAATCCGTAACACCAAAAGCATGATCGATACGTTATCACGTTATGCATTAGCATACGCCAGCCAAACAGAAGATTAACTCAAGTTACTGGCCAAGAAAGCAAGAACAGGGAAATAAAGAAAGTAATGGCTCTCAAGTTTTTAGTCGCAATATGACAAGTCGTTTGGCGGCTGACTCCAACAAGAGTCTGATAGTCACCCAGTCGGGCATCAACCCTACCGCCAAACAGGAGTTGGCTCTTAAGTACGGCATCGACTACAGTCAGGTCAATTCTACGCCGGCCCAATACAGCCACAAATGCTAATAACTAACGAGCGTGCGCGGCCACGGCGACCCGTGATTGATCCGTCGACCTGCGGCTGCGACCTCATCAGCTGCCAAACTCTATTGTAACATAATACGGATCGAAGGGTGTCGTGTCGTGGCTGACCTCCGCTACTAATTTGACTAGGTACTTAATAATGTCTAATAATTTTCGTTGTTAACTTTGTTTATTTTCCACACCGCTCACAACTATCTCGTACACATTCCCAAATATTTATATTGCCGGAAGATCTCCTTTGCTAAACTATCAGTTTATTTCAAAGACTTTACGGTCGCGTTTTGTTTCCGATACGTCAGGAAGTTTCTTCACTGTTATATTGGTGTGTGTTTCACAAACAAGTATTAGGTCGCCTGTACAAGGTAAGCCCGGTATTGGTTATAAGTTAATACTCCGGGCTCGCGTATTGACCGGCCGGATTACGGCGGAGCCGGTAGCCTAACTTCGGAGCTTATTGTGTTGAGAAGTTGAACGATGACCCCAAAATTTTATCGTAATTTACTTAGTGTTATTAGCATAGTAGGTAACCTCGATACATAATATTCGTAAATACATTTTGCAGCCAAACTACAATATTTTTGTTGAAGTTTTAGAGAGCCTTGCCTCTTTCCCTGGTCGATAAAGACTCAGTAACGTCTTCGATGCTACAATTGTCCACGGACACGCACACGTGCTCTAAACATTATTGCTCTTATTAACGAGTGGAGTAGAGATATGAAAAAGTCTTACATTACATTTTTATCATCAGACGGGTACTCACTCACTCTTTTCTATACTGTGAGTACCGTGAAAGTAGAAAACTTTCTTTAGACGTTAAATAAAAAATTATTCAGAAACAAAGTGACAACGCAGCCATGATCTGGCAACTTCCATTTCACACATCCACCATTTTACGACAGAAGTGTGCATCGGCGGAGACTGAAATGTAGCTCGCAATATTCATACTCGGTAACGAAGTGCCTCCGCTGGAATATACGTGCCCTCAATATCCATCCAATCCCGGGATCCTGCCAATCCCGCGTTGACAAATCCCGCGTGTAATCTTTCGCGAATTATTAAAAAGGCCCATTGATGTCTGCAGGCGCAAATGGGGGCGAAAAATGTCGGAATTGCGCGGGATGACGAAATTCATTTACTCGGCGAAAATTTATTAAATATGGACGCTGTAATAACATCCCGATAATGGATTGCGAGAGTGCGAGACCGGCGAGACCAACCCTCCCCGCTTATTGAAATATGAAGCTATTTCGTTTATGATTCATGTCAATATGTTCCCAAAGTATTCACCAAGATCACCGATTACCCAGGTCTTTACTGGGCCGCATAGTGTATGGGTCAGTCTAATTATTATGCCAGGCGTCCATAAGATTGATGTTATCATAGTAGGTGTTACTTAAGGGGCTCCATCCTTCTTCGAGTCGCACTGACCACTGTGACCACTCGCAGGTGGCTGTTGGCTGGTCTACTCGTTAGTCGGCTATTTACAAAAACGACCTTCCTAACATTACTCGAAAATAATTGTTGAACTTTAGGTATACTTTAAATCCACTTAAAGTTATGCTATCAACACTTTTAAAAATATCATAACGACTCACAAGCGTAACAGACTCTCATACATACATACAGACTGCGGCAGTCGTTATGAAATTTCGCCAACACGTAAATTATTCGAAATTAAAAAGAGCGAATATCGAGAGGCTGTAAATTGCGCTCGGCCGGCGAATAAATTAAGGCTTTACCGGATATTGAGGCGTCGCGCCACTTCCGCTCCCGAGCCTGCCGCTTCCGCAAGATGGCGTCGCGAGCGCCGGGGCTGCCGCCGGGGTAGTCCCGAAATAGATCGTCGCTCTATCTATAATAGGTACCTACAATAGTCACACTTTTTTTAACAATTTATCATACGTATGATAAATTGTTTGATGGCTGTACACGGAACATATTTGAGAAAAACTGTTAGCTACCAGCAATTTTAGTTTTAGACCGTTAATCTCAAAAAGAGCTTAACCGAATTAACGCTATTTTCACTGATGTTTTTCAGTTAACTTAAGTAATTATTTAGTGTTTGTTTTATTTCAGTGGGGCCGCAATTAACCATAGACATAAAAAACTTAAAACCCGCAATAAAAACCAACCGAAAGTTTAAATGAGATTGGTGGCTATTCAACTTTAAGTCATTATAAATCCTAAACGGCCACCAAATCGTAGTCATCCAGTGTTAGGGTAACCTTCACCATCTTATTCGACGACAAAAAACTCGGGCCATTTCTCTTCTAACCAGATCTGGCAATCGCATCCTGCTGTAATCTCTTTGAAGAGCGGAAGGCCGCCTGCTTAGATAAAAAGATAGCAAATGAAATAATTCCAGGGTCTTTTCTTCGTGTTATTTGCACAATTTCCGTGTACATTATGCCGTAATGAGACGAGGCGCCGTGTGAAGCCGGCCCGGGTAAATCATTTGACCGGCGACGCTCTTTGACTCGCAGCGGATAAGGCTCTTGTCGACCACTGCGACTTCCTGTACCAATTACGTTCCACGTGTGTAATAAATATTTACTTTTGACATCGCACTATGTCTCGTCAAACCTTAATCACGCGATCGAAGTGTTTTACACCGCTCGCATATACATAATAATACAAGTTCTGAACATGAACAATCAGAATGTGGCAGCTCGACAGGCAGGAGATTTCCTCGTCCAAAATACTCTGAGAGCTCAATCTGGATGAGAAATCAATTTTTTTTTTCCTCTTCCATGTTTCTTGGCCGGCAACGTATAAGAAACCATCCTTCCTTTTTTCCGTTACAAGCGGTCGCCCGAGTGTTGAGGCACCCTAGCTTGCCGGAAGCCGAGACCCGACTGTTTGCTTTTCATATCTGGGAATCTTTGCTTTATCCCTTCAGATGCCTGCTCACTCGCCTGCTAAATTTGTTTACACAATTTTCGCGCTTCTGTCAACACGCCACGGTCCATTTCGGCTTGTTAAATTCACTTAACCTTTTCCCGGCTTCTTCTTAACAAGATTTTTATTTCGCATTTGAATTTAAAAATATTTCAAATTTGTCATATTATGAATTTTATCGTGCTTCGATAAGAAATCACATGTTGGAGAAATGGTGGTTTCTCCAAACTAATCAAACGTCCATAGTGAGCAAAGTTACTCAGTTTGGTTTGAGGGTATATTTATCGTCGCTAGATTTTGATCTCCTGACTATAAATATTCGGAGTTTGCCATTTCAACCAAAGATACTTTTACATTCATACAACGTGAGTCGGTCTTTTCGATCCGCTCCGTGGTGTAATTATCTATGTTTATAATAATATGAATATCATTATCGACACGCCCACTGGGAACGTGTAATTACTGTAATTAGTCGATAGAGCTGACGTGCCACCTGATGGTATGTGGTCGCCGTCGCTCGCGGACGTCAGTTAAACAAAGGAATCACCGATGCGTTGCCGACCGAAATTTAAGCGGAAGACCTGCAATATTTATGGCCATATTCTAGACGATACTTGGACTTATAGATGGACCGTAGTTCCTTATAAGTATCCTAATGTTATCTCTCCTTGATATATATAACCAAAACAATCAATCCATAATAAAAGGAGACGGTTAAACCCAAAGAATCACAACACAATTTTAAAGCCTATTGTTTTCCTTTGGTTGTTCAATATAATTCAGTGAGCTGACGATAACCTGGTGTGACGTCATATTTATTGTAAAAATGCAAGCTTTGTTTCAGCAGCTGATTGGAACTGTCAATTGTGTTGATAGGCAATATCCCGCCGCTGCGCTGTCAACGGTGACAGTTACATAATGACTAGTGTAACGATGTAGTTTTATTTAATTCCTAAATTGATTGTTATGGAATATTAGTGTGACCATTAATTTTATCGACTTTTTTAAATTTCCATAAAGCCGATACACTTTCTTACACTATACACTTTTTTAGAGGCGACCATCTCAGTCCTTATGGGTGGCAACAAATCAGTGATCAAATTAGAACGAGACTCTTACTAACAATTATTAACTGGACTATCGCTAACAGTCCCTCATACTTATTACTAACCTCAGCTAATTTTCTAACACCGTCTCCTAACCAGACTAGCCATCCTAGTCCCCATTTGAGTCTTATTCTAGGTTGGTCACAGTTGTGTCTGCACCGGAAGTGTGGTACATGCATGCTCGTCTGCTACCTTAATTCCATAAAAAAATATTATTACATATCTGTACAAAATAGGTGAGATCATGGTAATTACTTAAAGATAAATAATGTTACTAGTTATTTCTAATGGACCCTGACGCTTATTTGGTAGTGCCTGCGAGGCGAGGGGTCCCGGGTTCGATTCCCGGCCGGGGCAGATGTTTATGTGACAGGTAAATGTTAATTCTCTGGTTGTGGGTGTTCGTGATGTATTATTAGTGTTATCTATAGACAGGGAATCCTAGTGCGGGGCATGAGTGTGTTAGCGTTTATTTATTTTTATTTAAGTTAGCCATCATACAGCCCAGTTGTTCCAGAGTAGAATTATAATTATTGAGGCCACGGACCATGCCTTGAAACTTCATCCAACACAAAATATTAATTACAAACTACTAAATCTATCTACTACTACTACTTAGTAAAACAGTCATAAGTGTTATAATAAGTGATGTATTAGTAAAAATTCCATCCTACTTATATAAGAGCCTTTTAAGTGTATGTGTATGGCCACTCTACTATAACAATTAATGAACTTGTAAAAGATAAAATAGTGATCGAGTCCGTCATTAACGACAGTGAACCCGCGGGCCGACGCGAGCGACCGACGACCACGCGCTTGCTGCTAGGTAAGTCATCTATCTACGTTTGATTAGTGTCAAACTAAAATATAATAAAAATAAACGCACGCGTACACTGTACTTTATGAATGTGTAAGAGACATCAGCCAATAACGGATTCTGTGATATTTGTGATACTCTCCGCAAAGATAAGACACTCGCGTCAATTCGTAGTCTGCTAAGAACAGAAATACTGATAAAATTGGTTGTCTGTAAAGTCGGTTTACTGACGATAGTTGAACGACGGAAAATAATTTCCTTTGAATGAGTAGGCAAGCACAATAAAAGAACACTTTTTTTCAATACAAGTTAAGTCATTTATTAAAAATGAATGCTGGATACTTATACATCCTACATCGTGATTCAGAATTATAGCGCCCCACTACTCAACGCCATCTAGTGTACTGCGAGTGAACTACCAGCTCAGCCAGCCTTCCTCCATCGATAAATGGACCCAATCGAACTTAATGAATAATTGTTCACTGCACAATACATAGATGGCGCTGGTATAATAATTCACCAACGGTAACGACGGTAACGCATGAGTCATGTTTTTTCATGCGTGCCACCGAATTATAAGACGTTGTCACGTCAATAATGTTGAGATCGACACGAAGCCGAACTGCGGCAGTAACAGAACATTCAACAGACGAAAATCTACTTATTTTCTGTATCTGTATTATTTACTCTACTTGTTACTGAAATTACAGTTGATTTAATTCGCAAGTAAGTTGAAGAGCACATTTTGCACATTGCTCGCTGTACATTTAGTTTGGAAGAGTTTGTGAAGTTGATCCGGAAGTCCCGCGGGTACAAAACAAACTAACTCCGCGCGGTGCCGGCTGCCGCGACGACGCCGACGCCAGGAGTAACTACTATACCGGAGTAACTATCATGTTACGGTTTAGTCGAATGGTCGCCGCTCTCGTACCTGGATAACTTTTTAGGATAATATACAACAAGCAGTGATGGCCCAGTGGTGGTGGAAACCTACACGCCTGAAAGTTCTCCATAATGTTCTCAAAGGTGTGTGAAGTCCGCCAATCCGCACTTGGCCAGCGTGGTGGACTAAGGCCTGCATCCCTCACATAGTGAGAGGAGACCCGTGCCCAGCAGTGGGACAGTTATAGGTTGCAATGAAGAAAGAATAGAGTGTAGAAATACGGTGTGTACAGATATATAGTCTGCTATTCATCTCATTAAAAAGGTTGAGTGCGAATAATAATTTGCCAGATAGTTACAATTATACTAAAGTCATAAGCTAGCAAGGGCCAGCTAGCCGCTTGCGAGGAAATGGACGATTGCGTTAACGTCGGGAAAGCGTAATTACCGCTAAGATACTACCTCGCCCGGGCCCTCGGGCCTCGGGCCTACACGCGGTGGGCTGGACGGAGACTGGATCACTCGTACGGGAAAAATAAGTGTTATTGTGTTGTTAAAATACTAGTACACCCAGTAGAGTTAGGTACTACCCATCTAGAATTTAAGGAGCTTTTCAAAAAGCTATGCAACGTGCAAAACTGAAACCGGCTGAAAAAAACACGTAGAAACATTACACGGTCAATTTTTTAAGTAGGGCGATATCTAGCCAGGCGGGTGATAAAACCCGCGGGATAAAAGGTATATCTAAGTTAGTGTGCAATTTATATAAATAAATTATGCATTTATGTAACAATTGCAATAAATAACTTTCTACGCTTCTTTAGATTAATAACATAAATTGTGTCTAAATAATTGTCCCTAAATCTATAAGTTGACGCAAACATGCACCGTCGCCGCGTCGTTCTAATACAAAACATTTGTATTACGAGTAAATTCCACAATGTATATTTGAAATGATGATTACGAATGCTACTTAGGGAGCAGCTCGCAATGTCAAGAGCAACGAGAAGGGCCGCCGAACCGGGGTAAATGGATCGCAATAAGTTACGCGAGGCTCGACTCCAGCTTTTTGCGCGCTACAATATTGCGCCTCGCTGAAAATATAATTTCACGATTTCCTTCTGGAATCCTGCCACAAATTTATCCGAACCTAACGAATATTTCAAATCTTTTAAAGTGATTGGTTATTCAAAAAAGGGTTATGCCCATCACCATTTCCTTTGTTCGTTACATATTCGCCCGACGCCGATGCGCGACGCTTTGTGACATTCTTGGTGATACGGTGATATAAAATAGTAAAAAAGGTATAAAACCAAAAGCCGTCTGCAAAAAACTGACGCTATAATTATGAATTATTCTCACCTGAAATAGTAAACAATTAATTTCAAAGTACTTACACTAAAATGTATGTAGGTTAGCTAGTAGCTTAGGTAGCTTAGCTTAGCTTAGGTAGTTAGTAGGTAGCTTAGCTCTATCTTTTTTATTTTAATAGCTGACAAACGTGCAGACGAGCTACCGGATGGACAGTGGCCGCATCGCCCGAGGACATGAGCAACACCAAAGTCACCGCCGATGCGTTGCCGGCTATAGGACAGAAAGAAAGTACTCAAGCTAAATCTGTGTGTACATATATAGGTCAATGTATAAAATTTTGTTCCAACTTACTTACTGTCCTAATTTACTTTTAACCGACAAAGCACTGCATAAAGGGATATGTAAATGCCTCCGCCCGCGCGGGTCCGATAACTTGATAATCCCGCGGGCGAGGCCGCAGGGCGCGCTCCACTAAATACAGTGTTTGAACATAACGAGCAATAGAAGGGTCGAAGGTCGGATAATTGCTGGAACTAAACTTACATGGTTGTACACAAGCACTCGTGCGGAACACATGTTGCTGGCTACTAGAGCTTGGTGTGCTACGTGAGTCGTCCTGGAAGTAGGATTCCCAGATTAGGCTTATCATTTTCGGGAAATTTAGCTGTAGGTACTAAGGTAACGTCGTATTTAAATAGACCTCCATTGACTTATTATGTCAATGTAGACCTCGATATATTAACTTATCATAGCTTATTTCATATTTTAATGGAAACATTGAGATATAGTTATGTTAATTTTAGATACGACTACCTACATACTAGTTAACTGTTATTATGTAAAAGTTACACCGACATCTAGTAGTTCAATCAACATGACCTATAACTAAAAACAAATTATTGTTATATGATCGATGTCTAAAGTCTAATTTTATTCCTGAAAACGAGTCAAGATGCAAAATTCCGGGATTCTCCCAGATTTCCCAGCCTTCTGGCAACACTAGCTGTAAAGCTTCAAAATGTAAAACGTGAACACGCTCCTCCTGTCCAGCAGCACACAGAATAATATCACTTTTAATGTAAAAAGTAACGTTCCACTTCCCCATACGCGGCTGGGTTCGTTAATTTCGGTAAACACGCGACGCGACGCGACGCGCGTGTGATTCATGCCTACGGGTTCATCACATACGTCACATCGCCAGCTATCCGCGAGAATAAACAGCTAACAATAAAACTTACAACCAAAAGTAATAAATCGACTGTAATCAAATATTTATAACGGGACGTAGTGAAACCTCTCTTGACCCTCTTCTAACTCGGGGGTGGGTAACACGCCGGCATACTTACTTCAAAGTTTTCCAAAACATATTAAAGATTTATCATGTTTGTATGGCAACACGTTTATTTATATATAAATAGCCTACAAACGCGCAGAAGAACACGTAGTACATAGTAAGGTCACCCTCGCCCATGGACATTAGGGACACCAAAGGCATCACCGATACGTCACCGGAAAGGAAAGAAGAATGACAAATTAATAGGTAGTAGAGCCCATAGTTCGCCCGGGGATAGTACTACCGCCCGCTACGGTACTTGGTACTTGCCTTTACAGCCGAGCAGGGGCGCCTTTTACTACACTCTGGTCTGGGAATGGAGTCAACTGACTCCATTTCCAGACCCCAGGCCTACAATCGTAGGCCTCCCCAATAGGGCAGGGTGCAGTAGCAGGGTGCATTGTAAAAGAGCAACTTAGGCAATAGATTGTGTTTGCCTAAACAGTGACCTCAGTCGCAGTTGTGACTAGCTACAATAACAATTGAGACACGGATAATCTTATTCCTATTTTCCTCTAAATTTTCATTGAGAGATTATAAGGTACCATAGAAGTAAATAGTACCTATAGCGTTTCTACACTTGTCAAAAGTAATAATAAATGAAGGATTTAAGATGAATTTTTAAATAATTTTAAGACGTAACTTGCCATTTATTTATCTTTGGTTACATCAAATATACTTTATTGTGGACAGTTAGTAGTTTTTCTTTCAACGTTAGGTTACTCTTCTTCTGTTAAACAAGTCCTTTACCAGCGAGCAAAAAGTTTAGGGAATCCAGTGCGTCGCCGTGGATCTTCCTGAATGCTATATTTTACAGCGCCGCGCCATCCGTCTTTTGCAACTTGCTTCCCTACTGTTTCGTGTCGCACAAACAATCTAACTTTTAAATGCATCCATATAAATCGAATTGCTCGGCGAATATCGTCGGCACTGAAGCGGAACAGAAACTCCATTTCGAATAAACTTAGATCTAGTTGAGAACTAGAAATGTTTAGATCCTCATTTCCACCGTCCGATATGCAGCTTTGACATGTTTTTGTGGTGACATACAGCATACTGTTGATATTAGGTAAAGTAGATGGAAGAAGACCTAGAGGCCGATCACCTACCCGTTGGTCTGACACCGTAAAAGAGATCATAAACGTCCCGGTTACTGATAGGTACTCCAAGACAAGCGTAAGACGAGTTGCATGGAAGCAGCTCGTCAGCTCCGCTACCAAACTTTACCAGGACATGGCCTTCAGTAATCAGGAACCCGACAACGAAAGAAGTTGTGGCACAATATGTTTATTAAAAGACACATGGTAAATTGTAGGTACACTGTGCATTTAAAACTTTAGTATCCGCGAGTATTTATTGTAAATAACATTTTTTTTTGTCTACCGAATACACTCAAGGCGCTAGGACGTCGTGACGGCATCACAAAATGGTAGTGCAATATCTAGGATGTAGTGAAATATTTATAAACCTTGCGGACAGTCGACCTAAAACGAAACGTCTACTAAGCATATCCGTCCTTTATCGCCTGACTTTGATGTAAGTACGTCACTTGTTACGATCCCGGGCTAGCGGCGACACGCGCCGGGATTATAAGTTATCCCGTCCCACGGGACCACTTACATTTGCATAACTATTCTATGGTCACCCGAGGCTGTTGTCAACTGTTATTTTTAAAGTCTTTGTTAGAAAAGAATACAATAATGATCGAATCGATATATTTTGGTCGTACGGCCTGTCTCACTATCATGGGTGGACTATGTGAATTAATTGAATGAAAAATCCAAGAGCACCTACGAGTTTATTATGCCCTTAATGTTTTTGAATTGTTTAGATTCGGTAGAAATAATTTAAAAATTACCTATGTGGTCATATTTATGTAGCCCAAATATGAACCGTATACAAACAGATAGTAAGTGGCAATGAAGTCTTGAGAGGTAAAGCGCACTAAATGAACAGGTGCCTATTCAATCACTATTGGCTCTCGGTATATCTGATCTTTGATACATTAATATAACTGCAACTCTTAACGCAATATGATTAAAGTTGTACCATATCAGTAATTGCACAAAACGAATTATAATCGTCAGGTCAGATATCAGACCGTGTAATAATGATTTTGCTGAGCCACAAGGAAAAATCTCCAGAGCACTATGTCTGCGGAATCATGTTAAAGATAATCATTATCTATAACAACCTTAGAACAGAGCTACATTGTCGACAGAACTCCTCAAATAAAATGAAAAACATCAAGTTATTTCGTTCTCTGACATTAGAGAGTTCCCGCGCTGGCATTAGCCGCAATTTTCTCGGTGAGACCGATTTTAAACATCTCTCGACAGCTGTTATTATTACGACACTAATTACTATTTTAATCCATTACACCAACGCGAACGCCACGTTTTATACAAACATTTCAACTGGATGAAATAAACCTTTTATTCGAGAGTTATATAGACTTTTATTCTCCGAAAATAATTTTAATTCGTCTTCGAATTACACCAAACATTATTGGAAGAGACTAACAATATTTTCTTTGTATAATGTATATTTTATCATTATTTTGCTGAACATAATATGTAAGGGATCCCTGAGGTAATGAGAGACACCATCACAACACCATCTAGTTTATACTAACAAGTGGCTTTCTCATGAATAATTAGCATTGAATTATACTAAAATTTAACGTGATGATGAATGTAAACTGAATCTATAAATTATGTTACCTTATCTAAATCTCTAACACCCATGACCCGAGAACAAAGATTTATTGTGTGACATAAATGTTTGCCCCGGTCGGCAATCGAACCCGTGCCCGCTCGCTTCGCAGACAGGTCCTCTACCAACCAGACTCCGGGCAGCCTTTGTTGGCACGTTTGGCAAATATAACCACTCTTCGCCGCTTAAACGTTCGGAGTAAACGCGATATCCAACCGGACCCGTCACGGTAGACACGCACGTCACGGCTGTCACGCGCGTCACGGCTGTCACGCAACAGTTTCGTGGTCGAAAAAGGCACTTCGAAAAGTTTGGAAGTTTAATGTGTGTTTTTTACATTTGCGGCGCGCTTTGGGTAAATAAATATTTAGACGGCACGCTGAAAATGAAAGACTATCGTGTATCGCAATAAATCGTTTAAGGTGCTCACTAAATTATTGCACGTCTATTTAATAGGCGCTTTTGTTTGTTTTTTAGCAATAAAAGACGAACATATTCATACCCTACCGTACTAGGGCATTTTCCCTTTTTTTACTTATGTTATCATGTTGTATTGTTAATATTGTATACTGTATGCTTAGTACCTATGTACCTACTATAGGTGTAGAAACTGTTTTTATCATGTCAGCTGAGGCTTTTAGACAGGGAATAAACATTTTTCTTTCTTGCTTTTTTTTCAATTGTAAGTTGGTTTCAAATGCAAACTGAATGTATATCAATAACCGACCAACGAGCGAACGAGCCACCACACGAAAAGTGCTTACCGGCGACATAATGTTTACCCGTGGCCCAAACCCGCAGTGGTTAGCAGCTGGCATCTGTCGTCTGTGGACTGGTCAGACCAGGGTGTCGTGTACGACACGACAAACAACATAATAGAATTTGGGAAAAATATGGAATTTAACACGTGCCAAATAAGAATGAATAACAATTGTTTGAAATTTCTTCGTTGTCCCAAGTCTCCAACTGAAGTGTCAGTGACATAAGGAGTGAAGGAGACAGGTTTAATTTTTACTATTAGCAACGTAACACAAATGGAAAATGTCCAGAGAGTAGCATACTTGAACCGATGATCAGCCCTGCGCGCCGTCAGCCAGCGTGACAGATCGCCAGCGGCCCCCACGACGACCCACTCGCCCGACTGGCGACACTTGAGCTGACCTGCGAGATTTAATTAAAACTTTCACTAATCAAATTTCGATCAACACTTCCTCATTACAAAACGTCGCCTGTGCTGTAATTATGTCGAGCTAATTACTGTTCGACCAGAAAAAGAAAATTATAAGCTGAAGCCGGTCCTGGCGGGAGATTAAACGCTAGTTTCGAGTGCAGGAAACGTAAGACGAAGTAGCTAATTGGGACTTTTATCTCGGAGAGTATTGGCTCGCGGAACAAACTTCTGTTACGTAAGGTGTAATTAAAGCGCAGGTCACTGTCTCCTGCTATTTTTCAAGTGTTCTCAAGATTTAAAGCCAATGAGAAATAACTTCCTCTTTGTATTAAATTGTACTGTATCGTGTGTACTATGAAATCAGTTTAGTTGTTCCTATTCACCGTCGCCTCGGAAAACTTACGTTAATTAAAACAAAAGCTTAAAATATTTTGTCAATCCTACCTAATCATCGCTAATAAATCTAAAGTAATTCTATTGTTAGCACTAGTTGTTTATTTAATTGAAGTGAGTTAGGAACAAAATTTTCTGTTGATAAACTGATCCAATAACTCAGATTGCTCTGAAAGCTGCAAAACTAATTTGCGGCTTTGTTTTAACCACGTTGTAATTGAAGCGGAATCGTCGGCGAGTGTCATCATCAGTCACCCGCGGCTGCGTCACGGAGACGGAGCAGTCGCTGAGCAAGTTGTGAACAGAACTGTTTACGTGTTTTATTTGCGGGTGCCGAGTGAGCCATTAGTCGAGCGGGACGCGGGCGCGGGGCCGGGGCTTGGGGCTCGAGACCCGGATTGGATAAAAGTTGACGACGAAGTTGTGTCGTTATCCGCGCTGCCCGCACCATCGCAGTTGCAGACCGCACTTCTATGTGATTACTATTGGACACCTGCGCTGCCGCCCTGCTACTTCAATTAGCGGATAGTGTTTGATTCATTAGCGACGCTTTAAACAACGACGCTTTTAAACGACGAACAGTTGTAGTCGCAAATTTCGTAAAATTTTCCGGTACATAAATTTAAACACGCTTTGCTACTCGTATAGGGTCCGTGTCTCTTTTCAGACCTTTCGATGGGAAATACGAGTACTAGTTAAATGGAGTATCATTTCATGCCGGTCTATAATTCAAGGTCTTCGACTCTTGGATGTGCTTTTTTAACATTTTTCCTGGGCAAAAAGGGCAAAAAGGGCAAGCGACGACTACGAAAACATTCGATTACACACATAAGTGACAAGTAGATGGTTCGAACTCATATCTCTCGTGGAGTATACTGTTCGACCCTCTGGCTGTATTACCTCAGTCTGCATCTCATCCGAGCAAAATTAATATTGTGACTTGAAAAGCAATATTTGAAAAGGTGAGATAATAAATCTGAAGCAGGTGTCGGGAGCGGCGTATCACATTAAAGTGAGGAAGTAACGTGTGAATGCATTACCGTGGTGACAGCGCGGGACTAAGACGGATGGTGCCGTCCCGGGTCCCGTGGCCCGTGTCCCGCGTCCCGTGACTCTAAGACGGGACTAATTTTATGATAATATAATGTTTGTGTTATATATTTTCCAACACCTGTACGGTACTACCACGGTAATACCACACAACTGCTCGATGCCGATATGATGTCGATAGTGACGTCAACAACATAATGAAACGCGCAGATAACACAATGCTGCCACGAAAATAACAAATTAGGCCTTTTTTATTACAGACAAACGTTAGTAACTCTTTGTTTCCCTTCTGGAGAATTACGATTTACGAAAAATATTTAAGTTTAAAGAGTAGCTCAGTAAGTATCAAATACTATTAAGTAGATATAGATGAGTTATCAAAATAGGTAACAGTTATCAGCGAAGTTTTCTTGGATCCTCTTTCATATCGTCATATCATTTTATTTACTTATTTAAGAGCGAGGTTTAGAGGCGACGACGATGACGGTCGCACCGTGTCGTTTGAATCTACTAGGTACAGTTACGTATTTCGCTTCATACAATACAACGCTATAGTTCTAAAAACTACGTCATCTCCATGCCAAATGGTTTATTTCATGAAATCTTTGGTGAGAATATTAAGGTTGCAGTCAGTGGGAGCTCGGTATTGCTGGCTGAATGAGGGTGAGGATACATCATTGTATCATAATTGTAAAAGTATCGTTGTATTGGGAATACCGGATCAGCGATCAGTGAGGAGAAGGGGACTGGCGCACGTGCGGCGGCGACGCGAACGAAGACGGATGGTCCCGCTGATAGCACGGTGACGTGACGGAGCGCCCGCGCGCCGCTCCCGGGGGACACGCGCGCCCGCAACCCGTTACCACGGACGTAAATGGCACCAGTCTCTCGGAACAATTGCGTTCCACGAACATTCTTGGCTCGCGAGACGAGAACGGATGTTTATCTTTTTATGTCAGCAACCGTTAAAGGAGCGCACGTACACGTGATAGTCGCCCGGACATCAGTTACATTAAAGGTATCACAGGTGCATTGTCGGCCGAGAAAGAAGGAAGATGAAAGAAAGAAAGTTCTAGCTGTCAAGCTCCGCCAGAACACGACTAGTCGTTTGCCGGCAGACTCCAGCAAGAGGGCTCCAGCCCGACCGCCAGCAGGGGCGGCCGGCTACCGACACGCCCATCGCCCTGGTCTGCCGACATGGAATTGGGGTCAGTACTCCAGGCCGCCCAATACGGCCTATCTATCTAACGATACAATCCCATGCCGCTCCTGTCCTGTCCTACCCTCCAAACGTGAAACACTCGGCCAGCGGTCACTCATCTAACTCCTGACCGCACTCGACATTAGTTTTCATAGTCGCGGTTGATGATCGTCGCGCTTCCTCATACAGTATCTACCTACTGTATTAAATTGTTGCTATTAATAATGGCCGATTGTCCCCTAGTTAACCTGCTTGTCTTTATCTAATCGTCATAAATAAATATCTATCAACGGGAAACGATCCTCAATCATCTTTCACCAACCTCGGCCATTATTCAATTCATAACGTAATCAAGTTGTTAGTCGCAGCCAAAGGGATCGGAGTCCATATTTATTTGATCAAAATGACTAATTTATTTCAAAATTACGCAAAATTCATCCAAAGGTCCTTTGATCCCCTGTAATATTATTACGGGCGATGGATATTACACGCCGCTGGAGAAGTTGGTTAAGGCGGAGGGAAGAAATAAGACGTAATTTCATAGTCGAAGCACCCGCGTAGGGCTGCCTCGGCCGACGGTAATTTCCAGCGCTTAACGTGCCAACCCTGTCGTTGTGTCCCTACTATACGAGCGGCTTGCGAACACGTGATTCAATCTTAAACAGAAGCCACATTTTATACCTACTTCAACAATAGGATTTAAAATATCGAGCATAGACAAAAATATTTTAAACACAGCTTTGGGGATTGTTCTCAATATAAAAGAATGTAGGCCGTACTCCACCAAAATAGGTGTCCAAATGTTGCCACTAAACTTAGGTACGGAGGTTTCCTTTGGCGACAGTGGACGAAAACATGTCCACTGTAAAAACTGACCGTGAATCCATATTTCGGTCAAGGTCTAGGTCGGGTCGATAAATACTTAGCGCCTTAAATATTTTACAACCTAAGTTTTGACGACATCTGTACTTTATTACGGTCCTAACAAAAGACAGCCATTAAAGAAGGATACGGAGTATGACTAAAATTTTATCGTAGTTTGTTATACATATAAAACTCCAACATTTCAATGTCTGTACATGGAAGATATTTGACGACCAAAAAATTATTAGCGCAATATATCTCATACCACTAATCTCAAAAATAATTTAAATTATTTGAACGCGATTTTCGCCGATGTATTGTAGTTATAGTGTAAATTAATTATTTCTTATAATTCTGAACAGATTCACAACTAAAAAAAGGCAATATCAATTTAAAAAATCTCTTTGTCTAATGTAGATTTTAAGGGTTTCCCAAAAATTTCCCGACACCATGCGAGAGCAGTTCCAAATGATCTCAAATATTTCTTTGGTCTCTGTAAAGATTCCTCGTTCATTTGTTTACAAGTCACTAGCGATCCGGTCACCCCAAAGGATAAGGGTATATACACAATCAGCATTTTTGTAAGGGTTCATTCCGACGATCCGAAACGCGCGGATTATAGTTGGGTCGGTGATTCCCGTTTTGTTTGCGAAAAGTATTTCACAGTTTTCCGCACTGGCCGGAGGGGTCCAGCGCGGTGGAGTTTGGATGGTGCTTGTTGTAGTTTTATCATACTTCGGATTGTTTTACGGTGTTTGAAGCGGCGCAACAAATTTCACCGCTAATCCGGTTCCGTTTAATTTCAATTTTTTAAACATACAGAGAAGTTACTTTAATAGAGAGAAAAAAAAATGAGATAACACCGATATAACAGCGAACAGCTTGTGGTGCCTTCGGATTGTTGTCGCCACCAGCCGCCATCACCGGCCGCCACCACCAGCCATGACCACGACCACGCCAGATCACGTCCACACGGTGACGGGACGCGCGCGAGCCGACACGCTAATGCACTCTCTAACATTACAAATTCAACTTCACCTCGGTACCTTTTGGTACTAGGACTTGTCGGAACTGTCTACTGGGTCCCAATATAATACCGATCACGCTATAATTTTTCTTCATTGCTTGCAAGTAAAATTTATGTATTCTGACTTCTTTTTCACAATATTATCGTCGAGTTGCCAAAATCTAGACAGTCAGTCTACAATTAAAATTATACTCGTACTATGTCAAACAACAACTATAACCACCCGACATTGTCAATTATAATTATAATGAAGTGTCATTTACAAGTATCAAGAAATGAGACAAAACTAACTGCACCGTCGATGCCTGCATTGAGGGGACGGTGTACACGCAGCGCCGCTTTTTATAAGTTTAACTGAACTGTTTATGAGTTTCACTCCAGCGAATAACTTGAACTCTGCTCAGATCAGTATCGCCATGACGAATGACGTTTACGCCTCGCCGGGACGGGCCGCCGGCGATATACCAACGCTTAATTTAATGCTACAAAATCAACATTTTTACTACCTAGCTAAGCTAGTAGATTGCATATTTTTAGTACTTATTTTACACACTTTGTGTATAATTTCATTAAGTAATTAATTAACTATGAAGAAATAATATGTAATTAAATAGTGGTGACTGAATGAAGCAAGGTATGTACATGTTTTGGTAATATTGAAATGACAACTGATGAAATAAGTAATAAAGGTTATTAAATACTAGCGACCCGCCCTCGCTTCGCTTCGGGAAACTTATTTCGGTTTGCAAAGATTTAGTTACTTATTTTGAATAATTTAAACTATATCTTTATAATTTATAGCCTATGTGTTATTCTGAAGTGTAAGCTATATTACTGTAAAATTTCAGCAAAATCCATTCGGTAGTTTTTGCGTGAAAGAGTAACAAACATTTATACATTCATACAAACTTTCGCATTTATAATATTAATAGGATAGGAAGAGAGAATTTATCTACCTGTTTAAAAAATATCAAGTGACTGAGCGCAACGTATTTAAATTGGGTTTTAGGAAACAGTATTAAACGAATTACTAGGGTACAGCGTTTGTAATAGATTTAAAACAAAAAGAAAAGCAAATACCAGGCATCGGTAGGAAAACGTTGTCGGAATAACGAAACGAGTGATAATGATACTGAAAGGGAAATTTATAATGATCTTTAAGTTGGAAGAGAGAGTTGTATTAAACAGTACCTGCGCAATATAAAATAGCAAGAACAGAGGCGTTTTGACGTACACAAATTAGGAATAGAAATCAGTTCGGATAAATGAGGAAATTTAGGAGGTCAAAATCCTAAATTTTAGGAAATGTTTAAGTTTATCTAGTTGCTCCTTAGTTAGCATAATCCAAGATGGAGAGATTGAGCGAACAGAACTTTAGTTGCAGTAGGGAGAAATTTCTTGACCCTGATGATATATTTTGCTATATATAAAAAAAATTATATCGTCGATACGTAGTCTTATATTTACCAGAACTACGCCAGTTTTCCCGGCACACGGATCGTTGTCGTGTCGCGGTCGTGTCGCGTGGCTGTTAACGGCCTGCGCAGCGCGGCGCGGCGACGGCACGGGCGGGCACCGGCTCCGGGTATCTCGTTATCTTACCGTTTTAAATTTGCAGTGAGTGCGCACCTGAGCCCTGAGCCCGTAGGGGCGCCGGCACCGGGCACTACCGCACCAGCATAGTGCGCCCACAGCACGTGTGATATCACAGCACATGCATTAGTCGTATCTATTATGTATTATTGTTTATACGGATTTATTATTGTAAAATTTGGTCGTAAGTTAAACGAGTTATCTCCATTTTTAAGTTCTGTACCGAGTAGGTGCCAATGGGATCCTTTTACTAAAACTTCATCGGTCTGTCCGTCTGTCACAAAGGCTCGTTGCATTTTTTGAACGGGAATACCTACTTATTTTTAGTCTTTGACCCTTGAAATCTTGAAAAGATTCCAAGGGAACACCTTGAAATCTTGAAAAGATTCCAAGGGAACATAATTATGCCTTCTGGATACACGTCGTATGCGCTAAGGTCTATTCAATTTGGTATCTAAATATTGCGGTAAAGCATGAAGAAATGCAATTAGTAATCTATTAGTTTATCTATGAAGTTAACTATTAATGAATCTGTTTTCTGACTTCCCTCAACCATTTATAAGTTTTCTGACAATAATTTTGTGCTGTTATTGTAGTCGTCAGTCCACAAAAAAACTAGCTGGAAAATTGAGACACTATTTCATATTTTTCTTATTCGGAACTTTGAAAGCATCTACTGCACAAAACATTTTTTATCTCCAGTTGTACCTAGATATGAAGTAAGAAAACAATTCAAAAGGGCGCTTTTACCACAGGTTTTCAAGTGAAATGTAACTCACAATAATAAGTCTAAATATGCAAACGAACAGTTCGAGGAATCGACGAGGTTCTAAACACTAGCCGGCGCCGGCGCCCGGGCTGCGATAAAATTTTACACATCACCCCATTGCCAAAGTTTTTATAGTTACCATGAATTCGAAATTTTAATAATTCTGTCAATTTACTAGTTTTCCTCAAAGCTTTTATATCTCACAAATTCCAGGATAATTAAATTTAAGTTTCAGAATTTTCATTTTAACGGTGGAAGGTATTTATCGGCAATTCGTGAATCGTGCATTATTTTACTAACAAACGGAAAACCTCGTTAATAAAATTTTATATTTTTAGTATTTCAAATTATTGTTCCCGTGCTCGTGGACGTGAGCTTTAAAAATACATTGAGAACTTGACGTTATAAAACTGACTACGGTAAAAACGCAATCTAAAAAGTATAAAATATTTTGATGGCTTTTTTCAACTCAATAATGGCCCATTACAGGGCATAGGTCTCTACCCATAACTGAGGTCTTGAACGTCCTCTACCACGCTGCTCCAGTACGGTTTATTGGAAACTAGTAAACCCGCCGCCGCGCCGTCGCCTCAGTTAATTAAGTCCTTTCGTTTGATTACCTTTAGATATTTTTATTACAGATTATCTCCTTTGCTATTACCAAACAATATTTTATGTAATAGCTACCTTAATACACATTAAATGAAAATTTCAATTATCTTCCCAGTAAGCCGAATAACACTGAAAAAATACCTTATTGGTTTGTAACTGTTATAATTTGTAATTAATAAAGTACACTCTGCCTGTTGAGTTTCAAGATACTGACTGGTGATAGACGGATGGAACGACAGAGCCGTACTAATAATTTCCCAGTGGCACAGTTGTGTACACAATCATTCAAATCTTAAAAGATAAACTCTTTATGTTAAACAAGAAATAAACACAAACAATAAGTTTCAGTAAGAAGACGTACACAAACCAAGAGGTGTTATCGCTAAGCAGCGCCCTCTTCCGGGCAGCCTTTTCAGGAAATAAGAAGATAAGAAAGATGAGATAGCGGTGACAAAAATGTAGATGTTTTTTCTTTCGGATGCGGTGTAGTGGAAGGATACGGAGGAAATAGTCAGTAGCTGTTTTCTCAGAGTGTTCGTTAATCTGCCTTGTGAAGGACTCTAGGAACTTATCGTAACTGACTTTGGGAGGAAGGCGATTCCATAGATTGTGGATACGAAGGGAAACCTGTCACTTAATATCCACACTCGTAAGTTGTTAGACGTGATTCTTTAAACTGACATAATTTTTTATTAATGAACTCATTGAAATGAAACAAAAATTAAATTTTAATTGAAGCTTACGATGATATATTACTGAATCCGCGCTCAAATTGGTGAAGCCGTTTCTGATAATAGCTTTTAGTACCGCAAAGGAAACCAATACAATGATTTCAGAATTTTTGTCTGTTTGTTGTCTGTAGTAATCTCCGAAACGTCTTATCCGATATGGGTGCGTTTTTCACTAATATGTTGTGGAAAGCTTCACTTAACATTTAGTGTTTGTATTATTTCAATCGGTTGAGAAATAAACGAGTAATGTCAGTTTAAGGAATCACGCCTAACAATTTCCGAATGTGCGTACTAGGGGACAGTCATGTTTCCCGAAGCGACGCGAGGGCGCGTCCACTACATTTTAATTACATACATATTACGTACAGTACATTATTACGTACAGAAGACTCGACATCTCGGCCGCGGTCCCGCTGCGTGCACTGCCGCGCGCCCGATCTTGTCTAACCTTGGCAATATATTTTCAAAACAAACTGTTGCCGCGTCGGTCACTAAACACATACGAATTTTAGTTACATTGTTAATTAAACATGTTAATTATAAGTAAAAATTTACATAATAACCGAATCGTGATGCGCAAAACCTTCATTTAGCGTTTCCGTCAATAATAATAATCTAATCTTAGTGGTTAAAATAATTAATTGAGCTATTAACTTTAGCATTAACGCACATAATTGTAAATGATGTAAAAAATATTAAGATATTCGTACAGAGGTCTAGAAATATTTAAAATGATTATATGAAAACTAACTTCTGCCTGTGGCTACGCTCGCGTGGATTTAGAAATTGCGGCAATTTGGTTGGAGAGGAAAAAGGATAAATTCTCTTTATACCCTATCTTGTGGTCATTTCGGATAATCCGACCTTACTTATATTTTTTTAATTAATTTTTATTATGTATAGATGACATATTTTATTATGATACGGGTACTCACGATATGTATTTTGAAACGCCGATATTTCGACCCAGTTGCATGGATCGTGGTCACGGCTGAACTGCGGTGGCGCGGAGAAACTTTTGACAGGTGACACTTGACACTAATACATTAGTCTATCTACCTTACGTCTAGTTCGTTTTTGCGTTTTGTTAACCATATTACGACACACTACACTGACCACATCCTGCCGCTCAGCACTTTTAACTTTTTCGGACTTACATAAACTAACCACTGGATTCCATGTTTGCGCTAACTTAAATCCATCCTCCCTATTAAAGTTTTTGGGGTGTTTTTTAATTTCTATTGCCTCTCGTACTAGCCGTGGGATGTAGTGGCGTTCCGTAGCGATTACTTGCGGGCTTCCAAGTTCAATCCAGTGGTTAGTGCCCGAATCAAGTAGATGTTCTGCTACAGCTGATTTCTTCCCTTCATTCTTCCTAATTGCTGCGATGTGTTCTTTTATTCGCTGCGATATCGAGCGTTTCGTCTGTCCAATGTAACAGCTCCCGCAGCTGTAGCAGAACATCTACTTGATTCGGGCACTAACCACTGGATTGAACTTGGAAGCCCGCAAGTAATCGCTACGGAACGCCACTACATCCCACGGCTAGTACGAGAGGCAATAGAAATTAAAAAACACCCCAAAAACTTTAATAGCCTCCTGACGCCCAAACTTTTATAAGCTTGCAACAAATAGCAGCCCAACGTCCTATCTATAGGACTCAATGGTTACGACCCAGAATTTCGGAGATTAAAAAATATAGTGTATGATAATTGCATTAAAGATATTTTTTTTCTGTGCGTCTAGGACCATTAAGAGCCTCGAATGAAACATAAAATAACGTAATATATGATGACCTTTTTTAGGACTCGGGATCGCAATATTTCAAAGAAGTGATATCACTAAAAAAAAATTTTAATTCAAACAATGTATAATTTATGTATCTTTTATCGTGGTCCTTTCAATAGGACCGTGGGTCATTAAGAGCTGAAACTGACTTTATTGCTGGGTCATAACCACTACTGAAGGAAGGTCCTTAAAATAGGACCGTGGGCGTCAGGAGGATAGGGAGGATGGATTTAAGTTAGCGCAAACATGGAATCCAGTGGTTAGTTTATGTAAGTCCGAAAAAGTTAAAAGTGCTGAGCGGCAGGATGTGGTCAGTGTAGTGTGTCGTAATATGGTTAACAAAACGCAAAAACGAACTAGACGTAAGGTAGATAGACTAATGTATTAGTGTCAAGTGTCACCTGTCAAAAGTTTCTCCGCGCCACCGCAGTTCAGCCGTGACCACGATCCATGCAACTGGGTCGAAATATCGGCGTTTCAAAATACATATCGTGAGTACCCGTATCATAATAAAATGAGTACAATCCGCGATGAGTTAAGTTTAAAATCATAGATGACATAGCATCATGGTGATAATAAAATCTTAGTAAGTACCTAAAGTCAGTCAGTAATATAGCAGTGATTTTGAACATTAGACTTTCAAACAAGGGGGACCGGGTACGAATCTGTAGTTTTTGACAAACTTTTGAAAAAATGTCTGAAAAGCGAAGCAAAGCGAGAAAGGTGTGAAAGGTGTTCTCAAAGGTGTGGGAAGTCTCTCAATGTTAGACGGGGTTACTGCCAAGTGATCTATTATATTATGTGTGGGACCCTGCTATACCTGTATAATTATAATGTATATTTTTTGGTATTGTTGTATTATGACCTGTTCCTGAGAACAATGTATGATATCTACACTAATATTATAAAGAGGAAAGATTTGATTGTTTGTTTGTTTGTTTGTTTGCATCGAATAGGCTTCAAAACTACTGAACCGATTTGAAAAATTCTTTCACTGTTGGAAAGCTACACTATCCCCGGGTGACATAGGCTATATCATATTTTCAAAAAAAATCGGGATGATTAATAAAACTCCGATAATATAACCCAAGGTGTAAATGAAATACCTAAAATATTCTTTACATCGCGTGCGCTGCGATAACTATGGATAATAGAGTAAAGTGATGTACTACAGTTTTATAAAGGACATCAATATCTACAATAAAGTCCGCGATGGCATATGTCTAACTATTATAGTTATGCCACAATAAGTGTTTTTTTATTTAAAAAACTTAATTGAGATACTGCCACTGGAAAAGGCTCTTTATTTGTATCTTAGTATTAATCCTTATCAAAATAAACTAATTCATATTCAAGACTGCTTAATTATCTTTATATAACTTTTTAAATTATTCAATTCGGACATTCCATTCGAAAGATATCACGAGTTTAATAATTTAAGTATTGGAAAAAAGTTCCTCTGCACTAGGAGAAGCTGACTGACTGATTGACATGTCAATGCAGGGCCTAAACTATAAGGGTTAGAAACTTGAAATTTTGCACAGGGGCTCCTTTTATAACGTGGGGGAGCACTATGAAAAGATTTTTGAAAATTCACTCCCTAAGGGGGTAAAACGGGGGTGCAAAGTTAGTATGAAACTTTGCCGTTTTTGAAGGTATTCGAATGAAATTCAGTATGAAGGTTTTTCATTGAGAGTTATGAAACATGTATAAAATATTTTTTCGAAAAACATCCCTTAAGGGGGTAAATGGGGGGCGCAAATTTTTATCAACTTTTATATATTTAGGGGTTTATGGTGGGCGAAGCCGCGGGGGAAAGCTATCATTTATAAAGATATCCTGTGAATTATCCAAAATATATAACTAAATCTTTGCAAACCGAAGGAATAAGTTTCCCGAAGCGAAGCGAGGGCGGGTCGCTAGTGATATATAAAGACATTACTATCAAACGATGGTTTCAATGCTTTTGAAGGGATCTGAATACATAATATGTTTGTATTATGTGTAACTGGGTTCGTTTTTGTAAGTGTTGGGTATCGATACATAATTTGAATAGGAAACAGGTAAAATATCTAACACAAAAGTGCATCGCGCGGTCCATGTTATCTATCCGGCGGCTGCCGACTGAGCGTCAGCCCGTCCGGATAACGTCGGGCCCCGGGCATCGGGCCCCGGGGGACAGCGACCGGGTTTTTGTTACCACTACTTGTACCGCAAAGGTATGTGCTATTCTACCAAACACAAAAGTGGAGTACATTCTATTTGTCCAATGTTTATAATTCACGAGTAGCTTTTAAATGACTACTGATCAATCTTCTTTCAATAATGAATAATGAATGTAGAAAATTCACTACGTTCAGACTTACCGGGAAAATTATTGTGTTTATATATAAACGCTATAGTCAAAGTTTGTACGACAAGCATGTGGGGATCTATCTTGAGAAAATGATCTCACGTCACAAATTGCACAGTACAGTCGCACTGGGGTCGGCGGGGCCGTGGCGGGGAACCTCAAATGAATTGTACAAACGTTCAAACAAATAAGTTAGTAATTACCTAACGAACGATATTGTTAATCCACTTGTGATAGCTCTGCTTATTACGGAAAATTTAAATCGAATGAACTGAACAATCCAGGTTAATTACGATGTTATCTCAATCGTTTTAGTCTCTAATAATGTGACATGTGTTGCTGTTGCCCGCTAGACACTACCTTCGCACGTCGCAGGGTGATGCACCAGGGCAGTATCGAGGCACGAAAGTCATCTTTTCACAAAGGCCACGGGGCTTTTGTGATCTAGCGAGTTTTTGAAGTTCAACCCTTAATTTTCTAAAATGAGCCGCAGAATGATATTCGCGTGATTCGATTGCATGTGATGTATGTACGTAGATACGATGACCACCTACGATCACGTGGCTTGCTAATTTGCCTGCTCTTACAATAATACAGTCCCTTTTTGTAAGAGCCAGCTTGATCTCATTCGGGTTAAGCGTCGGGCAAGCAGATGGGAGCGGGCAAGCAAGACGAATGTCCAAATTCCGTGTACGGAGTGTGTCGAAGTGTGTCGGAGTGTCGCGTCTCATGTCGCCGCCGTGACTAATGGCCACCCAGTAGCGACGCCGACGCGTCGCTCGCTCGGCCGGCATATTGCCCAATGCCCAGGGCTCGTGCTGATTCCGTATTGAAGGGTTCACGACACCGACATTACATGTACATAAATAAATAAATAAATAAATAAATTACCTAGTACGGTCTAATGTTGTGATAGCCGGCGGTCAAGTGGTTTGAACGTGTGATTTCAAACATGAATTGCGTTTGAATTTATATGAGTGGTCTACTCACATATACTGCACACTTATGAGTTCTCCATAATGTTCTCAAAGAGTGAAGTCTGCCACGAAAAATGGACTATATAATCATAGTTAATGAGAGGCGACAGTATTCCAAGCCAATGCGCGTATTGCTACTTTCGTTTTTTCTGCCTCCTTCTTTCTTGCCAACAACGCATCGGGGATGCCATTGATGTTGCTATTACCATGGGCGACGGTGATCATTTACCATCTGACTCGTCTGCCCCTAAAAAACTGTTACATTTTTCCTGTTAATATTAAAAATAAAAAATGGACCAAACAACGTAGCGACGTAGCGGGTCAGTCCCGGGACGCATATTGGTGTGATATCAAGAGCAGGTCAAATGACCCGTGAAATTGTCGCCATCGATCGGCCGCCGCTGGCGGCTCCCGCGCAAAAACTTCGCCGACGACCATCGCTTTAATTTTGACTTTGCTTGTATATTTATAATCAGTTATAATTATGTAACCTATGTATGTATGTACCTACCATGTAACCTAAGTGAAATTAAGATTAAAAAAAATCTTGTGCTCGAAGAATTATTGACGAAGAATCAATCGAGTTGAAAACGAGTAGTTTTTGCTTTCAGTGGTTTTTTGTGGATTCGGAAATTAAAAAGACGAAGGCTGTACGTGTCAATAAACTTGGAATTTCCTCGCAAATCTACCGAGGTTAAGAACTGTGATATTTCCTTTAACAGAAAAATAAAATATCTTTGGTGATATTTAAACCCAGTTACACCAGGGACCAATACTTCGACAATGTATGCAATGCACATCCTGCGTTTGAAATCGTAATTTGACGCATGGGTTTGCAACGTTTGCATCGACGCAGCAGTCTCCCGGCTCGGCTCGGCGGTGGGCCGGAGAGATGGAAAGGGTATAAACTAGTAAAAAGGATGCAGTTGGCCTGCAGCGTACACAGTGTTCACAAAATCAATCAATCGGGAGCAGCCACCGCGGGACAGGCCGCAAGCAAAAACAACTTCAGTGAAAAGTGGGAAGCGCGCACTTGATTGGCAAGTGCTCTTTGCTTTTGCAACAGAATTCTATTGTAAAATACATATGTCTTATGTTGAATCCAAATACTATTATTACATATTAGTTTAAAATTGTATGTATCCAGAAACGCAAAATAAACCACTAGATCACAAACGGTGTCGTAGATTGATTCTGATATGATATGAATTTTATGGCATTTCGGGACTAAAACGGATGTTTACCTATACATATAATAACCATGTTCTAACCACAAAAAGAATACTCCATGGTCCGATCGTGCTCTGGATCTGCCTGGAGGCACTCCCGAGGCAGGACGCAAGCACGTTGAGTGCCTCGAACGAACTGACGGTAACCCCCGTTTTATTCCCCGTTTTATCGAAACATAAGGATGCTCCATCATCTTGCTTCTCGTAAACATATGAACACGCGTGTGTAAGAGCACATACACCTTGTACTTATTACCAGATAATATATAAATAAATAATTATGTTCTACTTGTTGAGAACCTGACTTATCTTACCGATAATGTACCTATTAACCTCAAAAATAAATATAAGTATCCTTGTTTAGCTTTCCTGCAACAAACTATATTATTTTTATCTCAGGTTCGAACATGCACCAGTTTTTAAATTAGACCTCAATAATTTATTTTCACGTTAGTTTTACCTTGCGATAACTCCTAAGATATTCATTTAAATTACATGGCGTAAAGGCTTATCATAATACCCCTGAAATGCTTAAGGTGACTAACATATTTAAGTCGATGAGGATTAATACTATATCTATCTAAATAGTTTTGCTGTAAGTGACTATTTTTAGAACTAAGTATGGGTATAGTAAGCTATCCTTAGATCCTTAGAAGATAGACATTGTTGTTGTATTTACTTGGCACCGACTTCAAAATTGTAAAATATTTTTTTAATCATTTCTGATTAACTAAATCAACATACGAATTACCTTATGCTTAAATTTATTTTTTACTTTTTAGTTTCCTGTTTGAAGTCGGTTTATTTTTTTGTTAAAAATTATATTATGTTAAGACGATAACTCTGCAACGGCTCTACCCGATATTTTATGAATCAGTTTTGTCCGATAATACATAAAATTTTAATATCGCGTCCGTAAAACACCGGCGAGTTGTGAGGTGGCGTGTAGATTCCGCCTCCAGCTACTTGGGTTGTGTGCGACCTATTGAAATTTTATGAGACTCAAATGAAATTGTAAACATTTATAAGTTCCGGAGCTAGCCATGCTAAAGGTTTTAAAACCAATTTTATAAAATGTTCAGAAAAAAGAAAAGTAATTTCAAATTCTCCTTTTCGTCAAAACTCCCGTTGACAATTTTTTGAACCTTTATTGAAATTTTAGATAAAATATTCCCCTAATGATATTTATCATATCAAAAAAAGATAAATAAAAAATCGATGAAGATAATCAATGTCGTCGTCAACGTCGATAGATCTATGATAATGCTATGATAGAGCTATGAGCCAACATCCAACCATAATACCACTCACTACACGTCATTGAAAAAAAATCATATGAAAAATTCTCGTTGATGCATTTTAAATATTAACTTCAAATTGCACATAACTGAACAAGCTTCCACAACATTATTCCCGGGAAGATATTTTATTCATAGCTGGTTTATTTTTTTACGTTTCTGTTGATGGTTGTTTCCGAGCCGGCGTTTTGTTCGTTGGAGCAAAACTTTTATGCGAACATTGCACTGGTGTAGCTAGTCTGATAAACTTTGCGTAGTGAATTATGTAGAATTGAGTGTAAATGTTTATACTCGTACCATACGGATAGGGCAATCCACAACTATTAAAATTAACAGTGAAATATTAACAATTTCAGCCGACGACGATCCAATAAATCGGCTTGCCCTTCTGATCATGATCGGCTGTTGACCTTTGATGTCCCTGATTTCAAAGGTCAATGAGTTGGTGATCCAAAGTAAAAGCTTTGTTGCCGACTGCGTGTTGCCAGGGAACGGAAGGGAAAGTTCTTCCTTTATGGCACATTTTGATAATTCTTTCGACAATCGATAGAACTCGTCGTAATTGTCACAAAGCAAGTAGCAATTAGTAGCGTATAAGTAATGAAATTAGTGAACTATTTCAAGATTGGTATCATTAAATCTTTATATTTCTGCCCGTGATTGATTCCTTAGAACCTTAAGTGATTAAAAGTTGGTTGCCAGCCGTATTCATCGAATTTACTATGTTCCAATTATACATACATATTAATAAATACGCTATTTATTCAGTAGTTCTCCTAATTAGCCATAGAGATATAAGAATGAAGAAATACACAATATTTATCTCGTAGACCCACAAGAACGTAATTCCATCAGTAGGCGTTATCATATTTTTTCAATGATTGAAAAATTACTTATATTTTAATTTCAGGGACACACTAACCATGGACGCCGTGAACGCACTGCAGCAGGTGCTCAACGTGCAGCAGGCGATTCAAGTGGTCGCCGCGCTTGCTCTCACCGCTTACTTATTCCCGAAGCAAGCTGTGGTTTTCGGTAAGTAAAGTACTATCTTATGCTATATTATGGTACAAGTCAACGTACCATCGCGCTTTTTCGACGAGTAGATACAGCTGTACCATACAAAACTGATTACAATGAAAATAATAATAATATAGCAAACAGTGCGCAACAATAACCGCCTCGACTGTTCCAATAATGACGTCGCCAATGTTCTTTAGCGACCAGAATGGAAAAAGCCGTAATCATTAATCAGTAGGTACCTATTTAAAGGCTACAATGAATGGATTATTTGAAATTAATAGAACCTACATAACAAAGTAGATAATTCATCATTTAGACCAAAAAACTATGATACGACTTTTGTTTCAGATAATCAGGAATTCGATTTCATCGTGGTGGGCGCAGGCTCAGCGGGCACCGTGGTGGCGTACCGGCTCGCCGAGTGCAACTTCAATGTTTTGCTCATCGAAGCTGGTGGGGACCCGACAGCTTCATCTTTGGTTTGTGTAGTTTTCCCTTTGCTTTAAGTATTACCAATGGGAATTTGTAGTGTCGAGAAGTAAATACTTTGTGCGTTTTATTTCAGATGCCCGCATTGTTCCCGTACTTAGCACACACCGCGATGGACTGGAATTACACTAACGTACCGGTTGAAGGCCAGTTTCAATGTTTCCGAGCGCAGACAGTCAATCTTACCATTGGGCACGTCCTCGGCGGAACGAGCAGCATCAACTACATGTTTTATGTCCGTGGATGTCCTGGAGATTTCTCCTCCTGGGCAACCGCAGCCAACGACAGCTCCTGGGGATACAACGGTATGCTACCATACTTTATTAAAAGCGAGAGACTTGAAGACAGGGAAATTTTGAGCTCGAGTTACCGCAGATATCACGGTACTAATGGATTCTTAGGTGTAACAAGGGATGATGACCCAAAACTACGACCATATTTGGAATCATTCGAAGAACTTGGAAATGCTGTACTTTTAGATATAAACGCAGATCGTGGCTTGGGATACACTCGGCAGATGTACACAATAGCCGAAGGCGTGCGCCAATCAACCGCTTACTCAATTCTCTCTCAACGCAAAAACGCAAATTTGAAAGTATTAAGGGGAACATTTGTAACTCGCATATTATTTGATGAAACTAATAATGCAATTGGAGTGAGAGCAATAAATGAAGATAATGAAGAAATAACATTACGAGCAAAACATGAAGTTATAGTGTCAGCTGGGACATTAAATTCCCCACGGTTACTGATGTCGTCGGGGATCGGACCTGAAGAACATCTAACATCTCTCAATATTCCAGTGAGAAAAAATTTACCCGTGGGACAGAACTTACAAGATCATTACCCTATCATATTTTCTTTAAAAATGGAGGAGTCAAATAAACCACCTCCTCCGACGAATCCCCATAAATTTCCATTTCCTGCTCTCACTGGATACGTTGCTCTGAATAAATCCCAAAAATGTCCCACTTACCAAGCAATAAATATGTTAATACCTGCTGGCTCGAGGTCTCCCATGCAACTATGCGTTTTTAACTACGGGTTTCAATTTGATATCTGCCAAAAATTTTATGAGGGTGGTAAGAATAGAAATACTATTTTCGTGTTCTTGGCTCTTTTGCATCCAAAGTCTCGAGGACGAGTGCTGTTACGAAGTTCTAACCCACGTGACCCGCCGCTTGTTAACGATAGGTACCACGAAAACGGTGAAGACTTAGAAACCCTTGTAGATTCTGTTATGGATTACATGCGGGTCTTGAATACGTCTTACTTTAGGAGCGTTAATTCAGAAATGGTGGATTTGAAGCTACAAATGTGTCAGGGCCTGGAGAAATTCACGAGGGAATGGTGGCGCTGTTACGTGCGCTGCATGGTGTTCACCTTCTACCACTACACTGGGACCTGCGCTTTAGGCTCGGTGGTGGATAATAAGCTGCGAGTGTTCGGGGTCGGAAGGCTCCGGGTGATGGATGCCAGTGTGATGCCGCGGATAGTCGGCGCCAACACCAACGCCGCAACCATAGCAATCGGGGAGAAAGGCGCCGAGACCATCATTAGGGAATACTCCTGCCGTGATCAATCTCTTTTTAATATTCTGCATCAAAAATTTAACTTGTGGTAGTTATCATTCGATTATATTATCAAAATCGCATTTTATTTCGTAGCCATATTAAATAAATAATGTGTATGTTGATCAATGTGTTGTTTGACTTTAAAGTTTGTTCATTTTACTACAATACGGGTACACTCTATTTTTCATAGAGTTAGTCACGCATAACGTAAATATCACAAACGAAGGAAGATAATATTTGACATATTATTTACCAATGATGTTATTCACATAAATAAAATTTGACGACCCGGATGGCGCAATGGTTAACACGCCGGATCGCCGTTCCGAGGGTCCTGGGTTCGATTCCCAGCAAGGCGGAAATTTGAATGATGAATTTAAATTTCCGTTCTTGGTCTGGGTGTGTGTGTTCTTGTCTTGTGTGTTGTCCATGGCGCCCACGACACAGGGAATCCTAGTGGGGGGCTATGAGTGTGTAACGTTATTTATTTATTTTAAGAGGAGGTATAAAGCAAAATTGGCAATCGTAGATTCAATTTTTACAGTAGTAGATCAAGTTTCTAGAAGCTGAAGAAAAACATAGTTATACTTCATCATATTATTGAGTGAATGCAAGAAGCAAAAACATAAAAAAATTAAATTTTCTCGATAGAAAAAAATCACAAAGTTAGGTCTAATTTTCAACTAAAATCAATTTATTTTCAATATGGTGCATGTTTTTGAGTCAATATTTTAATATATTATGCTAATTAGTATCACGGAGGGATTTGTAGATCGATTTCTAAATCAAATCTATAATTTACGAATTATTTAAATAAAATACATTTATCTTCATAGCTCTAGGATTTTGACATGCTCTGTTCCATTTATCAGTACCGTTGCTCCATTGAGACGGGCGGGTGAAATTTGATTTTTTCCTAGCTTTATACCCCCTCTTAATATATAAGTAACGTATTACGAACAATTGTGAGTAGACTAAACAATGGAAGAATACAGCGCCTTACGTACTCAATACAATAATACGTTCAAGGTATTGTTTGTGTTGCCTGGATTTTGCAGCGCATCAGGTGTTTTCCGAATCGCGAGTGGACTGTTTTCATACTATCTTGTGAAAACGCTGCATGTGCAAGCCCCAAGAGCATCTTGAAGGTATTTATGACAGGCACGCCTCTCGATATCGTTTCGATTCGATATCGAAACATTGCTCCAAAGTTTACATGACATAATTATTCATTGGAATTACATTAAATTTTAGGTTGGTAGGTATATGTAGTATATCAACATTTATGATTAAATTTTATTTTGAATTTTATTGATTTTTATCATTTTGATTGAATTGATTTAATAGGTAGTAGAGCCTAGAGTTCGCCCGGGGTAATATTACCGCCCGTAACGGTACTTAGAACCATTTCTACCGTGTGATAATTGTTTTAACAGCAATTGTGTTCCGGATAGAAAGATGTGGAGCCGGTTACACTTTTTTAGAGGGGACCATCTCAGTCTTCAAGGGTAGCAACACATCTGTGACCGAATCAGAACGAGACTCTTACTAACAATTACTAACTGGACTATTAATAACAATACTAACAGGCCCTGTCCCAGTCCTCATACTTACTAACAAACTAACCAGCTAATGTTCTAACACCGTCTCCTAACCAGACCTAATATCCCAGTCCCCATTCGAGTCTTGTTCGAAGTCGGTCACAGTTGTCATGGGCGGCAGCGGATGGTGGTAAGCGGGTAAAAATCATTAGGTATAATATTAGTACTCGTAAATTAATTCCTATTACTTTGTAAACTGTAATTAAACAAATTACTATAATTAAGTTTAATAAACTAGTTATAGTACCTACAATGGTCCGTAGATGATGATGATGATGAATTTAGTAATATTTACTGAAAGTAAAAGTGCATAGCTATTGAAGTAGATAAATGGAGTAACTAACCGGTTGGTAGATCTCATGCAATGTCTCATAGAATGTCACCGGAGCGAGGCATCGAGCGCAACTCGCCTTGTAGTTGTAGGAACGTACTTAGTATGCGAATACGGAGGGATCATTGAATAAATCTAGTGCTCTTCCACTACAATGCGGTCATAAGGCCCAGTTATGCTGCTTTTCAAGTACCGTACCGCAATATGGGTACCGTGAGTACCTAAGTATTTTTTTAACTTATTTGCTAGTTCGCCTGCAGGGTAGATTGTTGTCAAAGATTAACTTAGCATCGTATAAAAAAAGATTAGGTATAGACCCCCAATATTTGTTTTTGCCATATTATTATATCTTCCTTGTACAGACAGCGATCAGTTACATTTTAATTAGTATAGATTGTTACGGGCAAACAACTGAGGTCACAACATTTTTTTCTTTTGATGAATTAATTGCTAAGTATGATAATAATATTGTTTTTGTTTCATTGGTAACAGATGTGAAACTCGCGAGCGAGGCGCTTCGCAATACGTCAGTGTGTGTACAACAGTAAGTACAAACGTCGGAGTTACCTTGTTACTCTTCTGTGATTACAAACCAAATAATTGTAATACATTGTTGTATTTTGTAAACTTGCTGGTTATTAAAAAAAAATTATGCGTAATAAATAAAATTTCGTTTATATTTTGTTTGAGACGGACTTACATAATATCTAATCGCTCCATAAAGATTATCAACACATTTTCATACCTTCAGCGTGTAATACGTCTCTACTAGGTCGATTAATTTACGTTATGGCACCAGATTAATAAGTAACAGGAATTCATAGCCATGTGAAGTTGATTCTGTTTTTAATTATGGAATTGTTATTTGAAATACATATTATAATAAGTTATGTTATGATTGTGTTGTGTATGCCATCTATGGTAAACAGGGAATATGCATAGATCGACGACTAACAATTTACACAAATGAAGGCGACTATTCAGTGCGGTAATTTTAAAGAAAGCGCTACTCATTTGCAAGTGCAATTGCTTGCCCAGATCACCATGGACGCGGTGGCGGCACTGGCGCGGATCGGACGCGTGCAGGACGCCTTCCGGGTGATCGCAACGCTCATGCTGACCGCCTACCTGTTCCCCAGACAGGCCGTCGTCGAGGGTAACGTGTTACAGCACTGTACCAGACAACTGGTACTAATCATGCAAGCATTTAGAGTTCCAGGTTTCGTTGGTCACACGTCTAATTGCCTATATAGAACTGCAGACAATCTATGCGGACAACAATGATGTTCGGAATTTCTCACTATTGGGAACTTTTTATTTATGTATGCTGAAAGTATGGTCTCTCGATTACGATATCCATGGCCACCGACGAATATTACGATGAAATTGAGAAGATCGGTATATGATCATTGTCAAGCTTTAACATTTATTAAATTAAAAAAAATGTTCAGATCTCATCGATATTAAAAGATCAAGATGAAGATACTTTACTTCTTAACGAAGAAAAGATGAAGATACTTGATCCGTCGATCTGCGCGGGTATCCGATTTTATTAATTAAGCGTTGTAGTATAATATTTCTTTCATTACATTTAGCTAACTTAATTGCAGATCAGCAGCAGTTTGAATTCATCGTGGTGGGCGCGGGCTCGGCGGGCGCCGTGGTGGCGGCGCGGCTGGCCCAGTGTGGCCACAGCGTGCTGCTCGTGGAAGCGGGCGGGAATCCGCCGCAGGAGGCCCTTGTTAGTTGTATATGGCTACAACCCATTAATGGCCCACTACTGAGCACGGGTCTCTCCTCGTACCTGAGGAGGCCTAGAGCATACTCCACCACGCTGCTCCAGTGCGGATTGGTGGAGGGGTTAGTGGCCAACCCAAGTGTCGAAAATTTTAAGCCGCCCGAAGGTATCCGACATGGCTTAACGAATGCTACCAAATGATAACAACCGGGACCGACGGCTTTACGTGCCCTCCGAAGCACGGAAGCGCTCAAGAATTTTTTTTTGCCACTAGCGGTCACCCATCCAACTACCGACCGCGCCCGCTGTTGCTTAACTTTGTCGATCACTTGAGATCGACGCAAGCCGCCGGGCTATGAGCGCTTCAAGTTAGTTGTATATAATTTTTATAAACTTTAACCTTCAATCTGAAACCAGCTTCATCTCTAGATGTGTCATCTAAACTGTGTACCGCGCTTGAAGATTGTTTTAAGCGGTAACTACTTATGAATTTTACTACCAAATCTATAGTATAGTAACAATAATAGATTTCCGCTTTCAGATACCAGGGTTGCTCATGTACCCGACGCTGTCGCAGATGGACTGGAACTACACGACCGAGAATGACCATTACACGTTCCAGTGCCACCGCAGCAAGACCGGACAGCTGACCAGCGGTCGCGTGCTTGGAGGTGGCAGCTCGATAAATTACATGCTCTACGTACGAGGGTGCCCCGGAGATTTTGACTCTTGGGCTGAGGCAGCCAAGGACCCGACATGGAGCTGGAATGGAGTCTTCCCATATTTTGTGAAAAGCGAAAAGTTACATGACCCCGAAATTATAAATTCTCCTCTGGGTATCTACCACGGCACCGAAGGATTTTTAGGCGTAACGCGACAAATGAGTGCCTTGGCTGATAAATACTTAGAATCGTTTAGAGAACTTGGACATGATATACTGTTAGATATAAATTCAGATCGTCACTTGGGCTATAATCAACCAATGTTTACTATTAGTAAAGGTGTCCGTCAGTCCACTGCGTATACAGTGTTGGCAGCAATGAAATATAACAAAAACTTACATGTCCTAAAGAATACACTTGTCAATAGGATTTTATTTGATGTGAACAACAATGCGATCGGCGTTGAAGCGACTACGACCGATAATAAGCATAGAACACTGAGAGCCAGTAAGGAAGTAATAGTGTCCGCGGGCGCGTTAAATACTCCTCGCTTGCTAATGCTCTCAGGAATAGGTCCAAGAAAACATTTACAATCGCTTAATATTCCAGTTGTAAGTGACTTGCCGGTAGGGGAAAATTTACAGGATCATCTAGCTTTTATGATGGCCATAACATTGGAAGAATCAACAGATCCACCGCCTGTATTTGATCCCCGTCGATATCCTTCAGAAGCATTCACTGGTTATGTGGCATTGAATAAATCCAACATTTGTCCTGATTATCAAACAATAAATCAAATCATACCTCACGATTTACCAGGTGCTATGGAAAATTGCGTCTTTAATTTTGGATTTGACTTCGACATCTGTCAAGAAATTTATGACGCCGGGAAGGGTAGACGCCTGTTAATAGTGATTATCGATCTCTTACACCCCGTGTCCCGCGGACGCGTACTGCTTCGTGGTGCTAACCCTATGGAACCTCCATTAGTGCACAACTGGTGGTTATCTGATGAACGAGACTTGGAACTCCTCGTGGACTCAGCGATTGACTTTGTTAAAGTTCTTGACACGGCTTATTTTAAGAGTATTAAGTCAGAAATTGTATCTTTAAAATCAGTAAAATGTACAATGTTTAAAACCTGGAGCAGAGATTGGTGGCGGTGTTATATCAAGTGTATGATGATTCCGTTCCAACATTACTGTGGTACGTGCGCTCTGGGTTCCGTAGTCGACAGTCGCTTGCGAGTGTTTGGGGTCAATCGACTGCGTGTAGTGGATGGCAGCGTCATGCCTAAGCAGATCAGCGCCAACACCAACCCCGCGATCATTATGGTCGGGGAGAAAGGTGCAGACATCATCAAGCAAGAGCACGGCTGCGACTACCACAATGGTGCCTTCTCCCGCCCTCCTACCCTCGCCCACCCTTGGGCAGACTGGTTTTATTGGCCTTAGGTATATTGTGAAACACCTCGCATTGTTATTGTTAGTAAAGTTATCAAATCTCTTTTTCATGTATTATAATTATTATAGGTGTTTTTTTATAAAAACTGTGAAGATATAATATGCATGTTATTTAATTTTGTTTACAGAGGATATATAGAATAATAAAGGATTTTGTAGTTATGATGATTTTACCTGTGACCAAAGTATTAAAATAAAGTGAAGATATTTAAATTACACAATTATGTTGTTTTGTTTTAAAATCGTACTGACCGAGATATCAAACAGACGTCCATTGATATAGTGATCATAGCAACCAATGATTAGTCTGTCAGTGGTAAGATGTTATTAATTTTGGCTGCCAGACTACAAATTTTTCCAAATCTTTATTTTTTACTTAGTTGATTTAAAGTACTTTGGGTGCGACAAACGGACAGACCTATATTTCAATTTTACTAATGGAAGAAATGACAACAAAAAACAATAAAAATCTTAAACGAATACAAATTATGTACAATACTTCGCACTTACATACATAATTATGTTCGCCGACGAAGCTTCCCACTCCTTAAAGTCAGTAATACCCTGAGCACTTTGACCTTTGGTAGCAATCGAGCATTCAGCTTCCGCTGCCGCCCATGACAACTGCAACCAACTTAGACTCAACACTAGACTCAAATGAGGACTGGGATAGTTAATCCGGTTAGGTGACGGTTAGAAAATTAGCTGGTTAGTTTGTAAGTATGAGAACTGGGACAGGGATTGTTAGTGAATGTTAGTCCTGTCAGTGTTAGTAATAGCCCAGTTAGTAATTGTTAGTAAGAGTCTCGTTATAATTCGGTCACAGATGTGTTGCTACCCTGGACTGAGATGATCGCCTCTAAAAAAGTGTAGCCGGATCTACACCTTTCTATCCGGGACACAATTGCTGTTAAAACAATTATTACACGGTAGAAATGGTACTAAGTACCTTGGCGGGCACCGATCAGTCGCGTCCTATTGTCGTATTTGTGTATGAGCCAGCGGAGCTCAGGACATTGTTAAAAACAGGTGTAAGTTTACACAGTTCAAATAACAAAAATAAATTCTAACACACACATACTCCCGCACTAGGACTATGGCATCCATGCCACGTTGTCCACAACACAAATAACACTTCACTAATGCTATTATAATCGCCTTGTTACCTTAATCAACCAAGAAAATATCTTAACGTACTAAAGACATCTAAATAGTAATAATGACCTAGTCCGTTTCTTCTAAGCAGGCAATCGAGCAAATTAAATAAATGAATAATTAATTTTTATTAAATTTACCGATGAAGTTCATAAAATTCATTGCCCTATAAACGGGACAAAAATAAAATTTTCTTTGTTAAACTCTTATATTATCCTCCCGCTGGTTCAGTCGGGTAAAAAATGTCTCATTTTAAGAGTGCTAATTCACAAATAGCAGATTTGATGTTAAATAGATGTTCCGGGCTAGAGTACTTGAGCAGGGAATGGTGGCGATGCTATGCGAAGTGTATGATGATGTCGGCGTACCACTATAGCGGGACCTGCGCACTGGGGTCCGTCGTCGACAGCCACCTGCGCGTATTTGGGGTCAATCGACTTCGTGTCGTGGACGCCAGCGTTATGCCCGAGTTGATCAGCGCCAACACCAACGCCGCAACCATCATGATAGGCGAGAAAGCCGCTGACTTTATCAAACTAGACCACTGTTGCAAATCATACAATGGTGCCTTCCCTTCTCCTCCTTCCGTTGTCCGCCACTGGACAGACTGGTTATACTGAATCTAAATGTATTTCAAATTGTAAATTAATAAAAAGAAATGGAAGATAGGCGACAGAGCCCCTTACTTTATCAAACAAGACTATTTATGCTGTATATTAAAGAGAAATAGATGAAAGACATGAATGTTTGTATCATTTAATAAAACCAAACAAATAAAATTAAACATGAGACAGAAAGAGACGCTTATTGTAATGCGCCACATTGTAATTAAGATGTATACAATTTAACAACTAATTACGATAAAAAAAGCAATTTGATTCGAAATAAAGGAAAGTAATTGATATGTCTAAGGTTTCTTGTATAAACACTATTTCAACGAAACAAATACCGTGAAATACGTGCCAAGCTAACTAGTCAACGCAATCGATTTCGAGGTAATAAACATTTTTATCTAACATAAACATACATCTTTACTTATTTCAAAAACTAATGCATAAAGTTGTTATAAAGGCACCGCAGGAGTAAGTTTACCCATGTTAAGCCATGTAAAATTTAGTTTTTATTTCAACTTAAGTACCCCATTAAAAAACTGTGTTTTTAACCCCCGACGCAAAAAGAGGGTGTTATAAGTTTGACGTCGATATCTGTCTGTGTGTTTGTAGCATCGTAGCTCTCAAACGGATGGACCGATTTCGATGCGGTTTTTTCATTTGAAAGCCAGTTTCCCTGCGGTAGTTCTTAGCTATGTTTGGTCAATATACCGGGTGTAACCGTTAAGTGTGCACAGGCGATTATTCCGTAACCATTACAGATATCAAAAAACTTTAAACTGATATCCAAAGCACTTTACCTAATGAGTAAAATGACAATAATAACTTATTAAAAATAAAAAGAGAAATATCAAAAATTTTACATTAAACTGTCCTCTCTTTTCCAAAATGATGTAAGGCGTTTTTGGCGTATGATTACTCGATTAAGAGGAAATACCACGCGAACCCTTTTTCAAATTTGGGATTTTTTCACTCAATATCTCTGTCGCGCTTGCGAGCGGCGTGTATGTCAGTGCGATAGAGACAACTGCAGCTCCGTGTAAAAACCCGAGGCAAAAATCATCAAAATCGAGGTTCCGTTCTCGACTAATCCCCCCGCCAAAACAAAAGCAATCTTAACGAAATTTTGGAAATTGAATGGGAAGGAGATATTCTGTGTCGGACCGTTTAGCTTTTTGTGCTAATAATTATACAATTTGTGTACTAGGCGTTTGTTTGCGGCATATTTATTTGGCAGTTTTAAGCGCTGTTTGAAGTAGCCTAAAACTTTTGAAAACAAAAATATGAATAAAATCAAAACGCACCGACATAGATAATGATGATATTATTCTTGTGTGAAAAAATTATTGATCTAGAGTCAAAAACCAGCGAGGGATTAGTCGAGAACGTTTGTATGGAAAAATGACCCGTAGCATTTCCTCTTAAGAGGAAATACCACGCGAACCCTTTTTCAAATTTGGGATTTTTTCACTCAATATCTCTATCGCGCTTGCGAGCGGCGTGTATGTCAGTGCGATAGGGACAACTGCAGCTGCGTGTAAAAACCCGAGGCAAAAATCATCAAAATCGAGGTTCCGTTCTCGACTAATCCCCCCGCCAAAACTAAAGCAATCTTAACGAAATTTTGGAAATTGAATGGGAAGGAGGTATTCTGTGTCGGACCGTTTAGCTTTTTGTGGTAATTGTTATACAATTTGTGTACTAGGCGTTTGTTTGCGGCATATTTATTTGGCCGTTTTAAGCGCTGTTTGAAGTAGCCTAAAACTTTTGAAAACAAAAATATCAAAAAAATCAAAACGTACCGACATAGATAATGATGATATTATTCTTGTGTGAAAAAAATATTGATCTAGAGTCAAAAACCAGCGAGGGATTAGTCGAGAACGTTTGTATGGAAAAATGACCCGTAGCATTTCCTCTTAAGGGCTTCACGCGTGCCATTATAATGTTTGAAAGCTGACGTGATCGACTTGGTTCCTAGTTGACATGTTTCCTTTTGATTTGTTCAAGCGTTTGACGTTCATCAGCTCATTACAGATTTTCTTAGTCGGGGATTTTTTATGTAAATATCTTACATAATTATTGTGACACAATCGTGTACCGGCCTCACTTATTGAAAGGACGTATTGTCAAAGAAAAAACTATTTCAAAACCTCGCTCAAATTCTCGTGACTATAAATGAAACTAGCCAAAGAGCTATTCCAGTTATTTAGCTACACTAATTTTAACAAAAAAAATGTCATTAAAAGAAATAAAGCAATTAAAAAAATTACCTAAATATAATATGAAATATGAAATCATTGGGAAGCTTGCAAAACATTAATCATTAGACTGTAATTACCCTGAGAACTGAGACCCTTCCCAACGAGATGAAATGATGTGAAATGAAATGAAATTTATTCGAAGTTCCATGAAATGTAATGTACATTTGGTCTGGTCACTTTGTTATATTATTATGGTCACTTTATTATAATCTCACTGCACCAGACAACCCGAGCTCACCATGGACGCGGTGGCGGCACTGGCGCGGATCGGACGCGTGCAGGGCGCCTTCCGGGTGATCGCGACGCTCATGCTGACCGCCTACCTGTTCCCCAGACAGGCCGTCGTCGAGGGTAACGTGTTACAGCACTGTACTAAGTGACAGGACCTCACCATGGACGCGGTGGCGGCACTGGCGCGGATCGGACGCGTGCAGGGCGCCTTCCGGGTGATCGCATGTTGATTCGCACGTTGAGAAAAACCAATATAAAAAGAAGGACAGAAGCCGTATGGTGAGAAGGTGTCTGTATGAGGGTATTAAATTGCAGATCAGGAGCAGTTCGACTTCATCGTGGTGGGCGCGGGCTCGGCGGGCGCCGTGGTGGCGGCGCGGCTGGCCCAGTGTGGCCACAGCGTGCTGCTTGTGGAGGCGGGCGGCGACCCGCCTATGGAATCCCTCGTCAGTAATTGTACAATACACTAACTAGACTTTCGCCATATTATTTGTAAACCTAACCTATAAATAAGTGACGAATAAGTTGACGACCAAGTTTCTCGTTCTGTAAAGCAACCGAAATGATTGTATGTGACGAGCTTGACGAGTCATTTTACTGAAAAGTCTGACTGTTGTCATTCCTCGGCCCAGCCGACCCGACCTCGCTCGTATCAATCGGCTTTACTCTGGCGTAAGGCGTCGTCCTAATTGGCAGCGATCGTACGATGGCGCGATGCGTTTTCGTCGTGCGATGGGTATTTCAATACAATTACTTGCGAGGTTAAAATAGGACACTCTGATGAAATCTGTATGTTTGAACCCATCGCACGACGAAAACGCATCGCGCCATCATACGGTCGCTGCCAATTAGGACGACGCCTAAAGCTCATTATGTCACTCGAAAATTATGTTCCTCGCTTCTTATTTGGAAATCTCATTGCAAATATATTTTACCGAAAGACAGTCACAACACACGCAGACTAAAAAATAAAAAATAAAATATAGTTAAGAAAAACTAAAAACACGCTTTTATAATAAAGCGAAATAAAAAAAAACTTAATGTAAGTAATATTATAGTGGGAAAAGCGTGGGGCCCTTTTTTATAGTACGAAAGATATGGCACAAAGCGCCCCACGCTTTTTGCATATTAATACTTATACTAAGAATTACTTTTTATTTTTTATTTCGATTTATTATAAAAGCGTGTTTTTAGTTTTTTTTAATCATATTTTATTAAATAATGTCATTAACGTTTTGTAACGCCCCTTGAATATCGTTCAAAACTAATCAATCTTATATCTCCATAGTTTCAAATCGAATGAAAAAGAAACACTTGTTGTTCGAATATTTTAAAATGTGTTCATACTTAATTGCTCATGTTTTGTAACTGTCTTTACTGTTTACAGACTCCAGGGTTACTAGGATTAATTCCGCAAACACAGAGCGACTGGAACTACACCACTGAAAACGACAATTACAGCTTCCAATGTCACCGCAGCAAAACCGTCAATCTGACCAGCGGGCACTTGCTGGGTGGCGGCAGCTCCGTCAACTATATGTTCTATGTTCGAGGGTGCCCCGGAGATTTTAACTCTTGGGCTGAGGCAGCCAAGGACCCGACATGGAGCTGGAATGGAGTCTTCCCATATTTTGTGAAAAGCGAAAAGTTACACGACCCCGAAATTATAAACTCTCCTCTGGGTATCTACCACGGCACCGAAGGATTTTTAGGCGTAACCCGACAAATGAGTGCCTTGGCTGATAAATACTTAGAATCGTTTAGAGAACTTGGAAATGATATACTGATAGATATAAATTCAGATCGTCACTTGGGCTACAATCAGCCAATGTTTACTATTAGTAAAGGTGTCCGTCAATCTACTGCGTATACAGTGTTGGCAGCAATGAAATATAACAAAAACTTACGTATCCTAAAGAATACACTTGTCAATAGAATTTTATTTGATGAGAACAACGATGCGATCGGCGTTGAAGCGACTTCAGACGATAATAAGCATAGAACATTGAGAGCCAGTAAGGAAGTCATAGTGTCCGCGGGCACGTTAAATACTCCTCGCTTGCTAATGCTCTCAGGAATAGGTCCAAGAAATCATTTAAAATCGCTGAATATTCCAGTTGTAAGTGACTTGCCAGTAGGAGAAAATTACCAGGATCACCCTATGATAATGTTAACTCTACGCTTGGGGAGATTGAATGAACCACCTTCCGTGGCAGATCCCCGACAGTTTCCCTTCGACACTTTAACTGGCTATGTGGCACTGAACAAATCCGGTGTTTGTCCTGATTATCAAACAGTCAACTATATTGTTCCTAATGATTCAGAATCCATAATGGACCTCTGCGTTTTTAATTATGGATTGAAATTTGAAATCTGTCAGGAGATTTACAACGCTGGACTGGGTAGAAGGACATTAACCTCGGTGTTAGTTCTTTTACATCCTAAGTCTCGTGGGCGGGTGCTCCTTCGCAGTACTAACCCTAGAGATCCACCATTGATATATGGTGGGTACGTATCGGATGACCGCGACCTGGAAACTATCGTAGACTCCCTTGTTGACTTCGTCAAAGTTCTTGAAACGTCTCATTTCAAGAGTATTAATGCACAAATAGCGGATTTGATGTTAAATGGATGTTCCGGGCTAGAGTACCTGAGCAGGGAATGGTGGCGATGCTATGCGAAGTGTATGATGATGTCGGCGTACCACTATAGCGGGACCTGCGCACTGGGGTCCGTCGTCGACAGCCACCTGCGCGTATTTGGGGTCAATCGACTTCGTGTCGTGGACGCCAGCGTTATGCCCGAGTTGATCAGCGCCAACACCAACGCCGCAACCATCATGATAGGCGAGAAAGCTGCTGACTTTATCAAACAAGACCACTGTTGCAAATCATACAATGGCGCCTTCCCTTCTCCTCCTTCCGTTGTCGGCCACTGGACATACTGGTTATACTGGCTTTAAATATATTTCAAATTGAAGATTATTGAGTTAAAGGGAAATAAAAAGAAAACGAAGATAGGCGAGAGAGAACAAACAAGATCATTTATGCTGTATATTATAGAGAAATAGATGAAAAACATGAATGTTTATTTCATTTAATAATGCCAAACATGTTTGATAATGTTTGATTTTATTTGTTTGACAGAGACACTTTTTATAATGCGCCGCATTGTAGTTATCATTCGTGTTATTATAATAGATACCTACATACAATTTAAGAACCCAATTTAATTACGATAAAGAAAGCAATTTGATTCGTTAAAGGAAACTAATTGATACGTTTAAGGTATAATTAGATACTATTTCAAGGAAACATATACCGTGAAATACGTGCCAAGGTAACTAGTCGAAGAAATCCACTTCGAGGTAATAAACATTTTCATTCAAAATAACATTTTATCTTTAATTTATTTCAATAGCCTGTTAATTCAGAGTACTAGCTCCTAATCCCAGTCAAAGAGTCCTGGAAAAATTAACAAATTACAGAGAGGCAATAGCTTCTTAGATTAATATGAAGAGCTTGACTAGACATTTTATACATAATTATCATGTTTAGTTTGTCTTTAAGGGACTTCACAAAAGTTGGTTATCAATTGATAACGTATGAGTGTCATATTATTGGAACTGCAATATATTAATTAACATGTGATGAATATACTGAGTTTTACAATTTTGTATACGTAAGTTTAGGTAGTATACTGGGTGATTTTTATTTCACTAGACATACATAAGGACAAGTCAAAATTCTACACTATAATTATTTCAGAAATAGCATTCAAAATATTCTAAAAATACTCGGAATGAATGGACACGGTGTGCAAACGCACGAAACACAGCTGTCTACGATACGGCGGGGCGTACGGTCCTACCGGGCCGACCGCCGGGCGGGGTTAATGACCTTTAGTGGAGTAGTCTATACTGCGTGCGCTCAGTTTGTCCACACTATGGGTTTGTAATGTGTAATTATGATAAATTTTAATACAAAATAGCCAAAAAAGCTATTCGAGTTTTTTTAGCTAAACTAAAAATAATCAAAAAATTGTAATATAAAAAATAACGCCACTCGAAAAATTTACAAAAATTTTGAAGTAGTTAATAAATCAGGGAAATATGCAACCACCGACCAGTGTGGTCGGTGCCTGCAACACATTGATCGTTTCACTGTAACTCAGTAATTACCCTGAGAACTGCGAACCTCCCCACGAGCGTCCAAGATTCTATTCCCAACTGCAGATCTTCGACATTTGTTTTGTTTTATTTGTCTATACTATAATTCGTGACAATATTATTATCTTAGAAGGGCCTTTATTTAAATTTCTATAACACACTTGCTTTTGCCCGGAGTTTCGCCCGTGTTGGAGGCAGATAACGATGTAATATTAAGACTATCCCAAGGGAAATGACCGCGATAAACCATTCTACGTCCTCACCAGAGCTTCAAACTATCTCCTAGCCAAATTTCAACTAAATCGGATTTGAAAAGGTAGCAAACAGACAGACCGACAGAGTTACTTTCGCATTTATAATAATAAGTATGAATTTAAATTGCAATATTGAACTCGTTCTTTTTCCTATGGCCGCATCAGAGAGTTGTTTGCTTGCTCGCGAGGTAGCAGCGTGCGTGCGACCTTTACTTAGATATTAATTTACCGCGCCGCCGCGCCGCTTGTAACTTACTTAAATCAGCTCAAGCAGAGCATAATCCACTAGTGTTGGTGCCTTACCACAAAAAAACAGCACATACAACAGTTTTTTTATGTTTATTGAGTACGGAAAGCAATTTTTAACGTGTACAACTTTGGTGGTGCATCAAAAGGAACAGATTGCATCGTGAGGGTGATGTTCGCGACGGTGGACACGGCGGCTGTCAAATATATTTAGAGAGGATCTTTTATCAAAATCGTATGTACTTATGTAATTACATATTTTATTCATATGCATGCATTATGACCATCGATGTGATCGATATGATCGTCACATTACGTAATACACAATTTTCTGTTTCCATTGGTATGTCATTTTTGTTATTCTTTTCACATTTAAAGTCACGGGTTCAACCGTGGCGAGGGAGATTCATACTGAATACCAACTCATGGGCCATAACTGTCACATGACATGAGCTGAATATAAACGTAGGTCAGATTAACAGTTCGCTGGGATCTGTACATCCCTGTTGAATCCCGACGGAACTTGCAAGGTGGTAGAATATTTCAGCCGTTGGACTAGCTACCACCTACCAAAACCGACCGTGAAACATTTTATATCTACATTATATTTCGGCTGCGGTATCGGAGGTACCCCACTTCGTTGTCACTCGGCAACGCGTCTGTAATACGTTTGATGTTTGTCCCCACGCCACGCCTGTTAGTTTGAAAAAGAAAAATAAATAATCGTAGCTTGAAGCGGAAAAATAATATTTTAAATAGCAGCGCAGGTAGAACACCTAATTGTAACACAGCGGACGGTCGTTGGTTTTTTACTCTATTTTATTAAGGTTATTCTAAGTTATTCTAAGTAACTATACTCACACTATGACATTGGGACAAATAAATAGAATAAATATGTAGGTACCTACTAAACTAAAGTATATAAAATACAGATCGTGCATCATGGAAAAACTATTCTTAAACACCAATGTTTAATAATTGCTATTACATAAAATCCTTATTGATTAATATTAATTGGAAGGAGGAACTTGTAATATATATTGAGCTAAGTTTCACTTAAAATTTTGTGTTTGTTTTATTTCAATCGGTTGAGAAATAAAAAAGTTATGTCCGCTTAAAGAATCACGCATAACAATTTCCGAACGTGCGTACTAACGCGGCGGGGCCACTGGTATAAATCAGGAATTATACACCAGATATCTGAGAGTACTTACGTGAACAATAAATAATTATAATATCTGCTAGTTTATGGACTCAGCAAATAAAAGTATTGTAGGAGAACCTTATTTCCGAAAAATAAAACAAAGGTCGAAATCTCAAAAACGGTGACACCTTTATTATTATTAGTGATATTTTGACATCTAATAGGTCTATCCTTACGCTATCTGCCATTTTAGTTTGTCGTAGGTATAACTTATGGGACACACTGTAATTTTACAGGGGACCTCCTAAGAAATCTATGAAATGTACAATGTGGTTAAATTATGGTCACTTAATTATAATTTCACTGCACCAGACAACCCGAGCTCCCCATGGACGCGGTGGCGGCACTGGCGCGGATCGGACGCGTGCAGGACGCCTTCCGGGTGATCGCGACGCTCATGCTGACCGCCTACCTGTTCCCCAGACAGGCCGTCGTCGAGGGTAACGTGTTACAGTACTCTACTAGGTGACAGGACCTCACCATGGACGTAGTAGTGCCAAATACGCGCCAAAACGGAACGTGTTGCTGAGGCAGTCACGTTCAGTCACGACAGTCACCTCACAAGCGACACAAGGGAAGACCCACTATTCTACACACAGACCAATATTCTGCAAAATGACACTTATTTTTCGCACGTTGAGAAAAATCAATAAGAAAAGAGGTGCGAAAGCTGTATGGTGACTCCTCACCATACAGCTTCTTCCGTCCTTCTTGGTGCGTTCGTCTTCGTGGTGTCTATATGAGGATATTAAATTGCAGATCAGCAGCAGTTGGACTTTATCGTGGTGGGCGCGGGCTCGGCGGGCGCCATGGTGGCGGCGCGGCTGGCCCAGTGTGGCCACAGCGTGATGCTTGTGGAGGCGGGCGGCGACCCGCCTATGGAATCCCTCGTCAGTAATTTTACAATACTCTAACTAGACTTTCGCCATAGTATTTGTAAACCTAACCTAGTTATGAAGAATAAAATGGTGACGAGCAAGTCGTCCACCACGGTCGACGGGAAACTTTTCCCGTCGTGAAAAGCAACCATAATGATTTTGTATGACAAGATTGACGGGACAAGGCCGCCGCGAGGCCGCTTCGCAGCTAGGTAACTGTTAAGAATTCGTACGCTTAAAGTTTAATTTGCAGCAGGAGGGCACCGCGCAACCGCCGCGCGGCCGCCTAGCTACGATCATGCGTGTCATATAAACGCGCCCTTACATCTCTACAGTTTCAAAACGAATGAAAGAGAGACACTTATTCAAATATTTTAAAATGCGTTCATACTTCATTGTTCAAGTTTTGTAACTAACTTTACTATTTACAGACTCCAGGGTTACTAGGAATCCTACCGCAAACACAGAGCGACTGGAACTACACGACTGAAAACGACAACTACAGCTTCCAATGTCACCGCAGCAAAACCGTCAATCTGACCAGCGGGCACGTGCTAGGCGGCGGCAGCTCCGTCAATTACATGCTCTACGTACGAGGGTGCCCCGGAGATTTTGACTCTTGGGCTGAGGCAGCCAAGGACCCGACATGGGGCTGGAATGGAGTCTTCCCATATTTTGTGAAAAGCGAAAAGTTACACGACCCCGAAATTATAAATTCTCCTGTGGGTATCTACCACGGAACCGAAGGATTTTTAGGTGTAACCCGACAAATGAGTGCCTTGGCTGATAAATACTTAGAATCGTTTAGAGAACTTGGAAATGATATACTGTTAGATATAAATTCAAATCTTCACTTGGGATATAATCAGCCAATGTTTACTATTAGTAAAGGTGTCCGTCAATCCACTGCGTATACAGTGTTGGCAGCAATGAAATATAACAAAAACTTACGTATCCTAAAGAATACACTTGTCAATAGAATTTTATTTGATGAGAACAACAATGCGATCGGCGTTGAAGCGACTTCAGACGATAATAAGCATATAACACTGAGAGCCAGTAAGGAAGTCATAGTGTCCGCGGGTGCGTTAAATACTCCTCGCTTGCTAATGCTCTCAGGAATAGGTCCAACAAAACATTTACAATCGCTTAATATTCCAGTTATAAGCGACTTGCCAGTAGGAGAAAATTACCAGGATCACCCTTCGATATTGTTAACTTTACGATTGGGGAGATTGAATGAACCACCTTCCGCGGCAGATCCCCGTCAGTTTCCTTTCGACACTTTTACTGGCTATGTGGCACTGAACAAATCCGGTGTTTGTCCTAATTATCAAACAATCAACTTTATTGTTCCTAATGATTCAGAATCCATAATGGACCTCTGCGTTTTCAATTATGGATTGAAATTTGAAATATGTCAGGAGATTTACAACGCTGGACTTGGTAGAAGGACATTATTCTCGGTTGTAGTTCTTTTACATCCTAAGTCTCGTGGGCGGGTGCTCCTTCGCAGTACTAACCCTAGAGATCCACCATTAATACATGGTGGATACATATCGGATGACCGCGACCTGGAAACTTTCGTAGACTCCCTTGTTGACTTCGTTAAAGTTCTTGAAACATCTCATTTCAAGAGTGTTAATGCACAAATAGCAAATTTGGTGTTAAATGGATGTTCCAGGCTAGAGTACTTGAGCAGGGAATGGTGGCGATGCTATGCGAAGTGTATGATGATTTCGATGTACCACTATAGCGGGACCTGCGCACTGGGGTCTGTCGTCGACAGCCACCTGCGCGTATTTGGGGTTAATCGACTTCGTGTCGTGGACGCCAGCGTTATGCCCGAGTTGATCAGCGCCAACACCAACGCCGCAACCATCATGATAGGCGAGAAAGCCGCTGACTTTATCAAACTAGACCACTGTTGCAAATCATACAATGGTGCCTTCCCTTCTCCTCCTTCCGTTGTCCGCCACTGGACAGACTGGTTATACTGACTCTAAATATATTTGAAATTGAATAATTATTATACTAGGGAAATAAAAAGAAAACAAATCAATGCAAGAAACCTGACTGATAGGTACTTCTCGACATAACAGGGAAAACGCTTTGCAGCAGTGATGTCGTACGGTAGCTGGAGATGATGCCTGTTCAATCGTTGACTTACCCAATCAAATTGAAAGAATCTAATATCTATAAAACTACAAAGATAAAAAAAATCAAAATGTGTGCAATTCACACGTGCTAAAAGTGAAATCTTCAAAAAATAGTTTGGTTAGATGTTATAACTATTGTTTTAGCGCTGCAGCGAACTTTAGTTCTAATCACGGAGCAATTTGCTTCGTGGTTCTAACTCTTGCTAATGTTTCTATCTCATTTTCTCCCACGTTAAAATGTGTCTGTGTCTTTTTCGTTTCCGGTTCATTTCATTTGCGCGTCATTTCCGTTTCATCGAATTCCAAATCACAACGTATAGATATATATGTATAGGTATAGAAGTTTTCACTTCAATAAAATAATTGTTTAATAAAGTAGATCAAACCTAACCCAACCTTCAGACTCGACTATGGTTATCTCCGTCAGACAATTACCAAACACACACGCCCCTGCCATAAGCGCATTGACCTGGCATTCTACCTAACCAAATTCTATTGAACTTTTACTAACCAAGGAACACTAATTTAATAAGTTATGAGATATCTCCGGAAACGTCATGTATTCCGCATTTTATTTCAATTTGTATGTCGGTGGGGCTCCATTACCCTGTAATGTTCTTCTTGTTCCGTAATGTTCTTATTGGACTGGTTCCATTTAGTCGGTATAAGCCTGTAACAGAATCCGAGTAACAAATTGGATAGGATTTTCCCAAATGTACCGTACAACGGGGCTTGTTAACAAATTTCGCATTACTCCAGGAATAACAGCTTGTGTCTATACATGTACATAATGTACTCGTATTATTTCAGATACCAGTCTTATCTGCAATAAGTAAAAAAATGGGTGGAGCTGTGTGGGGACGCACGGCCGTTGTTAAACGTCTATGTCAGCAAGTTGCTAGATTAATAGATTTAAATGTAGTCGAGACATTAATTGTGAACTAAACATTTTGAAGCAAGACGTTGAATGGTACATACATTTATGTAATTAAACCTTTACATCTGTCTCAAGTTAAAGTTGATTGACCCGCCTAATTTCTAACAGTGTTTTTAAATCAATAGTCCGTTGTATGCTAATGGTTCGATGGCGTCTTCAACAGATTTAGAGAGCTATTATCACACGATTTGCCATGATAAGTAATGCTGTATTCCTGCTTTCCTGATACTGAATGACAACAAAAAAAATCGATGTAATTTACCGTGACCCACAAACTGGTAGAGCCCTACAAGACTCACTGGCCAATCAGTATTACCCGATCGTTACTAAGGGTACCTATTAGACGTACTTCTGGTTGCTACCACTTGGTAGCAGTCGTTAGGCCATGTCGGATGCCTTCGGGCGGCATAAAAACTTCCGACACCAATCCGCACTAGAGCAACGTGGTGGAGGTATAGGCCTTCTCCGGTATGAGGAGAGACCCGTTCTCAGTAGTGGGCCTTTAATGGGTTAAAGCCATTAGACATACATACAAAACTGAATAATACACACACGACAGTGCACAATAGCAGCACAAATTCCGTCGCGGAGCCGTTAAAGTCCTAAATCAAGAAAACCCATGACCTCAGCTGATATAAATGTACTGTATCTTGTACGAGTACATTAATTCTAGGTGTCCGGTAGTCGCAAATTATCTTTCATAAATCGGTGTTAGCCATGACGTGTCAAGCAGGAGAGCTCGTAGCGACAAGATACATGGTGTCGGGTGTTTGGTGTCTACTGGCCGGGGCGGACGGGGCGGACGGGGCGGACGGGGCGGTGGCTCTCGGCTTCTGAACACATAAACATGCCTCACATTCCACTTCCAGCCAGGGTTCACACTCATAAACACAGAAAAATATCATTCACCTGCTTCAAGGATATAAAAGATTTCTAAGAAATATAGATTTTTATGATCCTGTCTGACCTGGCTGTACTACTATGATGATTATTCCCTGTCCCAGTCCTCATACTTAATAACAAAGTTACCAACTGATGTTCTCAAACCTAACTAACCTAACCGGACTAACTATCCTAGTCTCCATTTCAGTCTTGTTTTGGGTCAGTCACAGTTGTCATGGCAGCGGAAGGGCATTTAAGGGCAGCTTTAATGTATGTAACGGAGGAATTTTGTACCTCTATTAAAACAACTGCGAGGAGCAGGATCAGCAGGAAATGATTATATGAGGTGTGAGGACGCGAGGTGAGGTGTGGTGAGCTGGTGAGGTGTAGGCTTGAGGAGTGGAGACGAGATTGAGGAGCGGAGAGGAGAAATATTCAGTTGGGAGTCTTTCATAGGTTTCAGGTATTCCAGCAAAATGTTACTGGCCAGCGAACAGGCCATCTTCAAGAATAAACAGATGATTAAGAAGAACAAAGAAATCATGTCAATATGGTCATTTCAATATAAAAAGTATTGTAAAATGGAGCTCGAGTATTTAATTTGCCCTTTACTTGTACCTTTTACGTCAATACTTTTTACCGGTTAATGTTCTTTAGACAAGTACCTAAGTAGTACCTAATCTACTGAACAGAAGGGATAGTTGAAGAAGGTAGCAGCCCTATACGATATATAGGGCGCGCCGCGGACTCGCCCGAGCCCGACATCGACGAAGATAACGCATCCACTGCGGCGCAATGCCGGCGTTGAGATGCATCCACTCGTGCAGGCATCCATACGCATTAGTCAGTCTGTCTGCCACATCTCTGTATCATATTTTCAGTGGAACACGCCGAATTTCGTATTGAATTTAAAAGTGATCTAGCGTGTTGGACGAACTCACGAGCTCAAAGTGAATCAAGAGTCAAGTTTACGTTTATATACCGCTAGCGTTAAACCAGCTGACATGAATGTAGCATGTTCAAATGTTCAAATAATAGAAGAGATAATAGGATCGTGGGACATCGTGAAGAATTTTACCACCCGATTTCTTTAATGTGTAAAGTGACTAAAGCATGCATAAAAATAGCAATAAAGGCTGAAAGGCTATAAATGCCCATGCTGGTCATGAAATTTATAAAAAATTAAAAAAATTTAAATGGTAAATGTCATCATCATGTTTATTTTGATTTTAGTAGTAATAATAAACTACCTATAAATGTTGAACTTAAAGTAACTACCTGAAGCTAACATTAACATAAAAAAACTTTCTTTACCGCAAGTCGCGTTAAAAATGTTGTATCCAATAAATTCTTTTATATGAGTAGGTAATATAAAAATGTTGATGATCGAAACTATCAATCAATAAAGCAACAGATTTAACAATAAGTAGTAAGTACAAAAAATATTCTTATAAAAATACAAAAAAACGCACAAAGATTCTTTATAAAGGATTTTTGGCCATAAAATTCTTACTGCTCCAAAACTGGAGTAGAGAGCGCCAGTCTACAATAAATATTGGCAGCGTGACGTCAATCTACAAATCAGCGGAGAGCTGTAACGCCACATTTGCCTGCATTACGAGATTACATTTGCTCATTTCATCTCGATATATTCGTCTTCAATTTTATTAATGAATTTTCTTTCTCTGTTGCTCGTCTTTGTCTGATTTAATAACTAAATTGATGTAATTATGCGTGGTACCGCAGTCGTCGTCTGCCAACAAAAGTTAGCTACGCTATGTGAATCTGAGGATATTTTACAATATGTTACAATATGTTCGCTCGAGCCTCCCGCAGGTGATCCCAGTTGACACTCCATTAGCAATGACCAGGGCCACGATAATACCACAGTAGATAATCATCTTTATACTGTAATAATACTGTGCCGGGGCCGTAAGCCGCGGGACGCTGAGATTACTGAAACCGCGCGAGATCCCCTCATCCTTATGTGATTTCATCGCCACTTACCAACAGGAGGGATTATTGTCAAGCACTACCTTATAAGAAGTAAAAAAAAGTTCTTTAAGTGTGAGAACTACAGCAGTGGTTGTCGTTGTTGTTGTTTTTGTTGTTAGTATAAGAGTGTCGTTCTAATTCGGTCATTAGAAGTATTGCTACCGTTGAGGACTAAGATGTTCCTTTGCTGTTATAAGAATTATTACACGGTAGAAATGGTACTAAGTACCGTAACTGGCGGTGGTACTGCGGTGGTATTTAGTACATTAAATTCAATTCCTTCTCGTCGAGTTGACAGTACATTTTAATAACAAATTCAAAATAAAGTAACGTAAAGCACTAGTTACCCAAGAAGTAATTGATAATTGATATCATTTTACAATAAATAAACTATAAATAAATTGTGAATCGTATTCATTTTTACGAGCATGCAGGAAGCAATTTACTATTTTTATAGTTTGCATAGTTTTATACATTACAGTAACAGTTTTATAAATTGCACTCGTAACCTTCAATTGATCAGTAAATCAGATTTGGTCCAGCAGGTGTTTAACTCACAAGTTCACAACACTCAGGATATTGCATAAAGTCATGTGGAGCCCTTTATATGGATTTAGGTCATGGTTGAACTCGAAAGTAAAATTGTTATAATGCAACCACTCGTAGGTACTGAATGTGATGTTACGAACTACTGCACTGTAATGTCTGTGGCTGAACAAACAACCGCACCGAGTTGATACTGCATGAGTGATGGAGGGACATCTCAGTTGGAAACTCCGGCGATACAACTGGGAGCAAGCGGCGCGGCTCCGGCATTCATCGTGCGCCTTGTTGGACTAAGCAATGTTTGTGTTGTATCTTATATGACTAATGGAGACCTATCTCTGTTCGAAACTGCAACGCACGACCCCAGTCGTTTGCGCGGTCCAAGTTATCAGACCACTAGCGCCATCTATCCGCCGTCGCATGACTGATCGAGTTCCCTCTGTTTGGCGCAGTTAGGAAACAACTCGGCTCGCAGGAATATGTTACAACGTAAGGTACAGCGAGCAATTATTCCTTACTTAGTTATCCACGTATCGTATGTACACTCATGGCCAGGCCCCGCGTGCATTACTGATTTTTCCGGCCCCTATTTAGTAGAAAGAAAAGAAAAAAAGATTTATTCAAGATTAATTAGGTACCACTACACATAGAACTTATAATAAAACACTACACATTTAAACTTTGCTTTGAGTAAGCAATAATTATCGAGAAAGGGATCCAAATCATCAACATAACTATGTACTAGCTGTCTGAGAGCAGCTAGCGCTGCTCTTTGGTGATACTCCGGTAGGCCAAACAGTACGCACACAAAAGTAACGGAGATGAAGTTTTCCCTCCATACCATGTTTTTTCAACAGTCTAGGTAAAAAGAAATAACTTTGATGTCTACGTGATTGCTAGATTTGTCGCCCCCCCTGGACGTGCGGCCCGCGGGCGCTGCACGCCTTGCACGCCCGCTTGCGGCCTGCTCGTGGCCACCGGGCCGTGAAATAAATCAGGAAACGTTGCCGAGTGACTGATTGTTCTGAATTTAGCAGAAATGCAATGGTAACTACGACTCGCATAGTTAATCGGATGAATTTTATTTATAGTATAAAGCATTGACGACCCGGATGGCGCAATGGTTAACACGCCGGGTCGCCGTTTCGAGGGTCCTGGGTTCGATTCCCAGCGAGGCGGAAATTTGAATGATGAGTTTAAATTTCCGTTCTTGGTCTGGGTGTGTGTGTTCTCGTCTTGTGTGTTGTCCATGGAACCCACGACACAGGGAATCCTAGTGTGGGGCTATGAGCGTGTAGCGTTCTTTATTTATTTGAAAAGTTTCTCAGTAGTAAAGTGGATTATTGCTTCTTTCTAATTTATCCACCTGGTTACACAGTCATAGCCACTGCACCGCGACCGATGACCATCTGTACCAAATATTATTGTGTTTATCAGAGGTCGCCATTGTACCTAATTATATGAATTTTTGAAGACTGAGATAAACGGATCATCTGAAAGCTAAACACTCCTAATAGTATCATCACTCACATTATTATTGTTTGTTAATTTTATAACAAGACATTTCCCACGTCCTAATTAATGTGAGCGATGTGTACCGAGGAAGTGCATACCCAAATGATATAATTAGTAGATAAAGAAGATACATTCGGCGGCACAAAGCGCGGCGACCCTCGACCGGCTCTCGACAGCTCTCGACAGCTCTTGCCCGCCGAGAGCCGAGCACCGAGAGCTCTCACCGACACTACTCTCCAGTGTCGAGTGGGTAGATTGATACCGCGCTCCGCACACAAAATTATTCACATAATTCATGCAATTTGATAATCTAATTGCCGTGTCACAGTTCAGTTATTATTATCGTCTTACAATAACAAAGTGTACTTAATCCACAATTACTGGAGGTATCATGCTCTTTGATTCAACTTTTTTTATTTGAAAATCTTTAAAACAAAAGTGATTACGTAATGACAACTACGTACCGACAATATGATAACAATAACTTTATATCATTTGGTGCATGTTGTCCGTAATTAGCTAAATAATCGACATAATGTATAGAGACTTACGACTTACGACATCATTCCTTACTTACACTATGTCCCGCTGAATGGCCGCAAATAACACGAGGAGTACCAATAAAGTTCCGGGCGTGCAGCTCTTCGCCCCAGCAATGGCCAAACTCCCGCCGCTAGGGCAAACTGGCGCTCGCAACTCCCAACTTGCCCCATTACCGCTGCACTCTGCGCCGGACGCGACCCATTGTTCTCCATGATTCTTAACTTTTCAATTCACCCTCGCCTTCAGCCCGCAAGGCCGAAGCCCAACTTCGATGGCCTGTTAACGTTCTCATAAAGGAACTTTTTAACTCGCTCCTGAAATCGGGAAAGTTTATACTGTCGGAAGTTCCCTGGTCTTTTATTTAAAATCGAAAACCAATCAATTGTTCAGCGCTACCACCGAACGCTTTCCGTGTGGAGGATTTAAATTGCTTCCCGCCGCCAGCTCCCAGCGACAATCATGTCACAACGATATAAAACTTCGCAAGTTCTCCAAATCTATTAGTATTAATAAAGGTGTATTAAACAATGTTCAACGAATGCTGTCGAGTCCAAGTGTAAAATTTATCTACGTAGTGTGCGTATAAGTAACTATCGCAGTGTTGACGGTGAAAGTGTTCACAACGCTCTTTAAGTTTTGTCAACATGGCGTAGAACCAGGCTGAAATATGGAATGCCCTAGTGAGACCGCAATAATTATGAAATTAATTTGTTGAAAACTGTACCCTATAACGCCGCCTGTACGCCGCTAAGCCGTTGCAAACTTCGTAACTTCATGCCTTTGTCGTTTGAGATTTTCCCCTTTCTAAATACTTCGCTGCGAATATCTTACATCTCCACTTATCAACTTATCTCAACAATCACAAAGTTAAATCGTTGTAGCGTTCCTTCACTTTTATAGATATCCGTCTTCTTCGTGAAAGAATTTTATGGTATTTTTATAATGGAAGTTGGATGAGAAAAAGATCTCAATTATTCCTCCTCGCTGAGCAATCAGATTGAATTCCTGACGACTCTATTAAACTTATTACAAAATGGCAGTAAGCAAACCTTAAAGGTACATAGTTTAGTAGTTAAATGAAAAGCACATGAAAAGTCGTACTACCTAATAAACGAAATTAAAAGTACACAGTAGAACACATGATACGAAAAAGGTGGTGCCGAGCGCAGTTAATTCATTACAGCGCCATACTCGTACTACTCATATTTCCAGCTTTCGGCGGCTGCAGCAGAGTTGGATCTTGCAATCCCCGCCGCCCAAACACAAAACAAACGCACACACAAATCAACTCACATACAAGGCTACAAGCCGCATAAAATACATTACACGCAAACCTAATAACATCGTATTAAAATAAAAGAAACATTGTTTACTGTGTAAAGTAAAAATGTTCTAAGTTGTTTTACAATCTGTCCTGGGGACGGCGCTAATGATCTATAATACAGGATTAAGAAACCCTAAATCAGGCAACAGGCGCTCACAGAGATAGGTTTAAGAATCTTGTCGCTAAGCCCTAGTGTAAGACCTTTTGAGAGAGCAAATAAATGATTTTAATATAATAATCATTATTTTACACCTACATTACGTCTTTAAATTTGTAATTAAAAGAAAATTATAAATTTGTAGATAATTTCAATAGTCCCAAGACGGCTCCCTGCGGAACGGCAGCGCTCTGGTTGTTGAGCGGCAACACTAATCGTAATTATTGCCGAAGAACGCGTCCCATATTTCGCCGTAATCAAATTCATTGCGGATACCAAGACGGCCTAGATTTCCCCAGGGAGCTTCGCCGACCGATAGTTGCCAGACGTTGCGATACGCAGTACATCTGATATGCCAGAATATCCAATTCGGATAAACATAAACTTTTCCAGTGACACATCTTAAAACCGATATCTTCCTCGTTTGTAAATCAATGTAGGTACTAATTGAAAGCCGATGTACAAGTTACTTGAAACGATTGTTCTCAACAAATACATAGATAGTTTAACAGTTGCGATGTATGTTAGTGTGTTGTCTTGTGTTTACTAGCCACTACCAACTAACATTACTTAACCCAAACGGGATGTTGTCGAAAAAGAGAAGCACCTTCTGCTACTATATTGATTACTTTTACGTGGAGGTATATCCAAAACACTTTAGAGAGTGCGCGCACGAGGGACATTTGTCTGCGTGACATCAAAGTTTTTGTCTTCGTCGCGTCGCGTTTCCAAAGTGGGGTGCGCTCACGAGGGCGACAGTGACAAAACTTTTTTGATATGGAAGCGTCAATGGAACGACGATCTAGCATGTTAACCATTGCGCCGTCTGGCTCGTCAATGTCACGTCAGTGACAATTTTGTCTCCGACGCCGGTAGACGGACATAAAAGTCACCCAGTTCGCGCGTCGTAACGTGCGCGCACCTCCATACATATCCAAGGACTTGATAAGAGTGACGAAACAGTCACGGCGACAAAAGTCGCCCGTGCGCGCACTCTCTTATAGTTTAAATCAGTAAGCAAGCCCGATATTCGTGTCGCTACCCCGTCCGCTATCTCGCACAACAAACTCTGCAAACCCATTTCAAACCCGCAACACACTACTCCGAACAAAATCCATTGGCATTGTATTCAAACTACGGCTCTACACACAATTAAAACGACCACAACTCTCCAGTCCTTACTGCGGGCTCCATAAAGGTCAGTTTCGCGTGTGCAATCTATGTACTATGTGAAAACGTTTCAGTCAAAATGGATTTGTTGAATTTGTTCCCTCCGACGGGGCCTCGCATTCGGGCGGCTTTCGCGGGCTTTAAACGATGTGTCAAACCGTTTGAAAGGTAGGCAGTAAGCCGCACTGTGTTCAAATGTTAAAGTCGGTTAAAGCACTTTAACATTTGTCATATCGCTCGGTGAGGACCGCTGCCAACGCTTCCAGTTTGATTTTGAACAAAAAGTGAAAAGAAACCTGAGTCTGTTTAAATTTTTGACAGTGATAGATATTTCATTTCAATTACAGGTTTGTGTGTTTTAATTTGCTTAAGTGATATTTTGATCATAAGCCTATTCGAAGAATAATCGATAATGGTTTGTACGAGAATGTCCGCCGTGTGGAACGAGGGACGAGATAACGCCGGTCCGTCAGTCACTATAGAGGTCGTAGCTACTCTACCGCCGTGTAACTCCGATGGTGGCCATGCGTGATGGCACGGTAGGGGTCAGGGTCAGGAGCATCAGGAGTTTTGAAATGTTGGAAAAACTGAAGTGTATTCGGTAGCACCTTCTACTTTGGTAAACAACGTCGACCACTTACCATTCGACGGCTCATTGGTCGTCTATGGGCCATTGACATAACATCAAAATTAATTGACTATTTGTATCAACTACATCTTTTAGGACAAAAAAACAAACAAAAATACAAGGGTTAATCTAAAATATCTCCTACCTGGATTACCCTTTGTTACCGTAGGTTAAAAAAAAACTGTAATGCCAAAACACCTTCAGGAACGAGGCCATTCTCTTTTTACAACGAAAATATTTCACCCATAACGCCGGATGTAAAAGTAAACAAGATAACGGCCTCAATTAAGTGATGGAAAGTCGGTTTCCCGAACATTGTTGGGGTAACGTCAATATAAACTCCATTACGAGGGAATATTATTTATCCAACGGATAGCGCCTCGAGGCGTTACAGAACTCGCAAGGAATTGTAAGCCAGTAATACAAAAAGTACTTAAGTGATATACTTAGTCAAATTGAATTTTTTGTGTAGATAAAAAAATTAGGGCGTCGAGTGTGTCGGGGAAAGTTGGGAAGTCCGCGCCGCGCCGCCGGTGACTGGCCTGTTTGCGCGAGAATTCGCTCAACATTTTTTTTCCATTAAGGTCGATCTTTTAAGACGTCGATTATCCACTTTACGGCTCGCAGCGCGGCGCCTCCCGCCGGAGCCGAAGCCGGGGGAGCGACCAACGTTATTTGCTTTCAGTTATAGGACACCGCTTTGTTATTTTTGAATAGAACTGCCCATCTTGTCCTACTCTGCCCTCGCTTGTTTGTCGGCCTATTTCAACTGAACAACAAAATACATACTTGTCATATGGCAATATAATTAAATTATTAAAACTGGAATTATAACAAAGATCTTCTTCTATAGAGTATTATCAAAGAATTATAAATATCAGTTTTTGTCATGTGCGGACTCGGAAGCAAAATAATACGTCGACATTAATTTAATTCTCAATTGAACATTTATTGAAGGAAAACAAGGGTTTTTATAGCACCTTTATAAGCAGGGTGGTCCGTCGCAGTTTATTTTTTAATATTAAACTTATTTAAAATTAGATCAGATTACGCTGATATTAAATGTTTATTTAATTAATATCTTTGAATGTTATTTGGTAATGGTCCAAATTACAGATATATTACAGAATGTTTATAATTTAAAATACAAAATTCATTTTTTTTTTGTTTCATTTATTTTTCGTACATGCCGATGCGACACTGAACTACACCATACACTACATTTTTACACTTCTTTTTGGCAAACAGTTTATCAAACAATGTTAACGATACTGAATCTGATCTGTGGTTAACAACAACAAGCGAGCTTTATTTATTGTCAAAATGACAATCGTAAGGATACCAAAAGCGATTTAAAAGTTTGCAAACAGAGCTTTTGCTTTGACTTGTCTTGAACAGCAGCGGTACAGTTTCAGTTTGGCTACAGAGTTCACATTGTAATAAGTATATTACAGTTGATTTAGAACAATTCATATTCAGTTATGTTTGCAGTGAGAACTGGCGGGACGTTTGTTATACTATTTACTATACTAGTCCTGGTACTTTATGCTCGGTTAAAACAGGATTCAGTGCACTCAGTGCCAGAAAAATTACAGAAATACCTTATGTATGAGGAGTTGCCCGACAGCGCGGAGCTAGAAGTTAATTCGTTGAATTTAAAATTAAACGAAATCAACACGAAACGAGAAGTCAGGAACTGGAAGAAATACGGTCCTCCTCTTAGAGAAACCGTTACGTTAGTTCATAAAGACATAAAAGGACTTCAATATCTTATAATATCACTGGCCCAAGTCCGCTACATAGAATCGGTCCTCCTAGTGTTCTCCCACAGCTACTACAGCGAGCACATCAACCGGTTGATTGACAGCGTCGACTTTTGCAAAGTCATGCAGATATTTTATCCTCACTCCGTCCAACTCCATCCTAATCATTTTCCCGGGATAGATCTGGAAGACTGCATAGTCGGGAGCCAGACTAGTACAAGTGCGTTGCGTCACTGCCAGATGCGGGACGCGGCGTCGGCCGAGCGCAAGCATCACTGGTGGTGGAAGGGTAACTTCATCTTCGACCGGATGCAGTGGTCTGCCAGCTATACCGGTACCGTTATCTTTTTAGAGGAAGACCAGTACGTCTCTCCAGATCTATTGCACATGCTACAGTACTTGCAGCGATCCTTGTCGTACTTTCCTGATGTTGAAATTATGACGCTTGGAACTATGTACGCAAAACATTTGGACCCTCGTCTTTTGACTTTGGAATATTGGAGACCACCGTACGACGTGGGGATCGCGTTCAATAAAACCACTTGGAAGAAGATCCTCGATTTATCGTCATTTTACTGCATGTACGATGATTGCAGTTGGAGTTACTCGCTGCTGAACGTGTTCAAGAACTTTCCGAACGGCAATGTCAATATGGTGGCATGTGTCGCCCCGAGAGTGATATCATCGAAACAGTTCGATAGCGAGGAACGCGTGAGAGAGCTATCTGGTGTGTTTTCCAACTTAGAACTATTCCCAGAAAAAGTAAACGCTGTATATTTATTCGGACCTAATGGAAGGCTCAGAGTGAACGTCGAGGCGCCTCCAAGAGGCAACGGGGGCTGGACAAATATAAAAGACCACCTGTTGTGCCTCGAACCACTTGCAGGATTGATTGCAGAAGGGTACGAATCAACGTTGGCCCCTAGGTATGATCTATATACTGCTAAAAAATAAAAGTTTTCACTTTAGGTCATATTGCGTTTTATTTATTTATCCTTATACATAGGTAAGGACTGCATGCATCGGTTGCCCAGCTAATAAATTGTTACAGAATCTTACTCTTATGCTAGTCAAGATTTTTTTATTTCCACATTGTAAAATGGAGAATTCATAAAATGTTCCGGGGCGAGTGGGTTCATAACCGCTAATTAGAGTTTCAATGTGGGCAGTTTAATCAGCCCTCGTTACGTATTCCATTTGACCGTCGATCGCGGTCGAATTATAAATTCCTTGAGGGCTCGGCGGTTTCCTCTCCGAGCTACCCGTAGTGACGAGATGTGCGAAATTTTGGAAAAAGTAATAGTAAGTACCTATACCTACCTGGTAGAATGTCATCGGGCTTAGGATAAATCGCACTTTTTCTTTTCTTTTTGGGTTTGATTTAACAAAATCAAAATGTTCCCACATATATATAGATACTCATACTATTATGAGAAACTACTATATCATCATCATCATCATCACAACCCATAACTGTCCCACTGCTGGGTCTCCTCTCACAATGTGAGGGGTTTAGGCCATAGTCCACCACGCTGGCCAAGTGCGGATTGGTGGACTTCACACACCTTTGAGAACATTATGGAGAACTCTCGGGTGTGCAGGTTTCCTCACGATGTTTTCCTTCACCGAAGCAAGTGATAATTAAATTTTAATACGCACATAATTTTTTGAAAATTAGTGGTGCGTGCGGGGTTTGAACCCGGAACCTCCGGTTCGGCAGTCCAATGTTCAACCACACCGCTATCACAAAATATTAAAGATTAATAATATTATAATGTGGTGTCGTGGTAAGTATTCAGTTTTGAAAAAGTATTTTAATCTTATTTTTTTTTTGACAAAGATAAGCGGACCATAATACTAATTTTAGGTTTACTTATTAAGAATGTTCTATTTTATTTAAGTGTTAAGAAGCTGTTCTATTTTTTCGGCCGGGGTGTGACAGTTTATTGCCGGAGTAATGCGTCGCCCTTTGACCCTATAGGGTTATTAAAGGTATATTAATTTCGTTCGGAAGCTAACGCAGATTTATGGGAATTAGTCACATTCATTAATGTTTATATAGACCGACTTCATAATAATGGAAATTTAAGACTTATGTATATAGTTTTCTCATGGATGCCATTATCAGCACTGGACCAAATTGACAAGGGGACGGGAAGTACCAGCTTTCAAATAAAATAATCTGTCGAAAGTTCTGTGGTAACAAATATAAAAAATACAGTCGAATTGAGAACTTCCTCCTTTTTTGTTAAGTCGGTTAAAAATATATCACTCTACCTCTACTCTATCTAGAACGAGTTTGAGACTGGTGATTGCTGCCCCTTTAGGCTGATTGATACAATTCATTTTCGGGCAGTTTCCCTGAACTAAGAGCCGTTAAACTCACGATCCGATAAATCAGCAATGCAGTCACAAACGAGCGCGTCGCGCTCAACGACGCGGGCCGAGCCTGAGCATCCACACTGAGCACTGATCGCTGAGCGCTGAGAAATGAGCATTGAGCGCTAAACGGATAAAAAATGTAGACATCAGTCATTACATTTTTTATTTTAACTTACAAAAATGTAGAAAACTTCGGTAGCGTGATTTAGGCATGACTTGACGTGTAGTCATAGTATGACGTGTTTGACGGTGTGTGCGATGTCGCCACTATCTCTATACCGTGAAAGTAGTTCGATCCAACCCCTGTAAATGAGTACAGACAGTACCGGCGGCGCAGCGCTACGTCAGCATCGAACCAGGATGCACGCTGCCTCTGTCATGATAAATAGTTGGAGAAATGAGGTCAATACGCAACATACACCTACGAGTAATAACAATACCACAAGATAGTTAAAAATAAGAAACTAAGTTAACAAAATAAAGCTGGTGTAAGTTATTCTATATAAGTACATACAATCTGTCCTTATTTATCACTAAGCCCTAGTTTAAGACCTTTCGTGGAATCAAATAATTGTGTTGTTATTTTATTATAATTCGCTTTGTAATAATTGTAACGTATTGTATTCTGCTTACCAAATTCATGAATATTCTACCCCTGTCGTAAACTTTCGTCTGAGGTTATGAAAGCTTTTTTTCAAGTTGTCTGGCAAGTGGTAGCAGTCAGCCAACAGGGCCTCCGCCGGTCCGCCCTAGCCTGAACCCTGGTCTGTCAGCGTGAGGTTGAGATCAGTGTTATAGATAGGCCAGATTTTAGAACTTATAAATGTTACAAACTTTACAAAAGCATTATAATTATTGTTACGACCCACGGAATCCTAGTGTGGGGCTATGAGTGTGTAGCGTTATTTATTTATCGTTAATTGTATTATTGTTCGTATCCTAAAGTTTCGATACCGTTGCTTGTCCGTTCCGAATTATATTTATTACAACGTTACAGCTTGACTTCTCGCCCGAGTGATAAATTTGAAATAAGCAAGAGATATAAATTCAATTTAAAATCGTAATGATGCGATGCCGTCACTTATAGAAGATGTGCGATAATGCTATAAAATTAACTGTCAAAAAGGTGTAAAAGCTGGTCGGGCGATAGTTACGTCGCCAAGGTTGTACCCAACCGAAATTGTCCATAATTTAATGCAGTTCACTTTATTACGTTAAAACTGCCATAAGTCATGTTTAATGGGGTCCCTGCGGAACTTAAAACGGCTGATAATGGAAAGGCTGTTGATTGCGGACGAGCCCCATAAAATGGGCAGCAAATAGGAGGAAGTGCTCCAACAAGCTCCTAATAATGATTTATAGTAAATGGGTTTTATATTGGTGGAGTCTGCCCGCCGCCGCCGCCCTCCGCACTCGATCTTTATTGACTGGCTTCTTAGTTAGGACGACATGTAGGAGGTAGACCGGTACTTATGTTGTCAAGTGGAACGTTCAAGGCCTCCTTTTACACTTTAGTGGGATGGCCGAAAACAGGCTGTAAGAATAATTTAGGCGCACTTTGCTGCGTGCTAAGGTGTCCATTTGAGAACTTAATAATTGTCGGCAACTATTATAATTTTAAAGGGAAGTCCATTAATGGAAAGCTGGTAAAAAATATATCACCCGCTGCCAATTGCTTGTTTGCGTGTCGATGCTGCCTACTTCTCGTGACGTTGGAAAATACCACCTTTTATCTATTCTATGGAAGAAACGCATCCTACACTGGTCATTGGACCAAACCACGACTCGAAAACTATATACATAACGATAAATAAAATATGCTTAGAAGTACTACGTCATTATTTGCATCGTCAAAACTTTTGATTGATATGGGGTATCAACAACGACGGCACGTCAATGTCCTGCGAAGGAGCCTTGAATATTTTAGATTTTTTTTTCTTTCTAGCCTACAAGACTAACTAGTCATTTTTATTTAACATAAATTACTTTTTCTTCTTGTGGCTATTAAGTCACTATAGTCATTTTTCATTACGTGATCCTATCATTAAGTTATGATTTTAAACTGATATTATCGCGGACACTAAACATTATAATGTATACGTATAGTAAGGGAGGCCATTGAGATCAAAAAACATCCTCAGAATTTTAACAGAGAAGATGGGTATAAATTAGCGCAATCGTGGAACCCTGTGATTAGTTTGTGTCAAACAAAAACAGTACAGCGTTCAGTGCGTAAAGATGTCGTTAGTGTCGTGTGTCGTAATTTAAAAACAAAGAGATCAAGACGGAAAGTTGACAGGCTTATCTGTCACTAGTGTATGACAAGTGTCACCTGTCAAAAGTTTCTCCCCGCCACCGCAGTCTCGCCGTGACCATGATCCATGCAACTGGGTCGAAATATCGGTAAAACAATTCGAAATCGTGAGTACCCGTATACACTATCATTAAGTGTTGCTGTTGCTGACGAGTCCTATGATGCACAACTTACTTATTTACTTACACAGCCACCAAACTAGCAAGGAAGCCACATGAAGATACGGTGTAACCGTCGCCCGTGTAGTCCATGGACATCAGTAACGTCAAAGGCATCACCGATCCGTTACTGTACCACACTCAGTCGAGCGACAGGAGCCGCCAGCCAGCCGGGCAGGGACCCTACCGCCAAGCAGGACTGGCCTCTGTCGCCTGGTACGTCACGAAACCCTGGTCCACCGGCGTGACACTGGAGTCAGTATTCTAGGCCACTCGTGAGTGTCACGAGTAGTGTTCAGGTGGCCACCCCGCATCATCAGAACGCACCTTACTGTTTAAGCCTCTTAGGGAGCTCAATGGAAATCAAAGAAGTCGATTTGATCTCAATAAAACTGTTTACTTTTTCAAAAACTCAATTGTACAAAATAGCCGCTCGAGGACGTAGGCGATAATGACATTTGAACAATGAACACTAAGTACGTCACTTCAATCTACGCCTGTAGCTTTCTTGAGGCAATTGTCCGGTCTAATGTGTTACTGTGTACTTAGGCATATACACTAACATCAGATGAAATGACATGTAAATACATAATCTATACATTGAGCCTATTGAGTTCATTTATTTAATTAATTGATAATTCAATAACCGGTCAACCGTATTATCGTGAGATTTGTTAGGGAGTTCATCAAATTCATTATTTCACTATTAAACTAAGTATCTCATTAAAATTAGACCACACTTTTTTAATCTGACCGAGATTTTAAAATGAGGTTCGCTTTCTAGACTTTCTAGACCGAAACTAATAGTGAACAGACACGGAATAGTTAACTATTCCGTGTGAATATACTCGTACCTACAGGTGGATCAGAGCTTGCTCGGGGGCAGCGGGATAGTCTTATTGTAATCACCTCTCATATTGCCATAAAAGTAGGCACGTGATATAAATACAGAATAAATAATGATAATACCCATTATACCCCAATCCACTTGTAAGTGATCCTGCTTACGAATTGAAGAGTCCCGGGTTCGATTGCGAATGCATTTATGAGACGGGTAAAGGTTTGCTCTTAGACCATGGGTGCTTAAAATATTGCAGTGATGTGTGGCACCAACGAACGTGAGGATAACCCAACAGTGGGTTTTAAGTATGTGGGCTTTAATTACATTATGTACCTAGTGCAGGCAGAGCCTACCGACGGTGATCGTAGAGTGTAGTCGTACTAAATAAAGCGTCCTCTGCACCACACCGCCACACTGCGGGTAGTATACGCGCGGCTATTATGTGTTTGACGATAAATCCCCGTCAGGCAGGTATTTAGCGCGGGTCGCAGGTGAACGCAAATTGTGGACCCTCGTCACCGGCCCGGCACAGCGCGCCGCAAATTGAACCCTCTCTCTCCCTGCTGCTGTACACGACCAGCATACAGTGTGGCACGATATGTTGCCTGTCACACGACCTGTATTACGCCTCCGCCGCCGCGCGAATTTACTTCTCTCGACCTTCTATTTATTCTATACATACTAAATTATTTGTAACGGCCGATGGCATTTTTAACACTGAGACTTCTTTACGGAATTAAGCAAACAACCATGCAGCACCACCCATCCGCTGCCTATGACAACTGTGACTGACAGAACAAGATTCAAGACGGGATGACGGTGGTTATACTTGTTTAGGCAACTTGCATCATGGACATGCTGGGCTGGGGTGCAAAAGATGCGACGTATATATCACATATTATGTAGGTAGGTATATCTGTCACATAAACCTCTGTCCGGCCGGATATTAATCGAATACCTCTCCCAACACGAGCTCTGTACAATCAAAGCTAAAATTTAGCTGTCACAGTGTGTTCGGTAAAGGCAACAGCGAAAGGTTGCAGCTAAAATAAACACTTACCACCGGGCGGCGGCGCCCTCGGGCGTGGGTCACAGGTGGACACAGATTGTCAACCCACGTCACTCGAACTTGAATTTAAAACCTCAGCTCCTCGCAGTTCACGTACCTGTTTTGCCTTTTACCAATAGAAATACTCCAATAAAATTACACATTTAAAGCTTCTTAGAATACTCCGAGAAAAATGAAACAGCTTGGGGATCGACACGGTAACCTACGCGGGTTTGGTCGGTAGTCGGATGGTGACCAAACAGCCAAAACTTCTTGAGCGATGCCGTCCATTAGAAGGAAGATATTTGACTTTATGTTGACCAGTAAAATCTTTACTAATCCCCACAATCAGGGGGATGAGCCATCAGTAGACGGTATATAATATAACAATACATACTGTATATTTTACAGAATACGTACTATACAATATACTGTACATACATGATACAGATACTTAGAATAAAATTAGGCACCTGATGGATAGTGGTAATCGTGGCCTATGAACACGAGCAACACCAGGGAGTCGCCAGTGCAACGCCGGTTCTGAAGGAAAACTCTTTTTTCTTTTTTGTAGAGCCCCATGTGATAGCGCTCTGGGAATACCTCAGCAGTAAGTTCATTCCATAATTTGCCGGAACGAGGCAAAAACGATCGTGGCACTCGGACAGCAGATAACTGTATATCATTAAGCCATATACAGCTTCATAACCCGGCGGCTGAAGCGCAACTAAAGACTGAAGAAAACTAAGCCTACCTAAGCCTAGACATATCTATATATTATTATACTTATACCTACACAGTAGGTACTAACACAAACTTAATTAAACCGATGTGTTTACGTAAAGGAATGAAAGAGCATCTCCAATGTTTGGCATCAGAGGACGCCGACTTTTGGCGCGTTAATTCCAGCCTGACGACAAAATCCACTCCGTCCACACTCCGCACTCGAGGAGGCGTGAGGCGATGGAAAGATTCTGAAACGGGACAATCTTGGGGATAATGAAATGAAGCGAAATTAAATGAAACACTCGAGCAAGTTGCGATGAAATGAGTGAAACGGAACGAGTCAAAATAACTTTGTTGTTTAGTAGACAGGGAAAAAAATAGGTATTTGTGCAGTTCGCGTATTGTTCAAATTCAGTTCAGTTCTTAAAACTTTTACACAAATATACTTAAAATTGAAAGTTAAAATAAGTAAAAACATAATTTTATAATACTAATTTTGTCACTGCGCTGTTAGCCTCTATTGGAGTCGAAAGTCGTGCAAAAATTTCAAGCTCTTAGAGTAAGAAGAAGAACTTAAAGTTCTAAGCAGTAGGTAAACATGCTTCAAGGTAAGATTAGATTAAATTCGTTAAAATGTAATTATATTGGATTTATACTATCGAATTAAGTAAAATACTTAGGACGGAACTTTCCTGTGAAGTCACGGATTCTTGGTTCGATTCCCGGCCGATGCTGATTCGTTTATGTGACTGATAAACGTTTGTTCTCAACAGTTACAAAAGGAAGATAGCAATATTATCTATAGGTATTTGCAGACGTTGTGATGAGACATGGTCTATAATTGGTTCCAATAATTTAAGAAAATACACCTAGTGCTTTGACCCGGTGCGGTGTTTACGTGGGGAAAAGTCGTTTGAATTGACCCGCTGGCGCTGGCGAGCGTCGCTAATTCCAGCGGCACAAAGAGTTCGTTAGGCGGCCCAAGCCTCGAGTAATCACATTCATTCACTCAATGTTATTTGCTGCCATCGCAATCTTCACATTTCCGTTCGGGTGAGACCGCACAATATTGCTCCAGTCTGGCTCCTTTTAATCGATCAATTACATACAGTAATTTGCGGAGCGTTTACAGCCCCAGCGCGGCGTACTTATGTGTCGATCGTGAATAATGGAGATTACGCAACTTTACGCGTGGTTTGAAACCGAAGTCCTTGTCAGCTCTAAACCAGTGCAAATATTCAGATCCCATAGGCTTGACTCACGCTCACTGCTCAGTTTAATATTATTCGCTTATTGTGTCATGGCTCAACTCAATAATTTTATTCAAAAAACCTACTTTTTAAATGAATGAATTACTTGAAATAAATATACAATTCATTTGTCGAACAAAATTATTCAAATAATATCAAAAATAGGTATGTTTTTTTTTGACGGATTCTCTAAAATTATTAATCGGGTTCTGGCAATTCGCTTACAATTAATTTTACTTATGGAACACTAAAAAATTCATTAAAATATATTCAATAGTTTTTATTACTATTTTATTAGATTAAAATCTGTATTAACTGCCTTTTTAAAGGCAGTGATAGCCAAGTGGTCAAACATCGGACGCCTGTACCTGGGCTTCAAATCCCGCGCGCACAACCTAATTTTTGAATAAGATTTGTATAAAAAGCATAGTAAAACACCTGCACATTTGAGAATTCTCCATAAGGTTCACAAAAGTGTGTGAAGTCCGCCAATCCGCACTCGGCCAGCCTGAGAGACGATACCCGTGCCCAGCAGTGGGGACAGTTAAGGGTTGCACCGTTGCAATAATGATGATAATTCGGGTAATATCAAAATGAATACATAACAAAACCTTGAAACATCATAATATTTTGTTGGGACAAATAAAACCGAGAGTAACGATAACAGAATAAATACCGGTATTTAGCGGTATTTTTCTGGATGTTCTATATTCTAATAACAATTATTTGTGTATAACACTGGCACATACTGGCCATACTTTATATAAGAATTGTAAACATTTACAGTTATTATCTTGCCATCGATTCGCAAGCAATTTTTTAGTTGTCATTGTAATTATGAACAAAAATTATGTTGTATACTCTGTGTCATTTGTAATTATAGTAGATAACATATAATTTGACACTAATAATTTATAATAGTATAATAAATTGCGCTATATAATTTGTAGTATTTAAATTCAGTAATCTAATGGAAGAAATATTTTAATACTAAAATAATAGAAAGTTTATTGGTGACAGATCCGTTTCCTAACCAAAAGCACAGATTATTACCAAAAGTCACTCAAGACAGTCAAGACCAAGACTATGTCTGGTATGATATGACGATAACTTCACTCCTTAGCGAATAGATATCTGTCAGCTGTAAAGAGGGAGGGCTATCAAGCTGTCAGATGGTGAATATCAAAGCAGAGCGGTAGTGAGAATAATTTTATCAAATATGTGTTTTTATTTTCAATTCCAAACGAATAGGTAATCGCCGCACCTAGCTGTTAGGTCTAGTGTTATATCGGGAGGTGGCGAGCGTCGGTGCGGCGGCACGATGAGCTCGCGGGATAGGGACACAAAGTCCTTTCAAGACAAGTTGAAAGTGTTCTTCAAGAAAGGGCCATCGGGTACGTATATCAAGCCGTCTCGAATCGAATTCAGAATGTGTCTAATCATGTATGCTTGCAACAAACGCTTCCGTTAGTGACAGCGGTTGACAGCCGGTCCGTAAATCGCTTCGATCGAACGGAACCGGCGAGTCGCTCGGTCGACTCTTCTTTTGTGTGGACACCGTTGCTTACCGTCGGGCTCGCGGCCGCCCGGCCCGAGCGCGGGACGGTGCTCGTTTGGTAACGTGATGGGTTCCGTGACAGCGCCGCTGGCCGCGCAGCACGAGCTGGTGGTGACGGCGGAGCTGCGGCGGGAGCTGTGCAGGGAGACCCCGCTGAGCCGTCGGCTGCGCGCCATCAAGGAGGTTGGCGAGAAGTTGCTTCACACTAGAGTCCATGAAGTGAGTTTCAGCCTCTCATATTTTGCATCTCACTTGGAGCACAACAATGAATTGGTCACATACATATACAACTGAGGCAGTTCATGTTATCAGGCTACTGCATGGTATGTTACTCTCCGGCTATCAACAAGTAACTCTTCTGATATTGTGACTAGAACATCATATTTCCTACTGCAAGCTGCTGCTGTGGTATACTGTTCATCTACCTCTGATAGAAGTGTTGAGGATTCATGAATCAGCTGTTCAAACATAATTGTTCTTTGGGTATTTAACGTTATTGTCAATACAGACCTTAAAATGAAATAAACATAAGCCTAGCATTGATAAAGAATAGTTAACATTTTCCTAATGGGACCTCTGTTTGGGAAGGAATTTGGTGGTAGCTGTTATCTCTAAACAACCATTAGACAGCAACATTATGTTTGCAACCAAACTTGGCTTTATTTACACAATTGCAAATATTACAATGTATTGTTGTTAAATATAACAAAGGATTTGCATACTGCAATAAGTCTCCAATTTAGCCATTGTAACTCAGAATCTGTTTCTTTTGTTGTGGTAACTGTGTGACTCTACAAATATCATAGACAACATACATAGTCAAATCAATGTCGGAATTAAGACAAAATATAAAATGTAACTGTTATGCTGTAACAGTAAATAATTAGATGTGTCCATGCTATTTAAAGTTGATCACAGCTTTTCTTGTCATGTTGTTTATGCATGTACATATTTATGTATGTGTTTACAATATTGTGTTCACCAAATTCAATGTTATTTATAGGATCTATCACAATGTGTCATCATCACATGATGTTTGCTAATATTTACCAGCAGAGAATGTTGACTAAGTCAAGTGGGTCTATTATTATTGGCTCTTGAATTTACTAGTGCCTATTAAACAATCCAAATAGATTATGAGTTTTCCTATTAGGCAATTTACACCATTGATATGCTGCAGGGTTCCTCAACCTTTGCATTCAACAGATATGGGGAGCGCCACTGCAATACGTAGTTGGTGGCAATTCTTCAGTCATATACTTAATATAAGGATAATTTGAAACACCACCTATAATGCAGTGATTTCAATTATTCATAGTTCCATGTCCCACTGGGACCGATATCAGTAAAATACAAAATAGTGTAAAATATGTAAATAAATTTGTTGTGTCATAGTGTGCAAAACAAGTTACAAAAAACTTGTTTATTTCCATCCAGTAAGAATTCCATTATGATCTTTGATGCATATTGTAGAGATTATTTAGTATAATATAGACATTTATATAGCAACAGAAACATGTGCCTTAGTATGCACATTCAGAAATTGTTAGGTTTGATTCTTTAACTGACATAACTTTTTTATTGCTCAACTTATTGAAATAAAACAAACACTAAATGTTAAGTGAAGCTTATCACTATATATTAGTGAAAATCGTAACCAAATCGGATAAGCCGTTTCAGAGATTAGCGCGTACAGAACCACAAACAATCAGAAAAAAAAAATCTAAAAATCATTGTTTTGGATTCTCTTGCATTAATAAAAACCTCCAGTAAAAGTTTTTCTCATATATCTTCTATGTACAGACAGCAACCAGTTACAGATAAATTATTAGTATAGATTACTTTGCAGGCATAATCTATTGTATTAATTGATAATATGACCTGTTTAGTAAACCAGTTGGTAGCCCGCAGCAGGGTACGGGTCTGTCCACTATGGAGAATGTTGGAACTGCCGCTGTTAACTTAGATAATAGGAAACTAAATATGAATTTATTCATTTATATAAATTCAAGGGCAAGTCGCTCATACGCAGCACCTAGCCCATTTTCCAGTTGCTCGCGTCGATTTGAAATGATCGACCTTATAAATCCAACTGCGGGCGTTGTTGATGAGGGAATGGGTGAAAAATATAGGAAAAATAAAAAATGCAATATTTAAGATAATAATTTCAACATTTCAGGGCGTCATAGAAAAAATATGGGAATGCACACGAGATCTTTTAGACGACCCAAACGTGGAGGCACGTCACGCAGCACTCGGGCTCCTGCGGTGCATAGCGGAGGGGCCGGCGGAGTTGCTCATAATGCGCACCATCCTGTTCGAGTACCTGAGGCGGACGAACGCGACCCAGTCGCTCGACGACTACCAGCTCAGGTTCAAACTGCTCCATGCGCTCACCAACAGTGGGAAGAATATTAACTGCGTTGAAGAGAAGGTCAGAGACATTGTCACTTTATTTATCTTTGAGCAAAGAAGCATACAAACCGGTTTAAAGGGATTGTGACAGCTGTTTTGAGCTGTTGTTCACCAAATAATAATAATCCCACATATGTATAAGTACCATTGTTATATGAAATAAATAATTCCCCAGCTCACTGGACTTCCCGAGGGGATTTTTAAATGGATGCATGTTTATAACATTGTGGTGTCATAATTTTTATTATTGTCATTCCTATTGAACACACACACATTATCTTTATTAAATCCCAGTTGACTGATACCACCAAGCGTACATAAACAATCTATATATATGAAAAAGTATATGAGCAAAATATGGTAGCAATACTTAATTATAATAAACATTGCTACATATAATATGTAATGAAATTATGATTTAAGCATACCTTTGGTGTTTCCAGATCGGTCCGTTTATCTTGGAGTGGCTGCCACAAATCCAGAACCCCACACACATTGTGGAATTCATTCAGCTGGTCATCAATGTTGTCAAATTCAATGCCGTTTACTTGGATGAAGAGATTGTTCATGCAATTGTCAAGTAGGTCTTCTTATATAAACAATATTTATATTTTTATTTTTTTTTATTATTGCAGTTAATTGCAGTTCAGTTCATGCTTATGCTAACTAGTACAGCCTCAGGTCTACAGTTCCAACAAAATTGAAACCAATTGAATTTAACCAAAGGAAAAATGAAAAAAATCTGTCGGTTTCAAGATTGTTTATGTGGTTATAGATCTTTATTCTCAAAAAAAATGTACATTTCACTGAATGAGAATGTACATCATATAAGTAACTATTACAGTAGTGAGCATAAAACAGCAACATGGTGCTAAAAGAGGTAAACAAAAACCAATCATGTTAATAAAATAAATACACTCTTAAATGCATAAAACGTACAGAGGGTATCGGACACAAAAATATTGTTATCTCGCCTGATGTCGCGCGAGTTACAAACGGCCAGGGCCGGACTCAATTCTTTCCCGGAATGTGCTGCTTCAGCCTTCGTTTTAAAAGTAGTAATATTTTAAGATAATTTGATATCCTTAGGGAATCCATTATAAAACTTTGCACCTTCGAAATGTATGCTCTTTTTACCATAGTTTGTACTTTAGGAATACAGAGGTTATTAGCATTACGTAGCAATCTTCTACTTTTAGCTTTATTTGTGTATTTTATCTATCCCCGTTAACAGTTTTAAGTGGGACATGGCCGCTCCTCCCCTGGCGTGACCGGGACCCTATAAGTCGGTTTTGTTTGGTCAGTATGTATTTGTAAGTGTCCGCGGTGTGGTCGCAGCCACGCGTGCTACCTGTGCGTGTACTCGTCGGAGCAGGGCGTGGTGCAGGGCTGCCTCTCGCTGCTGGAGGCGGTGGTCTCGTACTCCATCCTGCCGCGCGACGCGCTGCGCACCTTCGTGTCGGCGCTGGCGCGGACCGTCAACCTGGAGCACTACTGCCAGAACAGTTGGAAGGTGTGTGCTCTCAGCTCTACCTGTACTGGCGTTCTAGTCTCTAAGATGATAGTTGTGAGGGACCCCGCTTCACGTTTCAGTGATGACTTGGTGTCACTGACGTACATGCGCGGCGTTAACCACTTACCAACGGGTGGCTACTATGGCTAGTATGTCGACTCATGAAATAAATAACATTATAATCAAAGACATAATCATTCCAAGGTTTTTTTTTGGCGGCTAAACATTTCCCTTTGATACTAACAAAACCATTGGAATGGAAGTTCCTTGGTAACAGAAGACTGTCTCAGTGTTCTATCCAACCAAATTCTTCAAGTGAGATGCTAAGCAACTATCAGAAGGCCATAAATTTGCTGTCATATTTGTTTCTAATTCTGACTGACTTATCCAACGATTCTAGATACATAGGATTTATTGAAAGCGTCATAACTCAAACCATCATTCGCAACATAAATTTGAAAAACAGAAATAATAGGATTACAATTAAAAACATGACATGCGTAGGGCGCGTTCACATAGAACGTTTTACTGGATCTGTTTTAACGGGTCAGTATTTCCGTTGTGTGTGGGATTTTTTACTGGATCCGGTATACTGGATTCTGTGTGAAATCGCTCATACAACTACATACGCTACTAGCATCCAGTATTCCGCTTTAAGTGTATGGGTAATATTGAACGAGACGTCCCCCGGTGGCAGCTGATGCGGTGCGTGGTGGGGTCGGACATCGGGCACGCGGCGCTGCAGGAGATGGTGGAGATCCTGGCGGCGGCGGGCGACGGCGCGGAGGGCGAGGACGCGGCGGACGCGGGGCTGGTGCGCGGCGCCGTCTTCTACATCAACATGGCGCTGTGGGGCCCGCGCCGCGTGCACAAGCTCGACGTGTCCTACCTGGCCGTGCTGCCCGCCTTCCACAAGGTACTCTTGTACGGCACAACACGACAACGTGTTGACGTTTATTGTTATAGGCCAAGTATTATATACCATATTATTACAGATAAATGTGGTCGCTCTCGAATCACGGTCTTTAATGATATCTTAATTTTAACAGTGAGCATGTAATATTTTCGTATTATAACGCGGGTGGTGGTCGGCAGGCGCTGCGCGTGCGGCAGGCCGTGGTGACGTACGAGGTGGTGGTGGCGCTGCAGTCGCTGGTGGCGCGCGCGCCGCTGGAGCTGCACGAGCCCGCCTGGGACTCGCTGCTGCAGATCCTGCGGGCGATCATCGCGCAGGACAGTCAGTATCCCACCGCTGACACTTTATAATTACCGCCTTACTCATGTGGCGACATCGCACATCATACGGTGACATCACGAAGTCGGAATCACGCTATCGAAGTTTTCTACACGATTCGCATTCCAACAAACATCAGTTGGGGCTTAACTGCCTCCCGGGCATTTCGCCTCGCCCGGCGGGAGATCTCCCTTTGCCATACTAATGAAAATTTTAAGTATAATAAGATGCCTTATACTGATCTTTAGGTTGCCACATGAGTTTCTCTGGACCACAAATTTTATGCACTTTTAGTAAATGCTTCCCTCGGGATCATTTTAACGGTATTTTATCGTTTTTCGATTCCCACGCGAGCTATGCCGCGAGCAGCAACCAGTATCGTATAGTTATATTGAGGTGTGCGCGTCGCGATGTTCCAGAGACGTTCGAGCCGCCGAACGAGCTGATCCACTCGCGGCTGCACGACCTGATCACGGCCATCGAGGCGCTGCACGAGGCCGGCCACTACCGCGGCGACGAGGACGCGCTGCTCGACCTCGTCGACTGCTGCGGACACGACCGACCGGTATTCACATCGACAATCCCACCTGATGAGTGCCGGTGAAGTCCTTGATGTTGAGCGGACTAATGGGCCTCATCAACTGCCACACTGAAGTGTCCAAATAACCGAGTTGTCTCCTGGTCCCCGCTGTGCGATCGAAAGACACACGCATATTTATCCTCTGTATCATTGACACCTCTGTTATTAACCCGATCGACCTGACGTCATGTACACATACCTCCAAGGCCACAAAGAAGCTGTTGATAAAAGCTTAGCCAAATTAGCACTACTAATCTCACTACATTGACAGTGAATCAAGGAGCCTGTTCCTATTCCTGTATAAATAGAAAATAACAGGACCTATATTTTTTTACATTGCAAAGCGTTTAAAATGAAGTGAGTAATAGTACAATAATGTATTGTGGTTGCAGGAGGCGTCGACGATGCGGCTGGTGTCGGCGCGCGCGGCGGCGCTGGCGCTGGGCGGCGCGTGGGCGGGCGCGGCGCTGGCGCTGGGCGAGCGCTACGTGCGCCAGGAGCGCCGCCTGCCCGTGCGCCTGCACGCCTTCGCGCAGCTGCAGGCCGCCATCCGCCGCCACGGGTGCGTACGCGTGCGTTCGTGTTTGCGTATGTGCGCGCGTGGGACGCACTGATGATAACACATGTTCATTTCGTTTGGAAATAATTACTTAATTGTCTAAACATTAATTATAAAAAGTATTGTCTAAACGACAAGAAAAAGGGGTAGTTACAATAGGCAGCCTTTAAGGTAAGGGTAATATTTAAGGTTACATTAAACAACGGTAGACAGTAAAATAAAATTTAATAAGTAAATATTATACAACAAAAAAACAACAGCAATATAAACTCAATTTTTTGTTAAAGAAAAAATTGTTTGGACTTCATTTAATACATAGCCATAAGTGGTAACTACTCTCAGTAACTCTGAATAGTAAAAAAAACTTCTTTGAGTTGTTTACCGGTTCTTCCGGAGCCAGTCGCGGTAATTTTTGTTAAAGCAACTGCATTCGAATACTTAGTATTATCGAAGTTGGAATAAGTAAAGTTTGATTCTGTAATCGAGCAGCATCGGTCACGGCGAGGAGCTGGCGGAGCGCGTGGGCGTGCCGCTGTGCAGCATGTGCGCGCTGGACGCGGACGTGGCGCTGCGGGCGGCCGCCGCGCGCGCCGCGCCCGACCTGGCGCGCCTGTGCCAGCCCGACGCCTGCGTCGACCTCGTCGACCTGCTCGAGAAGGTGCCGCCTTTCAGATGATGATTATGATGCTACTTAGACAATTATAAACAGATCCAATAACAATAATATTGCAAATAAATAATTATGTCGTTTGGCATTATGTATTACGAAATGGCATTTAGCAAAAGAATATCTCCGCCAGGTGAGACGTCATACCTAAGGAACGCTCGAGCTCCGACTGTTCATGGTCGGAATTTGTATATAGGTGAGAAGTAAACTGCGATAGACTTGTCGGGACGTCACCGTATAATGATTGCGCGATGTCGCCACAAGCACATAGCGTTGTTCGACAATAAGAGTATGTCCGGGTTGAAGCAGTCTATTTGGGCGTGTCCAGATCCTGAACCGGCCGTTCGAGATGTACGTGAGCGACGTGCCGATCCCGGCGGAGGCGGACGTGTCGGACGCGGCGCTGGCGGCGGCCGGGCTGCGCGCGCTGCTGCACGAGCGGCTGCTGCGCGCGCCGCCGCAGCTGGCCGCGCGCGCGCTGCTCGTGCTGCTCGACCACCTCGACCACCACTACCGCCAGCCGGCCATCTTCCACCACCACCCGGACATCCGGCTCAAGGTCGGTCCAGTGTCTCGGCGACTGTTTCGTAAGGTTTTTCGTATTTCGGTCTTGAAAGAGATAGGCATGCGGGACATCCCAAGTTGAAGATCCATTGTAGCCCATTGTCCATACAGGGTCTTCCTTACTTATCGGAAATCATAATTTTTATTTCCATGACGTCACTATTTTCAGATTTATCGACTGTTTTAGGACATCCCTGTATTATGTATCGAAGTATAAAGAGTATTGCAATTTATTATGAACACAGTAGGCGGTGTTGTCGCTGTAGTAGCGATTCCACCAGACCAGGTCGAAGGTGATGAGCGCAGTAACAGCGGGCTGGTTGCGTGTTGCAGATATTCGACATGGTGTTCGGGCTGCGCGCCAACCAGCTGAACTGCGTGGGGTTCTGCTACGAGGCGGGCGGCGGCGTGGCGCTGGGCGCGGCGGCGCTGCGGCTGCGGCCCGTGTGCTCGCCGCTGCTGCTGGTGGAGCCCTACTCGGTGCGCGGGCAGCACCACCAGCCGCTCAAGGACCTGCCGCCGGTAACGGTCGCCCCCTTGACTCGCCGCGTCACCAATCTATGACGTCACAATTCGCGACGATTGACGTTTTTTCCCAAGCTTTGGCTGTCCAGTGACTGGATACATTAAACCTGACGATGGTTGGGGTACATCATGTCCAAAAAATATAGTAGACAGATGTGCTTCTGGTTAATTCCTGTACAGATATCGACCATAATCACCGTAGTTTAATAAAAAATATTAATTACACGATTTATTTCCCTCGTCTCTTGAACATCGATCGTCCTGACGCACGGCGGGTATCCATCCCTACATCGTTAACATCCCTCCGGTACGGACGACGCGCTTAGCTTCGCGAAATATTATACGTACCACGAAAGAGTCGAGAGTCAATGGATTTCTACTGAGTTAGTGCTGCGGCGGGATTGTAGAAAAGTATTGGGGTACGGTCAAACAGCCGACGGGGCGGGACGGCGACGCGACGCTAGCGTCCCCGTCGTACTCGGCGCGACGGCTCTGTGTGACATATTCCATACTTGCTAGTTACAACTCTTCACGCCCCGCCAGCGTCGCGTCGCCGTCCCGCCCCGTCGGCTGTTTGACCGTACCCTTATCTAGTAATTTAAAAAAAAACTAGTAACTAATGAAATGTGTTGTATAGCGTGTGTATGTGTGTGTGGCAGGGCGCGTGCGCGGTGCCGGGCGGGCGCGTGGCGCGCGCGCTGCAGCAGGCGCTGACGCACGAGGCGGAGTGGGCGGTGCTGGCGCACGTGCTGCGCGCGCTGCCGCACCTGCTGCAGGCGCGCGCGCTGGCGCTGGGCCGCCGCGCCGCCGACCTGGACCTGCTGGCCGCCACGCTCTGCTCCATGGTACTACCTGCCGTTACACGACACATATTCGGGACTAACAACACGCTTTCAATGAGTTAAAAACACAAGAGTTTGTGTATTCACACAGTGCTTGTATGACATTGAAAAACGTACAAAGCTAAACACGTTTCGAATAATCGGTTTATCGGTCAAACAAACCGAGCAACCGAAAAACTCATTATGGACTATTTATTGGTAGATAGGTTTGTGGTTTTTTACAAATGAAAATATTACTGTTTATGTACGAACTTGCTCGTGTACTCACATTGCATTATGTAGATCAGCTTTTTGTAATAAGTAGGATAATATCCAGTGCAACTTAAGCCCTCTTCCATGGCAGGCGCGTCGCGTTTTGGCCCGTATTCATATTGGTCGAGCCGCGTTAGTCCCGCCGACCGATGGCTCTATATTGCCCAACCCGCCAGGTGACGGAGCGCGGCGGGGGCGGCGGCGCGGGCGGGGGCGGAGGCCGGCTGCCCGTGTCGGAGTTCCACGCGGTGGCGCTGCCGTCGCTGGCGGCGCTGGTCTCCTACCACGCCTTCCTCGAGCCGCAGACGCAGCAGCGGATCGTGCGCTGTCTGCTCAAGTACGGGATGGGTATGTATCACCTGCAGTTCTCTCTCTCGCACGGACTTATGACTAGCGTTATGTCGTCAAGTAAGTAGGGGTACAACGTAGAGTTAAGTGCCGCAGTACCCCGTGGGTATTCGCACCAGGAGCTGGGTTTAAAGTACATCCGATTGGGCTACTCCAGATCACTGAGATGGTCCGGCATCTCGTTCCCAAGTATTTTCGGTAACCATTTAGACTACAGTTTAGTCTAAATGGTTAGGTTTGTCACTAAACAATATAGAACAGTAAAGTATCGTATTTAGTAGCAACTAATTTCGAAGTAAAATGATCGGGGGGTTCGAGTCGTAGCAAAGTACATAGTTTAAAAGATCTGACCGTCCGCGTGTCCGGTGGCAGTGCTGCGCACGCCGCAGCCGTACATCAACGCGCTGACGCTGTTCGCGCTGGAGACGCGCGACACGATGGTCAAGATGCTGCCGGAGGTGCTGCTCGACCTGTCCAAGATCTCCGACACCAAGGTCATCGCCAGCCCCATGCTCGAGTTCCTCTCCAGTGAGTCTATATTGCTATATACCATTCTCTAACTCCTGTTCGCGTAAAACACTGCTCGTCAATACGGCACGTACACATAGAACGTCCGTTTAAACGTATTTGTTATTAGCTTATGTAGTTGTATGAGCCAGTTCACACACATGATAGTATTCCGGATCCAGTAAAAAACACCCACACACAACGGAAATACTGACCCGTTTTATCGGATCAACACTGAAGAACGAAAGTCCAGTAGCGTCGGATCTATTAAGGATGATCTAAAAAGGATCCTGTAAAACGGACGTTCTATGTGTACGCGCCCTCATAGTGGGGGTGTCTTCGAGGTGTCTTTTGATTGAATGTATGTTGTATATGTAAATAGTCGACTCGCCCCTACGAGTCACCTGACAGTATACGGTCCCCGTCCCTCCCGGACACCAGTAACACCGACGGCATCACCGATACGTTGCCGACCGGGTGGGGCGGGACAGTTGGGCGACTAACTCGAGCGAGAGGGTGACAGCTTGCTAACCCGTCCCCACCCTACCACCGCGCGGGGGCGGCCGCTGACGGCTCTAGCGGTACCCTGGCTTAGTCGGCATGGGGTGAGGTCAGTACTGTAGGCCGCCCCCATATGGTCCAAATGTGTATAAGTGTAAAAGGTTACTTTATCACTGAAATTGAGGCTCGATGATGTATGTGTAAAGAATGCGAATACAATATACGTGACCGTGGACTCGGTTGTGGACACTGAATGCCTTTTACCTAAATATACAGTTTTAACGTGTGTGCGTGTTTAGCGCTGACGCGGCTGCCGCGCGTGTTCGCGTCGTTCGTGGAGGACCAGTACATGTCGGTGTTCGCGATCCTGCTGCCGTACACCAACCCGTCGCGGTACAACCACTACGTGGTGTCGCTGGCGCACCACGTCATCGCCGCCTGGTTCCTCAAGTGCCGGCTCTCCTACCGCAGGAACTTCGTGCGGTTCATCATCCACGTGAGCACGCGCCTTGTCTTCATATTGTTGTGGCTAGTTACGAAACATTGCGGAGGTGCATTTTAAGATTTTAAAAATTCCGCTTCATCCTACACTAGGATTGCCAATGTTCTGGGCGCCGCGAACAGCACATAGACACAAGAAAATGCACCCAAACCAAAAATAGAAAATTTAACTTTAATCAATTAATTAATTTTAATAATTAATTCTAGTAAATTAATTAATTTAATTTAATCAAATAAAATTTCCGCGTAGCACCTGACAAAGAAACAATGCAGAAATAAATAATATAAAAGTATGTAGTAGACACGTCAGATGTTATCATTATGCCATGTGTAATGTATGATATGTTGATTGATCAATACGATGATAACTCCGACAGGGCCTACACAACTACATCATCATGCCGTTCGAGGAGCAGATGCAGTACGAGGGGAACAACTTCCAGCAGACGGCCGCCGCCTCCGTCAACGAGGACTCCTCCAACCGGCAGCGCAGCTCCAGCCTGGTAACCAACCACACCCACACCTGCCTCATTCCCCACACGACCTGTACTTCCACTTATGACTTAACTACAACTAGCTTATTAAATGGAAACCTGCCAGGTTTCCATTTAATAATGCCTCCAAAAATCCTTTTAATTTAATGGGAGAAGAGATTAGTTTGATTTATGACTAGGAAGGCTTATTCCATCTCAATTCCTAAGAGTAACCTCTAAGTTTCTTATCCGCCAAACTGCTTGGTCCTTAAAGAAGAAATATATTTCATTTGAGTTGTCAAAAACCGCGCGCGTCGCATCGCTGCGAGCGGGTCACCTTTCACGACGAGAGAGGTGAAGGATATAAGTACTTTACCTTCTACCATGCCTTCACAAACTATACAGAAACATATTAGCTATATAATGTAGATTTCCTCATAAGTGACGTTATTTCCACGAATGTATGAAGATAAGTGGACATGCTTCCACTACCCCACTGTATAGTCAGCGAGCACCGTACTGATCCGATCGTGTGTGTGTGTGTGTGTGTGTCAGGGCTCGAAGGCGGTGTCTCGGGCGCCGCTGGCGGGCGCGCGGCCGGCCGGAGCGCCCGCCTCCTTCCACGTGGAGCTCACCGAGACCTGCGTGGACCTGCTCGCCAGATACACCTTCACGCCGTGCAGCGTCAAGCCGCACAGGTCGCTGTCTTTATGTTGACACTTTTAATATTAATATTGATTTTACGTCAATGGCCGACGAAGAATGAAGACGAGCCCCGCGACGGTGAGCAGACTACATCGCCCGGGGACGTCGGTTACACCAAAGTAATCTCTGCTGTACACACGTACAAAGTGTAACGTTTTTACGCTGTTGTATTTTTCGTATTATTGCTTTTTTGCTTTATTGACGTGACAACGTCTTATAATTCGGTGGCACGCATGAAAAAACATGACTCATGCGTTACCGTCGTTACCGTTGGTGACTTATTATACCAGCGCCATCTATGTATTGTGCAGTGAACAATTATTCATTAAGTTCGATTGGGTCCATTTATCGATGGAGGAAGGCTGGCTGAGCTGGTAGTTCACTCGCAGTACACTAGATGGCGTTGAGTAGTGGGGCGCTATAATTCTGAATCACGATGTAGAATGTATAAGTATCCAGCATTCATTTTTAATAAATGACTTAACTTGTATTGAAAAAGTGTTCTTTTATTGTGCTTGCCTACTCATTCAAAGGAAATTATTTTCTTAAGACGTTGTCACGTTCAACTATCGTCAGTAAACCGACTTTACAGACAACCAATTTTTTTTTAACCACGTCTTTGACTCCGTATCTCTCATTTTAACTTAACTTCACTGCGCTCCATTACCCTCTGTAAAGACAGGCTGTAAAGGATACGGAGGAACATTGACTGTCCGTCGGTGTGTTCTGTGTAGTTGTAGCGTAATGTGAAGTGCAGTGAGCGAGCGTCGCGGTGTTCGCAGGAGCGACACGGCCGAGTTCCTGTTCAACGGCGGGCAGTCGACCACGTGGCTGGTGGGGCACAAGCTGGTCACCATCACCACGTCCGGCTGCCTGCAGAACTCCATCAAGCAGGGCCTGTGCGAGAGGTACCGCGTCCGTTCATTTATCAAGTGACGTTTAATGGAGACCGGCGACTAATGTCTAATGTCAGGCGCAGTCGGTGCTTGGATATGTGACGGCATCAGGTAAAATTTTTGTAAGCCTTCGTGATTCTAAAGGTTTGTTAATCTGTCGGTTGTCGTTGCTACACTTACATGGTGGTCGGAGGTTGGCCTCTATTGACAGAAATGACAACGCTTTTCTTTTGGCAATGTAAAAAATCCGTAACGTAATTATATGAAAAGTTATAAGTGATAGACTAGCCACACGTGTACAATATTATTGACAATAAGGGTATACGGTCAAATAGCCGACGGGGCGTGACGGCGACGCGATGCTGGCGGGACGTGAAGAGGTTGTAACGTATGAGCAAGTATGGCATATGTCACACAGAGCCGTCGCGCTCGGCGGGTTGCGTCATGTCGCGCCGAGTACGGCGGGGACGCTAGCGTCGCGTCGCCGTCCCGCCCCGTCGGCTGTTTGACCGTACATAATAGTTATCAGTACCATTGCGAGGGCTAGTGGTGTGTATGTAACGGTGTAACGGTGGGCGGTGTGACGTGTCGCAGGTGCGCGACGCTGTGCCGGCAGCACGCGGAGAGCGCGGCCAGCCCGCTGCCGCCGCTGCTGCCCGTCGACGAGCCCGCGCCGCACACACCGCACACACCGCACACGCCGCCCGTGCAGGTATCTTATTTATATACGAGCAGTGGCCGCCGCGTGGAATTTAACAATAAAAAATTATTATAAAAGTAGCCTAAGTTACTCCTTATGACATCAGTAATCTGCCAGTGAAAGTCCCGTCAAAATCGGTCCAGCCGTTCCAGAGATTAGCTCAATTAAACAGACAGACCGACAGACAGATAGACAGACAAAAATTGTAAAAAAATGTTATTTTGGTGTACGCACCGTGTATACACCCATATGCATTTAATAAAAAGCGGTTATTTTAATATTACAAACATGTCTGTTTGTCCTGTCTCCAATTTTATTTATTTGTATATATATACAACTCTTGCGTTACTGACTGACTGACAGACAACGCCCAGCCGGAACTACTGAACGCGACAAGCTGAAATTTGACATGTACGGTTGTTGGGGAGTGTAGGGGAGCACGAAGAGAGGATTTTTGGAAATTCCGCCCCACTAAGGGCATAAAAAAGGAGATAAACTGATTTTTTGGAAATTGGCGGGCGTAGCCGCGGGGCAAGGCTCGTTATAAAATGTAACAACTTAATATTAGCAATACATCGCAATCCATACCTACATCGCAATGCTTTATCAACGCAGGTGTAGCACGGTAGCAGTAGTCGCGATTGGTATTATCTGTGCAGTGAAGTATTGAATCAAATTTAATATAAGTAATTTAATACAGGCGAGCGATCTGTTCCAGGTGCAAGTGAGCGACAGCGCGGAGCAGCCGCCGACGACAGCCAACGGCAACCACCTGCACCCCGCGCCCCCCGCCGCGCCGGCCGCGCCCCCGCCCGAGGTCAAGCGGTCAGTGCACACTTGTTGCTATGCTAAAGTCCAAATTAAAACATTGACATTTGTAACGTCCGTTCCATGGCCAGTAGTCAGTAGTCGAACCTGAGTAACCTGACGTATTACGAATATTTAACGAGGGTTCGGTGCATGGCGCCGTGTGGTGTGGTGTGTCGCTTGCAGTACTAACACGAGTGAACTCTGCTAACCTAACCTAACCTGTTCTGTGATTGACGTCCGAAACGTTGATTCGTATGTTGCTCCGGCAAAAACCGATCGTACGCAGGTTGGCTACAAAATATTTGTTTCTAATTTCGGACAATCACAGGACAATCGATGTTCAGTAATTACGTAAATTAAAATGGAAGTGTTAGACCTTACGTGACGTCCGCTGGCCGGTGTTGTGGCTGCGTGCGAGCCGTACGCGTGCGGTACTCAGCGCGCATTACACGCTTTATTTCCGCTGTGTGCTCGGTATCAGATTCATATTAACTTAAATAGGTGTGTGAACTTGTTACTGGGGTGTACGAGGCAGGGCTCGGGTGCTTCTCCCTCACTTGCTGTCGCCCCCCCTCGAATTCCTCCGACCAACCGATACTCCAGGAAACAAACTTCCGTTCCGAGGTCATGTGACTAGTTAAACTTCAGTTACAGAAGGATCGACCAAAAGTCTTGAAGGCTTATTATCAAATAAAAGTTTTGTAGCATTAACCACAATTTTGAAACTAAAGTCTATAATTGTTTAAAAACAAGATCTACATTGTCATTGCTCATTATCGTCCGACTGCATTAAGTCGATCTTCCACCCGAGGTATACCACCCCCAGCAGCGCTGAAAACTATGATTTAAATTTTAGAAACCAATACAAATAACAACGTAAGAACTTTAATAAAAATATGTCAATAAAATATGGCTCATAAATGACCGTTCGACTGGGGTCGTGTATACTCGTGCGTGCGTACGACGGACGCGACCGCGCGGTGCGTGCGTGCGTGCGTGCGTGCGTTGTCGGTGGCTAACGGCGGGCGGGCGCGGCGGCAGGTACAGCAAGTACTCGCTGCAGCACAGCCGCTCCACGGAGACGTCGTGCAGCTCGCTGTCCATCTCGGAGCTGCTGCCGCCCTCCTCCGGACACACCACCAGGTCCCCGTCCGCTCCTCATTCGTGTGATGTTACCGTCTCAAATACCCTTGTTCTTAGAACACTTTATACTGAATGTTTTGAGTTTAAGTGCATAGAACGTTTTTGTTTATAATTTTGCTCGGTTTTTTTTAAGGTTCCTGTTGCATGAATTTTTCTTGTGATTTTTGTGTTACACTTTGTTAGTTGTATAATGGATTTCACAGTAGAAATGCGTAGCAGTGTTCCTAGTTTTGGAAGTTGCCGTCACATTTGATTGTCGACGCACTCACTAACTCGATAGATAAATTTATTTACGTTATCTTTTATTTGTTTCTTTGTGATTTGAACGTTTGCGATATTTGGTTGTTAACGAATTGTAGTCTGTGTCTTATAAATACGATTTGCACCTCCGTACAATGTTCATGGCAGCAACACGGCATGCATTACAAGCTTCTTCGCTTTCCGTTTTGAACTGAACATACGTTATCGTTCGTACTATTGACGTATATTATTATTCATTGTGCGTTTCATGATCGATATCAACGATTGCTGTAATCCCATAAACAAACATTACAGACAAAACTCAGCTGAGAACAAATCGACGGACCCCGTGGTGGACGCCCTCAGCCAGTTCTCGCAGCGGTTTGACAAGATATCCAAAGAAGTGGTAAGTTCTGTTTTACTGTACAGCCGTCTTATTGTGACGATACCCGCTTGTTTGGGGGTCGACCTGCGGCCGGCTGCCCGCGTGGTGCACACCTTCGGCAACTTCATTCTTCAGGCACACGGGGCCCATGGGAATGCTCCGGCCGTTGGGCGGCGATGGGTGGTAACTCAAGCGATTGTCATGTGAATCTACTCGTGTGTGTGTATGTGATGTGGGTGACGTCATGACGTGTTTGTTCTGGGCAGGACACGGAGGCGGGCGGGTGGTCGCGCGTGGGCGCGCTGTCGGCGGCGGGCGCGTGCCCGTGCTTCTGCGCGCGCTGGGCCGAGCTGCACGTGCGCTCGCCCACCGGCGACGTGTCCTGGCTCATGCGGCTGCAGAACCAGGTGCGAGCCCGACCGCAGGGATGGCGCGCGTTGGTGGGGTGGTGCGGGCGCTAGTAACGCGGCGGTCTCTGCGCAGGTGAGCTGGTCGCAGGTGCAGGAGTGGCCGCTGCAGGACGTGCTGGCGCTGCTCTCGCCGCCGCTCAGCGACGGCACCGTCTCCAGCTCCAGCGGCCTGGGCGACTCCCGACCGGACCTGGTATACTGTCATGTTGATACTGACTTCTTTATGTTATGTTACCGTAAATGTGTCACTTGTGGCGCGGGCGGCTCGACCGGTTCGCCCGGTGGGTGCATACTGCGGTTTTAGCGGTAATCCGTACATTACCGCTAAAACCGTTACCGTAGTACAGACCGGTTCCCCCACAGGCGTCCGAGGGCTCCCCGCGCTCGCCGCGCTCGGCGCGCCCCGCGGCTCCGCGCGCGCCCTCCGACCTACACAAATCCAGGTACCATCCACCGCATCTTAAATATTTCAATGTTACATGTATGTTTAGTTTATAATGATAGTGTAACGTTCCCCACTCGCCGCAGCTCGGACTCGGGCGTAGGCGGCGAGAAGCGGCCGCAGCCGTCCCTGTCGCACACGAGCGCGCCGCCCGCCGGCCAGCCGTCGAGGTACCCTCCGCTTTATCTAGCTGTTATAAGGTGCTATCGATATACAAATAGTAGATCGTTCAACGTTTGACAATATTATGAAGCACATTTTAATTGCTAAGGAACTATTTCGATTGTCGAAAAAAATGTTCCCGTTAAGTTTAATCATATTTTTTATGTTAAAAAAAAACTCATTTTTAATCATGTAAATGTTGTAATGTGATCTGACACGTGGCGTGTGTGTCAGGATGAGCACGACGCAGCCGATCAAGATCCCGGGCTCGCCGCAGCGGCAGAGCTCCTCCAGCACCACCGACGACGACGACATGCTGCTCATCGTGCCCGAGGTAACCTGATTGAATTAAGTATTTAATGTATGTTAGTTTATTGTAAATAGTATGTGTAACCCTTTGTCCGTACGAGCAACCGTCAGTAATAGTGTCGGTCGGCAGGGCAAGTCGCGGCACCCGGTGCGGCGCTCCAACTCGTCCCCGGAGATGTCCTCCTCGTGGAAGCTGCCCGCGGCGGCCGACGCGCCGCCCGCGCACGCCGCGCGCCCGCTCGACATGATCCTGCTGCCCTCCGTCGAGCCCACGTCAGTACGCACACACACACACACACAGTGAACACAAAATGCAGGGGATCCACATTACTCGCACACACCCTCTCCAACTCTGTCTTCAAACGAGTAAAAAACATTCGACGATCAATTTTAGAAAGAAGGAAGGTGGGAGTGCCCGGTGGAAGGTGGTACTATGAGTAGGAAAAAACTCCTTGGAAAGTTCTTGCCGCTTCTTTTTCGAAGACTACCCACGGTGGAAATTTGTTGAATCGAAGGCGTAGTTTGACTCTAGAACAGTGTTTGTAAAAACCAACTTGGCATAAACATTATTTCATTAATTGACACGTAGAAACATTCCGAGGGTAGAATTGTAACGCCCCGTCCGACCGGCAGGGGCACGTCGATGTCGCTGCACGCGGCGAAGAAGCCGCCCAAGAAGAGCGACATGCGCGTGTCATGCGAGGCCATCCCCGAGGAGATGTGCGGCACGTCGCCGCAACCGCCCGCACCCGCGCCCGCGCCCGCACCCGCCGCGCCCGCGCCCGCGCCCGCGCCTGCGCCGCACCCGCACCTCATGACCTACAACTCGGACCCCGGTGAGTACTACCCCCGAACTACACCAACGGGGACTACGTCTACGTTTACCATTGCCAAAAACTTATCTACAAAGAACACTAGCCTTTCAACATAGCACGTGTGCCAACGTCCCGTACGCCCGCCCTAACCGACGCTCGCGCCCGCAGGCTCGGTGGGCGCTCACGCGGACGCCGACGGCGCACCCGCAGCGGACGGCGCGCCCGCGCACCACCAACTACAGAAGGTACCGCTCCATACTTATTTGCAGTTATTTGTAATTTTAATCGTGTTACTTTGGGACTTACTATTTAGAAAACTTTACTGCAGCTAACTGTTAGCTGATATTATATTACAAGTCCTATCTTAACATGTTTGGTATCGGCAGACCCGCAGCGACAGCACGGTGGCGGCGGGCGGCGCGGGCGGCGCGGCGGGCGGCGAGCGCGAGGAGCTGCCGCCGCTGGCGCGCTCCAAGCGCTCCAACACCATCTCCGTCATGAGCCCCACCAGGCGCACCCGGTCAGTACACGCATAACAAAGTAGCCCAAAAACTCGTCGCGTTTTTAAATAACTGATCATTGTGTAATGACTGATAATGAGTAATAAATAGCAAGTTATACATATATTATGACATCCTATGGAACTTATTGATTCTATAAACTTTTATGTTAATGTTCGGGTCGGGGTGAAGCATCACAATAAATGTATCGTTGGGCATGACAGCGAGGCGGCCCGCGCGGGCGCGGCGGGCGGCGCGGGGAGCGGGGCGGCGGGCGGCGCGGCGGGCGCGGGGCTGGCGGGCGGCGGCGTGTCGCCGTCCTTCGCCTTCCTGCAGCTGTACCACAACATGAGCACGTACCCCATCTCGCCGCCGGTGCCCGGTCGGTGCCCACACTCTAAATATTTTACATTCACTTTATATACAACTTTCCGAAGTAACGTTAGAGCGCGCACGGGGGACATTAGTCTGTGTGAGATAAAAGTTTTTGTCTTCATCGCGTCGCGCTTCCAAAGTGGGGCGCGGTCACGAGGGCGACAGTGACAAAACCTTTTTTTATGGAAGCGTCTTTGAAACGACGATCTGGCATGTTAACCATTGCGCCATCCGGTTCGTCAATGTGAACGGAGAGTGACAATTTTGTCACCGACGCCGGTCGGCGGACATAAAAGTCACGCAGTTGTCGCATTGTAACGTGCGCGCACCTAAATACATCTCCAAGGACTTGAGCGACGAACCAGTGACAGTGACAAAAGTCCCCCGTGCGCGCACTCTCTTACCGGTACTCGTGTTTGTTGCAGGCGAGGCGCCGACGCAGCTGAACCCGCTGTCGGAGCGGCCGCTGAAGCTGTCGGGCGTGCAGCACGAGCGGACCATCAAGAACCTGGACCTGGTGCCGCCGCTCGACACCTACAAGGTAACACGGTGGTTGCATTAGTGGAGCGAACTTTACACCGAAATTCATTTGACAATACTGAAGACAGTCCACTACACAATATTATGTACATTCATTATTGTTAATCTCAAAAAGAACTTTACCGATTGGGGTGCGATTTTTACTAATATATTGTGGGAAACTTCACTTTCACTCTATCTATCGGTTAATAAATAAAAGAGTTATGTTACTTTAATTAAAGAATCACAAGTAACGATTTCCGAATGTGCGTACTAAGGGACACGTTTCCCGAAGCGAAGCGAGGGCGGGGTCAAAAGTATTGTAATATGTTTATAAGTAAGGCGGATAGAGCATAAAATGTGTGTAATAACAAGCGTGCCGGGTTACATACGAGGGTGGTGTTGACGCTGCGTGTCGGCCGCAGGTGGGCGTGCTGTACGTGGGCGCCGGCCAGCAGGACAACGAGATCGCCATCCTCAAGAACGAGTACGGCAGCGTCAGGTACGCGCACGAGCTCTCTCTCGGGGACCGCGCCCGTACTGACAGCCTCCCCCCCCCCCCCCCCTTTACTCTTCTTCTTTGTCGTCTTCTCCATTGCTGGAGGTTGTGCCCGCTCTGATAATCCTCGGCGGTGGAGCTGACGAGCGGCTCCCAAGCCATCCTGCCCTCCGCCTGTCCTCGAGCATCGGTCACCGATATGCCTATAATCTTTACGCTGTCAGACCATCGGGTATGTAATCGGCTTCTAGATCTTCTCCAACTCGAGCATGTTTCACATAACGCGGACGACAAAAACAATCAACACATCAATTCTCAACCAGCTTAAAATCAAATCCAGTGTAATTGGTCAAATTTACATACTTGTAGTGATTTATGCGTTGCGATTTTTCGTCATTGACCGCATCTCACTGTAGAGATGTATCTAGTCGCCAGCGACAGACATGCTGCACCGTCACAGACCGATGTTTGACGTAATCGTTAACATGTATCGGTTGTTCCGTGTGACGTGTGCGTGCATGCGTGCGTGCGGGCGTGCGTGCATGCACGTGGTCGATGTGACGCGAGCGCGACGGTGTGTGTCAGGTACTCGGAGTTCCTGCGCGCGCTGGGCACGCTGGTGCCGCTGGCGGGCGCGGGCGCGCGCGACGAGCCCAACCTGTTCGTGTCGCTGGACCGCGCGGGCCGCGACGGCCGCTACGCGTACGTGTGGAGCGACGACATCATGCAGGTGCTGTTCCACGTGGCCACGGCCATGCCCAGCTGCGCCGGCGACCCTTGCTGCAACGAGAAGCGCAAGTACATCGGGAACGACTACGTCTCCATTGTCTACAACGACTCCGGCGCCGAGTTTAACATACACACCATCAAGGTGCGTTCGTCCCACGGTTTTACAAACACGGTTTTACTTTTAGATTTTCGAAATTCCAACTACTCCATCGCTTCAACAAATTGCTCCCGTTAATGGTTCGGAAAGAATGAGCGACAAGAAACTCTCAAGATTCTTTCCTTCTCCCAGTTACAGACAGCACTTACTGCTTCTGGCTGTGTATCGAACTGAGGTCCATGTAGTCTAGTCTTTAAATAATCGTTCAGTTTGTATTAATGTTTCACTGTAAGAATGCGTTTAACATGAGTTTTAAAATTTACAGGATGGCATTCCGCTCTATTCAAACGGAATTTAACTATAAAGTGTGATATTATTTGATTGTCAGGGCCAGTTCAACCTGTGCATCGTGGTGGTGGAGCCGCTGGAGCACGGCATGAACCTGGTGTCGGTGCGCACCAAGGACGAGCGCATCCGCACCAAGTTCCTGGCGCACCTGGGCAGCTCCGTGGTGTCCGACCACAGCGCGCCCGTGCTCGCGCGCCAGCAGGCGCTGCACTGCTCGGTAACGTTTTATTTTATTACCTTTCATCGATTACCTAAGCCTTAAAGTACACACCTATAGATGACGTGACGAACCGCTTCGACCAAATTTAAGGCATAACTGGGTGTCTTTACGTATGTACAGCTAGCGTCGCAGATCTCGCAGTCGCTGAAGGGCTCGGGGCTGCCGTACGCGTCCAACTCGCTGGAGCGGCTGCGCATCATCAAGCGGCTGCGGGCGCGCGCGCAGGACGAGCGGCTGGCGGCGGCGGCGCGCGCGCCCGCGCCCTACGCCGCCGCGCCGCAGCGCCGCCGCGTCGCCATCGACGACTTCAACGACTACACCTAGCGCCGTGCGCCCACCGGTCAGTGTCCGCCCCACGGGCCCCGCGGCCGTCCGCCCGCCCGCCCCTCCGTAACTAACGTGTCGCTCGTGTGCAGCTCGCCGGCGCCGGCGGCCGCCCGCGGCGCGCCCGTGACGCCGGGCCGCGCAGGGAGCCCGACAGCCGACCGCGCGGGGCGGGGCCCGGTGGGCGTCGCCCGCGCCCGCCCGCACTCGCCCGTCGTGATCACACTTCGAAAATTCCTACATATGAAAGCCGAGTACCTTCGTAGTTTTTCTGAGTGTATACTTAAACTTAGATGTAAAGTTGTATTTGGAACGAGCGTCCTGGCCGGCCGGGAGCGGGCCGGGCCGGCGGCGAGCAACTACTGGAGCGACTCTGTGGAGGGTCTCCATCGAAGGCGAGTCGGCGGGCCGAGCACGGCACCGTCGACGCCCCAGATATACTTGTAACCAACAAATAAGTTGACGGCCCCGATCCTCCACCCGGACACTTGTGTCTAGCCGAGCGGGGTGTGGGTTGTCTTGTTGCACCCGACGGCGCTGGTCAACAAGGGGCGGCGGCGCGCGACCCCGGCCGGAACGTGCGACTGTTCCCGTGTAACATAACAGATTATTGATTTATTTTTTTGAATGGTACGTTTTGTTTTGTAAACCATTTAAAAAAAATTCAGGTTAGTGTGTAATATTTGGTTGTGTGATTTGAGCGATACTCACCTATGTAAGTATTAAATTCACAATGGATTGCAATGTCCCGGAGCAATGTGACCCCGGCCGGAGTCGTACATCCTATTATTACCTTGTGTGTGTCGACGTCACGTGACACTCACTGAACGACGGTCGCCCGGCGCTCCGCCCCCCGCCTCCCCGCGCCGCTCCGGGGACGTACATTACGATCGTTTACTATTATTTTCTCGCTTTGAATGTGTATAGCCTTATCGAGTGATAATGATAACTTCTGTAATTAAACTTGCATTTTAATCGTTTGTAGTTAGCTAAAAATTAAATTGTTATAAATTGAATTACAAAATGTTATCGTTTCCAACACTGCCGGGACGCGTCCGCTCGAAGGACCATGGGCGACGCCCCCGCCCCGCCCTCCGCCGAGGAAGGGACGTTCCTTATCCTGTGTTTCGGCAGTGACGGTGCAGCCGCGGTCAACATCAGCCCCACTCGGGGTCGGCTAAAACTATACGTTCACAAGGGAGCACGGGCCCAGTAGGCTCCGCCGGCCCCACCGCTCCACCTGAAGGTCAGCGGCCGACACCTCACCCCTTCCATGGCTGATATTGAACACTGAGGGGTGTCGCGGAGCTCCTCCCCCGCACCCCTTCCCCCCTTCGGTGACTCGACAACTTTGGGACACAAAACAATAATTACAATTACTCGGATTTTTTACAATTTTTTGGTGAGATGTGATAATAGTGTAGCGTTTAAATACGATATCTTAATACAAAAATTACAATATTGAATGCTGGCAGTTTTTCTACTCGATACGCTTTGCTTTTGGAATGTTTTGATGGTTCGGTCGAGCGCGGGGCGGCGGCCGGCGCGGCCTTGTCGATTGTCGTCGGTCGCGCCGCCCGCCGTCTCTCTCTCTCTCTCTCTCTGACTCCTGCTACATAGTCACTGCTGAGTTCAAAATTGGTACTGACCATTCTGCTCTAATTACACTTAATTTTTATTAACTTTAAGGATATAGGAATCAAAATTGTGGACACCTTTTTCTGCACATACTATGTAACTATGTACATTGAGATCCAACGTTTGATGCGGGGAGAACGGTAGGGGGGCGATGCCGCAATGGGTATGCGGTGCCCTCGACGTTTGCAGGACGCAGGGAGCGACATGTTATGAACCGGTGTCCATCTAACGTTATACTAAGTGATGTTGTAATGTATTTCAGTTCTCAGATTGATGTTTTCTCTGATATTTCCAGGCTGTTTGTGGCTTATAGTTTAATTTGATTATTAAGTTTTGTTGGAAGTGGGTTTGTACAGTGAGCCGCGCGGGCCACCGCCGATCCGCCTCCGCCGCAGCGAGTTGTTAAGCAGTTGAGGCATTTCTTGTTGAAATATATTATTTAGCAATTTATTTCCTGACGAAAGATTTTGTAATCAAATAAATGATGGCTATTTTTTCGTATGTTTTATTTAAATGATATCACCTGCCACAATGAATACCTATTACCTTTATAATTATGTAAATGTGAAAAAAATTGTAATTTTGTCTTGGCAGTGAACATTTCATAGGATCGGTAGCCGGTTATTCAGTCCGATGTAACTGTAAGGAGCATAATTATCTCTCTCAAGCCTTGAAAATTCATCTTCAGTAATGGAAGTCCACAAGCAGCAGTGATCGCTTACTATGGTCTACATGTCTGGTGGTTCAATAAAACTTGATTAGAAAAGGATTCTTGAAATTTAAATAAAAAAAACAATAGTTTATAATATTTTTATTAAAACAATTTAATGCTACTATCATTATATTTACAACAATGCAAACCTACTTCGTGTATTCCAACATATATGTGTGTGACAATATACAACAAACACTTAAGTGTAAACACATTAAGGCAATGTGCTGTGCCAGCTACTCCTGTTTGTCGGGAGCGAGGTGCCGCCGCCACACCTTGACCTTCCCGCGCAGCTCGCGCAGGCGGCGCATCTCCTCGCGGAAGTCCTGGTGCTCGTCGCGGAACAGCCCGTACTCGCGCAGCTTCAGCATCAGCTTGGACGTCTCCACGTGCCGCGGGTAGTAGTGGATCACCTGCTCGTTGCTGTGCAACGGCCGCTCTGAGAACATCTTCACCACCTTTAAAAAGTATTTTGTTATTGATTAGCTGATTTTTCGAATTTGTTCTGGACTTTATTGAAGAAAACTAGGTGGCACTTGTTCTATGATTTATTTTGGACTAACAATTGGAGCAGTCATTAAAAAATGGTTGAATGCACTCTCAATACAAAAAATTTCTAGCCCTCTAGATATATACTTCTAACGATGTTATGAACTGTGGAATATGCTCCTGAGCTCAATTCACTCAATTGTGACTTACAATCCACCACAAAACATTACACAATTTACTAGGCTAATAATGAGACTTGTATGCAATCATTACAAACATTTAAAGGCACCAGGTGAACTTGTTGCTGGAATCTTACTGCATATCAACTTCAGAACACTTGCCCCTATCAGAATTTCCTACTATGTATATCATACATAGGTTTTAGTAGAAGAAATAATCCACGGTGTTGTCTTCAGTGCAATACCAGGGGCATATCCAGTAAAAGAAGCCTCTTCAACCAATTAACTCTATAGATCTGTATCTGCTTACATAGTCTGGATAAGGTTTATATTCATTCATAAAACTACCTTCATGCTCTTGGAGTTAGTGGGAATGGCCACTTCCCCGAAGATGCGGTCCGACAGCCGCTTCATTCGCCGCGCATAATTCGTGGACGCATTGATAAGGTGCGCATATTTAGTGTAATTCGTTGCCATTTCACCTGAAATTGATAGTGGATTGACCTGTTCACAATTAATTTTAGATGAAATTATTAAACGACCATAAGTACTAAATTATTATTATAAATCTTTTGTATGATGTTATGATTATAAATCTTTTGTAACAAATTGTAAACATTAGAATCAGAAACAAAACAATATTAAAAACTAACCTAAAATAATTATTCGAAATTTCGAAACAATCAATTCAATTTTCCATTTTGCACAACACAATGTCAATGTGAATTGAATAATGAATAATGTTATTGACACTGACATTTGACACTTTTGACAGTATTGTATCAAACAGAATCTATTGTAGTTAGGTTGGCGTACATGCATGAATGCACGGAAAAGATAGACTTCTACTAGTGTATCTGTTCTTGTTCTGTGCCTTGCATTGCATGTTTATAGAGACTGGCTAGGTAGGTAGGTAGCCAGTCTCTTAGCGCTTGTCAAAAGAATAAGGGAGTGCGGGAGATATCATATCTGTAAACGGGATTCACAGAGTAGGTCTGTACTTATCCCTTCGAAAGGATACTGTTTTGTCACAGAACAGACAGAAGACAGAACACCTGAACACACTATCGGTCATATCATATCCTAAGGATAGGGATATGAATATGACCGATAGGAGGATAGGACCTATAAGGCTGATGGATGGATGGTACCTATACTCTGTGGTTCAGGTGTTCTGTCTATTCTGTGACAGAACACAGAACAGACCGGTTTACGTCAGAGAATGACAGATGACAGTAGTGACAGTACTACGTATTTAATTAAATCAACGAATGAATTAATCGTTGAACGGTTGAATTAAATCCATGGATGGACGTACTTTAGAGTTTCATTTCAATGGTTTCATACTTCCATTCCATTAATAAAATTAATTTAATCTACATAAACTACCTTATTGAAATAATAGCCAATCTACCTAATACCTATGCCTAACAGGCTAATTGGTGTTAATGTGTTATAATTATACTCTTTGCCTCCGTACGGTTACGGTATTATTAGGTACCTTTCGACTTTGCGGCTTTCGCATTACAAAAACATTGATTTATCTCTAATATAGCTTTCTTGCATAATCTACAATCTAAAAGTGCTGCCCTAAAAAGCTAGTATTGGTTTTGTCCGAATCTGTTTAATCATTTTAATAGAAGCGCAGAATGTCATATTTTGTGCAAGAAATCCCGAAAGAAGTAACAACGGTGCCAGCTGAGGTATAATAAATTATCGCAAGTTATTTCTGAGCCTCATATTCAACGTTATGTTTATATCAACAAGTCTTGTACCAACTAATGATAGGCCAAGCATGTTTATTGTTTGTTCCTGACTTAACTTTCTTTTTAAGTGGTCATGTATATAGGCATTATTTTATTGCTATATTACCCTTACCTTTAGTTCTGCTTTGAAATAGAGGTATTGCATAGGATATTTTAATACATTATTTATGTTAAATATGACTATAATTAATTGGAATGTGTCTGAAGTGCTCCACCAAATACTAAGCAAAGTTCTTTTTTCTTATATCAGTTTATTAAAACAAGTAGTAAGTTTATAATTACCATTTTGTTTTAGAATTCTAAATGGTCACTAAAAATGAAGATATTTGCTGTGATCTGTGCATTCATCACATACATCCTGCTTGTTATGTCAGCGAAGACTATATATGCCAAACACCAGCGCCTCGACAAGATGGATGAACTGGTGAGTAGGTGAGCCTTCTGCGCCTTAAAACAAAATATTGCCAGTATAGTGCACTCCACACTTGGCAGCATACAATTAGATACTATGAGAAAAGGAAGGATTGGAACCCAATTGGATATTTAATGTTGGACAGAGTAATTTCAAAATCTAGGAAAGACTTCTACCTCATATTGTACAGAATTATTATTATAAAATTAGATTTGTTCTCAAAACAATAATAATAATCAGACTTGTAGGTAAATAGGTTTTATAGATTGTTATTAATAGTTAAAATCTCACATGTAGATTTTTGAGATAATGTATTTGACACGGAATACAGAAAGAAGTGGAAGTGCGAAGTAGGCGTGGCACACGGACTAAGGTTGCGCGGAGCTCCGCGTAATTGCCGGACAACACAATGTCAACTTTATTTCTTACAGTTTTAAGTATATAAAATTAGTTATGTAAAATTTTGACATCTAGCGGTGGAAAGAAAATCTTTACAACTGTTATGTTCTTAATTGATAAAGGTAACAAGACACCAAATATGGCAAGGAAAAATAAAAATTAAAATAAATCGTTAAGGTGCATTTTCAACTATAATGAGCCGGTTTGATAGACTATTTGAAGTTGACAAGTACCAACCAATAAAAATGTAAGTTTCTTAGTGTGAATAATACGATTAGGGATTTACTTGTGTTTATTTTGCTACCGTGGTTTTCTTATTAATCAACACTTGTACCATTTCCACTTCTTTCTGTATTCCGTGGTATTTGAAATACAGATTATACAACATAAGATAATCCCTAACATGTAACACTATCTATTTTATTATTGGATTTAGGTACTTTGATTAAAATTACACCACATGCTAAATCAAAAGAAAACGAAACAATAACATGTGTTGTTGGTGGCAGGTGCTGAAGACGGAGGATGTGATGCACAATCTGCACACCATCGACCGCAACCTGGCCATCCAGCTGGAGCGCATCGAGAACATGGTCTACGACGAGGATTATGACACGTGAGTGTTGGCCGATGATCCACTACTGTTAATAAGAGGTAGAGCCTGGAGGTTCTGTTAACTTCTGCTACTCTGGTAAAGTAGCTTTCGGTGCATTTGGCAACCAAAGATAACTCCGATAGATAGCACCGATAGCCTCATTCTTTGTTCAGCAGGATGCCCCGCGAGGAGGTAGGTTAGCTTGGGCTCAAAGATTATTGGAGCCCTTGTCCACATAAACAATGCTAACTTTTATTTCTAAGAAAAACAGAAATTCATTCAGATGAGCCCACTATGATACATACGAGTATATTAAGCCCAAGTTATAATTTTTTATGTTTAAAGAATTACACTTACAATCATTAGTGGTGAATTAATATTAAGTTATTTTGTATTTTTCAGGACAACAGAGTATTGAGGCGATACAACAATATACTCAAGTTTCCTAATTGTTAACTTCTCAACATCAGTATTAATTATTGTAGTAGAGTATTGTAGTATGGCATTGTGTGTGTGTGTGTGTGTGTGTGTGTGTATTTTATTCTCCAACAGTGTGAACGTGCAGACTAGCTTGCCTTATCTGTGCCATTGGCAGGTTATTCATTGGTTGGAACTGTATAATTTGGTATCATGTAGGTCCTGAATACAGTATAGTTTGCTTTTTAAGTCGGAGGTTTAAATAAATTTAAATTTCTTGGATGACGCCGCACAAAATGTAACTATTTCGGTCAGTCGATGAATCTCATTTGTAATTCTTTAGCCTAAGTTGTAAATAAGTTATCTGTATAGAATCTCTATAATAGTTCCCACTTACCGTGAGGTACGATTGTAATCTAATTTATTAAAAAACAAATGTTAACATGGTAATTTACTCATAGCGGCAGATTGTAGTCTTTCACTGCTGTTCCTTCTGAGTAGTTCTTTTGTTCCTAAACTCCTAATACCTAAATTATTTATGTACATTATTCCAATGTAAGGTATATAAATAAAATGCTAAAAGAGTTATTTAATTAGTTTTATTTCAAAATTTACAAAGTTGTCCAATCTTTATCGTCATCAGTGGTTGGGTAAAGGTCTGCGCGCATTACGCCAACTCGAAGTACTCAACTACGACTCCGACCCTTCAGTACCATTCGTGGGTGCGCGGCGAGCAATACACATCTATCAACTATACGTTCCAAATTCATATAAAGCTCATAATTGACTTTTAGTTTTGTCGAAGAGTCGGTGACGGGTGGGAGTTGAGTGGGTCTAATGTGCGAAGTCCTTAAAGATGGGAGCCGTGCAGCGCGGACTGGCTGTCGCGTTGTTGAGGCATCAACCAATGTCGGCCGAGTTAATGCTATGACCTCGTGAACACTCGCAGATTAAGCTTGTACCCGTACCTTATAGTGATCTGTGACCCGTAGGTACTATCGGTACTAACGAATCCCGTACTAACGGTAACCAAGGTTGATGGTTTTCTAACTATTTTAACTTGACTGAAATAGTTCATACCATTACGAGTATATTTTGACGACGGGTAACCAACCGATACCGATTATTATTTATTTATCACTATCAGTACGTTAGTACTTATATCTCGATGCTATCAGTATTAAATAATAAAATACTACTTATTAAACATTTATTTAAGCTTATTTTAAAGTAACGAAGTAAACATCGTTTGCTTATCACTTAACGGAATATCGCGAGATATAATCCAATTCCCGGCGTACTACAAGATACCTTAGTTATTGGGCATTATTGGCCCATAATTTAAGTTACAAAATCAAAAGTTGCCCATCAAAAAGTTGCCCAATCTGTTGAATGGTTTCAGCTTCATTCTGTAGAACGTACCAACCCTGTACAGGATGCGGAACATACGGGCCGTGTCCATGTGTCTGCCGGTAACCAAGTCTACTAAACAAGCTATCGGCTTGGTCCACTATTTTTTTACAAATAACTACCGACATAAAATCCCAAAAAGAACTACTTAAACGTCTGCTAAATATATCAAGAATTTTCAAATTTAAGCATAAAAAGATAATCCAAATTAGGCTGGAATGCGGCTTATCTGATTTTGGTGCGGTTCACTAATTTATTGTGGAAAGCTTCACTTAACATTTTTAGTGTTTGTTTCATTTCAATCGGTCGGTGTCAGTGCTGGAAGAACCATAAGGGGCATGTTTCCCGAAGCGAAGCGAGGGCGGGTTTACTTGTAGGTATTAAATATGATAGTCACTATAGTCAGGGGTCCTAAAAACTCTTACCTACACTAAAATGTGGGCCCCTACAACAAAAAATTGAATCAAAGTGATTCTGCAATATGTAAGTTGCTTGATTCTTGTGAGATTCTACAAAGTATCTATAGAGTAAGTTCTGTGATGTTGAGCACTCTCAAGTGGAGCGTCCGCGGTGTTGGCTTTGCTAGTACCGGGCGGGGAGGTCGGGGTCGTCCAGACCGTTGTGCAGGCGCCGGCAGCCGTCCCGCTCCAGCACGGCGGCGGGCGCGCACCGCCACGGGTCCCGCGTGCGGCGTTGCCAGCGCGCCAGCCGCGCGCGCAGCGCCGCCTCCGCCCCGCGCAGCGCCGGCTTGCCTGCAAACGACCGCCCCAAGCTTGCTACAACCCCAGTCGGAGACCACAATGAACTCCCACGAAATCGACTGACGCAGACGTCTAGGTTGACAGGTAACTAGTGAATCGAGAATGAATGTTCCAGGACCTCTTCTTCGACACTTCAAACAAAAAATTGACCATTCAACCGTCGTGCCCACTGGAAACTTTGCATGACGCTGATGTAATGCATTCACAATAATATGGGGCTATTAGTGGATGTCGAGCAGAAGGCTAGGTGCCTGGTGCTGGACCGCTGTAAGTACCGTGCAGGTTGTTCCTCTCGGCGGGGTCGGCGCGCACGTCGAACAGCTCCCACTGCGGCCGGCGGTAGTGCTGCTGCAGCGTCTTGTACCACGGCAGCGGCTGCCGCGCCACCGTGCGGTTCAGGATGTCCTGCGCAATCACAGACACATTACTGAACCAATACCTGGAATATGAAGGTGGAGTTATGGTAGCTACTCGGCTCTCATCAGCCTCACCGCATTATAAACTGAGCCGGGGGCTGACCTGGAAGGTAGGCGACACGTAGAGGTCCTGATCGATGGGGAAAGGCATGCCGAAGTTGAGGTTCTGAATGAGCTTGTAGCGGCGCGTGCGCACCGCGCGCATTGGGTAGTACATGGTCACCTCGTGCAGCGACTGCGACGCGAATACCGCCTGCTGCTCGTCCACCGGCGGCTCTGCGGAGTGCGCGGTTACAAGATGATCATAAAGCGCTAGATCCGGACAGCACTGCCGCAAAATAATATAGTAACGATTTTACCCTTTTCCAATATCGGCAGCAAGCTCTTGGGCAGATCGTCCTGATCAATGTCGTTGCTCTCCTGCGTTTCCGTCCCTATGTGGAACCAGTCCAGCACGGTCGGCTTGATGTCCAGCAGGCTGACCATGGCGCTGGAGGCCTCGTTGCGGCGGGCGCCGGCGGCCGGCGACGAGACGAGCAGCGGCTCCCGCAGACCGGAGTCGTACAGGTTGGTGCGGCCGGACGGGAACGGGATGCCGTTGTCGGACGTGTAAATTATGAGCGTGTCATTCAGGTGGCCCGCGTCCTCCAGCTCCTTCAACACCAGACCGACTCCTGAAAAAGGGGACAAGAAATCAAATCAACCGCATTTAACTTTAATAAGTACTTAAAACTAAAAGTTTGGTCAGTAATTTTAGCTCACCTTGGTCGAGCCGAGACATCGTTGTATACTGTGCAGCGATATCTCGCCTAGCTGCTTCTGTGTCCTGGTTCACAAGAATCATCAATAACAACATATCTAATTTAAAAATGGCAGCATACCGGATTCCTCTTAGAATGACAATTGACGTCAGGAAAACGTTAGGTTAAGCACAAAATTGGTAAGTCGAAAAGGCAGAAGCAAATTCCAACGTGTGCAAGCAAGTGGAGCGTGCATAATGTCTCGTGAGAAATAAGTATTCGGGTTTTTAAAACAAACGGTTCCGAGGAGCACTAACATTTCCACTGGGATCAACGCGCTTTATCTGTTATACGGAGAAAATTGTATCCGACATTACCTGGACGTGATAGGGCAACTGCACCTCGTCCCACTGGTAGTACCAGGGCTTCCAGTCGGGGATGAGCCCCATGCCCTCCTCGCCCGAGCCGAAGCGCTCGCAGAAGGGCCCGTACTGCGGCTCCGAGTGGCCGCACCGGTGCGGGTCGTGGAACCCGATGTATAACAAGAAGGGTCTGAAGGAAAATTGGCCAACATGTAATTAATTATGTGCACTCACCTAACTAGTTAATACTCGTATTATAATCATGTTGGTCATTGAATTGAATGTGTTTGTAGACTAGCGGCGGAATAGACAGAAAACTGTACCTATGAAGTACTATGAACATAAATAAATATGACACATACGAGTAAGTACTCAATAATGGGCTACTAATAGGTACATTAAAGTTAAGTATGTAATGTTTGATCCTCTTTTGTGCGATATACCTAGACTTATAAATTAGTAATTGCCTACTAGTAGTACCTACCTACCTACTCATCAAATTAACGCAGAAGACGGCTAAAATCAGGAGACTGGATGGTGATGGAAGCGGACGTACTTGTTCTGCGCGCGAGCGGCGGCGAGGAACTGGCGCGCCAGCAGCTTCATGTGCGTGATGTTGCGGCCCACCTGGTTGATGGGGTTGTTCTCCTCCGTTTGCTCGAAGTCGAACCGGAACGCGGCGCCCGGCCCCACGTGCTTCTTCCCAATTATACCTGCGCAAATATATTATGCGGGCGTGTGGCACTTGCTTATTATTGTCGTGTAAATCGTTATCATCATAAAGTTTTAGGGAAGAGATCTACAGGAGGCCACCACAGCTTGTCCTGAGCCTTCTTAATCTACCGGTGCCCGCTGTCTTCTTCAGGTCTTCAGTCCACCTAGTTTAGGGTGCCTTAAACTCCTTTTTCCCTGACGCCTCCACTCCACGCTCGCTCCACTCGACTTTCTACTGTATTCAAGTCGGCCAGGAATAATAAGGGTATACGGTCAAACAGCCGACGGGGCGTGACGGCGACGCGACGCTGGCGGGACGTGAAGAGGTTGTAACGTATGAGCAAGTATGGAATATGTCACACAGAGCCGTCGCGCTCGGCGGGTCGCGTCACGTCGCGCGCAGCACAATGCGGACGCTAAGATATCTTTTTTTCGTTTATACCATACCCAACACCTACTTGTCTCTAAACGAATGCCGATGACCGATAGATAAGCTCTGTTTTATAGGAAACAACTATAACTACGAGGCGCCTTCCATCGCTCTATTAGACCCGCATTCTGATACTTCGCTAGCCCGCCGTGTATAAACGTGTATTACTCGGTGTATGGTTTTGTGTAAATTGTAGGTAGGTAAATAAGTACCGGTGTAGATGCCGTGGTCGCGCAGCACGTTGGGCAGGCTGGAGACATTGTCGAAGGAGCTGAAGTGGTTCACGCCGTGGTGCAGCCCGTACATACCGTTCTGGTGGCTCGGCGTGCCCGTCAGCAGCGCGGCGCGGCTGTCGGAGCCACAAGCGATTACCAATTAATATACAATACACTCGCACGCTTTCACAACTCTGCCCTGAGCGCATATCATCCACGCGACGTAAACTGTTCCGGGAACCAGTTCCAGGACAAGAAACAGAAAAGTAAACCTGGGCGAGCAGCTGCTGGCCGAGGTGAACGCGTTGTTGAAGATGACGCCGCGCCGCGCCAGCGCGTCGATGTTGGGCGTCTGACAGATCTTGTTCAGGTACGCGCCCAGCTCGAACCCGCCGTCGTCAGCTGTCAGTAATTATTTATTTTTCACTTTTAAATTGAAAAAGCGGTTGTACCCCAGCGGTTGTCGGCACATGACAATGAGAAGTTGCATGAAAAAAAACTTGTGGTAAGTAAGTACCTAGTAGGAAAATTTCTTAAGCATTTCCGTTTTCAAAGGACATCGTAAGCCGTCTGTCCCGATTTCTACCGTTAAATAGTCGTCAAGCAACACCAGAAACCTTCAGGCATATTTTACCTACATACGCCGGTCGTTTTTCTACAACATTGCTAGGGTTACGCACTGGATCCATTAGACTAGAGTTATTTTTCCTTTAACAATTTAAAATAAAGTCACGCGGTGATATTTATCACCGCGTGACTTGATGTCACACTGTGCTCTTGCTCTGCAGGAAGTCCTCACATTTTATTCAGGGCAGATTCTCTGAAGACCGTTATTTTAATATTATAACATACAAACAGACACTCCAATTTTATTTATTTCTATAGATTAAATCCCCGGTTCGAAATATTTATTTGATGCCTAAACGACGGTGTAAATGAAAAAGGTTAATTATGGTACCAGTTTACAACTGAAACAAGAGAAAAAGATAGCCCAAGTATGAACATTCTCCTTCATGTATGTATACAGTACGATCAGTTAGGTATAATGAGAGTTGAGTATTAAAATTACCGTTACATAGGTTCAATGACTGACTGCGCACCGCCGCACTTAACAAAAACTAGAAGAAAAAATGTGTTTTGAGTCGATTGATTGAGATTGATCGGTATCAATCATATTGCGGACATATAGGTACATAGTAAAAAGACAGGTAGATTACATAGGTAGGCACAGGAATAATAATGTCCAGATTTAATAAATATTGATTTTCCAACCAGCAATCGATATAGTAAACCTATTCTGTTAATAGACTCAGAAATTAGTTTTTGCATCATGGGACGATGGGACAATATTTACATAGACCGAGGAAAGTTTTGAAAGGACGCGCCTTTGCATTTTGCCATGGACACGCCCACGACAGCTGATCCTTATCAATTTTATTGTCAAAGTCATTCAATTTCAAACCATAAAACCATAGACTAAGACTATTCAAGTGACATCAAACAACAAACAAACCGAATGTCAATTTGTCAAATCAAAATCAAAAACCTACCATTTGAAAAACATTAAAAGTTTTTTAAACACAATAATTAATAAATAATATTACAACATAAAAAGAAATTAAACTAATCAAGATTTTCGAACATTAATATATTTATTACTATCTTACTTACCCAATAAAATGAGGACATTGCGTGCGCTACTAGATAAAACAGTTTTAGTATCAAGTAAGCACAATAACAAAGCGAGTGATAAGCCGGCGCTCGCCATGTTGCGCGGCTGTGTTGTGTGTGATTCTGAATTCTGATTGAATTGAATGTGATCGCTGACCGCGCCTGACGTGTCACTCGAGTTGACTGGAGTGAAGTGTGCGGCGTGCGCTGCGTTCTCCGACTCCGACTAAGCTAAGCTAATCGTACGACGTTGGCACCGCGCTGACCGCGCCTGACGGCCGCCCAGTATTTTTATACTGCGAGTGCGAGCTTTGCCTCCAAAATTCAAACTAAACTCGGGAAGGATCGGCGCGCCGCAACACTATCATGTCGCGTATGAACGTCCTTTGCTTATTCGACGTAGACGGAACGCTAACTAAGCCGCGACAGAATATCACTGAGGACTTAAAAAGGTTTCTTTTGGAAAAAGTGAAGCCCCGAACGGCGATAGGTCTGGTCAGTGGCTCCGATTATCCTAAAATTGTCGAACAGATGACCGGGGAGCATGTAACTAACGCATTTGATTTTGTATTCTGTGAAAATGGAGTGATGCAGTACAGGCAGGGTGAGCTGAGGAGTAATGAGAGCATATTGAACTACATCGGTGAGCAGACCCTGCAGCGTGTCATCAACTTTGCCCTCGGATACATGTCCAAGTTGGAGCTCCCAGCCAAGAGAGGGAACTTTGTTGAGTTTCGTTCCAGTATGATCAATATTTGCCCAGTGGGACGATCGTGTTCTCAGTCAGAAAGAGACGAGTTTTCAAAATTTGATATGAAACATAAAGTAAGAGCTAAGTTTGTTGAAGCTCTTCAGAAGGAGTTTAAGCATTCAAACCTAACATTTGCTTTAGGTGGACAGATCAGTGTGGATGTGTTTCCCACAGGGTGGGACAAGACTTACTGCCTTGAGCATATCATGGATGAGAAATTCGGAGAGATCCACTTCTTTGGGGACAAGACGATGCCAGGAGGCAATGACTATGAAATATACAGCGATCCCAGAACTATAGGCCACACAGTGACTTCGCCCGATGACACCATGGAGAAGCTCAAAAAGTGCCTTGATATTAAATGATCATTCCTTATGTAGCTTGCTTATATACAGACAGCTCATACTGCTATAGGTGCTAAATATATTTATTTTAATGCAAATAGACATTTAAATATTACTTTGCTGTAATGTTATATGCATACCAAAATTACATATAGCCAAAGGAATGTTATCTTGTAGATAAACTATAACATAGAAAAACCATTATTGATAATTAATACCTTCAAAATGAAACAATACAATATGATTGCATCATAATCATTATTATTCTATATAAAAATATTATGCTAACTTTAAATGTAATTTGTAAACTGAGTAAAAAATAGTGATTCAAGACATAATAATCATCTTTAAAAATAAACAACACTTAAAACTAATTTGTATGGTGATCATAATCAGTGCCCCTTGTACTTGGGTTTCCTCTTTTCCATAAAAGATATCATGCCCTCCTGTCTATCTTTAGTGGGAATGTTGATCTCGTAGCATTTCTGTTCAATCTCATAACCATCTGTGATGTTCAACTGCATCCCTTCATTGATAGCTCTCTTAGCACAGCGGAGAGCAATGGGAGCATTAGAAATGATTTCTCGAGCTACATCCACAGCCTTTTCAAATGCTGCATTTTTTTCATTGTTTTGTGGCACAACATGATTCACAATACCTGTAAAATGTAATTTCAATGAAGTTTAAAATATGCGCATAATAATTACTGTGTATGTGTGTCGCACCATATTTACATTACACACAATTGTGTGGATGTCTCAAAGTAATGCAAATGATAATACAATATAGACTAGTTTGTAATAACATAACTATACATTGAGTAACTAGGCAATAAGAACAAAATAATTAAAGCTAAAAAATATACAATACACATAATTATCAAATGCTGATAAGATAACCTTTGAAATTAGGTATTCTAAATAAATGTAATATCAGTTACTAACCAAGGTCCTTGGCTTCTCTTCCATTTACAATTCTCGAGGTGAATATCAACTCCTTAGCTATGTTGGGGTGGATTACTCGGGGGAGCCTCTGGGTGCCACCGGCTCCAGGTATGAGACCTCGTCCTGTCTCCACTAAGCCCAACTTAGCTGCCTCTGAAGCTATCCTGATGTCACAGGCCAGTGCCAGCTCCAGCCCCCCACCGACGGCAACCCCTTCAATAGCTGCAATGGTTGGCATGGGCAGGTCTTCCACTTGTATAAATGTCTCCCTGAGAGCACGGACAAAGCTTGCTACCTCATCCTCATTCATTTTAAATCGTTCTTTCAAATTAGCACCTAGAACAATAAAAAATACAATTTTTTTCCAAGCAAACAGAATAACAGTTTTCACCATAAGGTCTTGAACTATTTATTTGCTGCTGCATACAAAACGAAATAAGGTATTAAATAAATATAAATGGACAAAATATGAAAGTACATACCAGCGCAAAATATTCCAGGAACCAAGCTGTGCAGGATGACCACGGATATTTTAGTGTCTTCCCTGAGGAGGTGGTTGACCTCTCGCATGGCCTGCACCAAGTCGGAGCTCAATGCATTCTTGTTCTTGGGGCTGTTGAGCCCGTAGAGCGCGATTCCCTGGTCGGCGCCGCTCAGCTTCTGATACACTATCCCCGAGCTTTCGGCCTGGCGACTTATCTGTGTAGACAGGAAACGCGACCTGTGCACTTTGCTTAAAAGTTTTATAAAACTTTTACTCGGCCCGATCATGTTGTTGGCAGTTGTTTTACTATTCGTCAAATTATATACAAAAAGTTTCACTTCATTACACCAAAAAATAGATCTTATCAGGAAGTAGTGATAAAAAGTGATATCAAAAATGTCAACATAGTTGTTTGTTATCAACACAAGTGTATTGTATGAAAATTTATGAAATATGAATGAAACATAGTGCTTGTCTTAAGTACTCTTTGAAGTGTATCGGTCTAGGTAGAAGGAAATATCTTTTATTTTATCCATTCATCAAAATTTTATTCATTTAGAAGGTGCACACATACATAAATTATTTATTAAATATTATTATAATATTAGTGTACATCTACTCTGTGCATCTCACAATAAAAATAAATTGGTAAATATGTCATTGTCAGAACTCAGAATTAATGACAATGACAGTCTCCTCTCCTCTCCAAACCGTCAGCCTCAGCCAGCCGTCAGTCAGGTCAATCAATGGTGCTTAGACTAAGTTTGAGGTTATGTTATTGTATTAAATAATATTAATAACAAAATGTTTTGTTCAATTAAGGGGTAAGGAATTTTGAAGATTACGACATTCTCTGGAACTGAGACACTTAGAGTAATAATTGAAAATGACACCAACGCCATTCATTTGTAATTTAGATTCGGACACTAAAACTACCCTTAAAGTGTATCTCTTCAGAAATGTTGCAAATTTGGAAGATATAAGGAGCAACATTGTCAAGGGTGTTTGGAACTGCGCCGCAATAAAACCCAGTTTGATACTGGACATGTTCCAAGTGGCCGTGGCGGCCAACCGCGCCGTGCTGGCCGAAAGATGTCAGAGTATGGTGACGCGGTCGGTGTATGCAGAAATCCTGTTCAACTTGTCGCTGTCCAAAAACATATCACAAAGCCTAACTAAGTTTGGTATAGAAAAAGACAGTAGTCTTCTCGTTTGTTTTCTCATAACCCCCGAGGAAGATAACAGCGAGCAAATAATAAGCCACATTGCCGGGGAAATGTGTCCCATAGACGATTTACATAAGTTTACGAATATCAAAGATTTGAAACTTGTTTACAAGCTGAACAATGTGAAATGCTCGGATGACTATCTTGATGTGATTGTTAGTAGAATGGTAACTAAGAATTTTGTTTCATATTGATTCATGAATAATACAAGGAATATTAACATCAATTTATGATGATCTTGACTAGACTTCTAGATTGATAATAAACTACAGCAGCGATATGTGTGCCCTTATGGTTATTGTAGGTTCCACTGCATGAAGCAGTTTTAAAGTCAAAACAACTATTAAATTATCTTCCTAAACAGACTTAGGTGTACCTTACAAATATTCCAACTATATAATAAACAGCTCACTGTAACCAGTACACATGTTATTTAGAATCTTTATTGCATTATTTTGTTATATTTATAAATTAAGAGCTAAGTTATGTTAATACTAGCATCTTATGTTACAGGTGTTTTCTTGATAAAAAATCCATTCTAAGAAATTAAGTGTTCATTTGTCAATTGTTCATTTTATACTCACATTTTACATAATAAAATGAGAATATCATCAACCTTTTGTTTTATAATCTGATATCATCAAAGGCAATTTATGCATTATGTATTACAGATAGGTACTTAACTCAAAAAACTATTTGTCAGGTCTTGCACAAATTTAAACAGAGTAACATGACAAGCATCAGCTTTTGCATAATAAAAAAATCATCAAATTCGCTACACCTACCGTGTGTTCCACTAAGCAATCAGAACATTCATGTTTACATTTCTATGGAAAAAATCGGTTGTCTGTAAAGTCAGTTTACGGACTCTAGTTTACGTGATAACATTTTTTTTTACATGAGATAAGTTAATGCTTGACAACTATCCCACCTGATGGTAAATGGTGGCGATGACGTTGAAGAGTTTGGACGCACTAACTTATTCAAAAACATTGATGAAAACACGTCACGTATTTACATTTGTTATAAATAATGGCTTCCGTCGAGGTGGGCGGGGGTTATTGTAAAAGTTGTCGAAGAAACTCGCATGGCGGCGTTCCAGTAGCAGAACTATTCTAACTGTTAGCTCTGACGTCAGTGGAACGGGAAACTTTTTCGTGCGCGCTGTCAGTGTTCATCAATTTATAGGATGTTTGTCAATGGGATGTTATCACGTCAAGTGTTACGGGAACGTGCCCCTTGTAAAAAGTTATGAGGTATCACACAACCTCCTCCTCTTTTTGAAGTCAGTTAATAAAACAAAATATATTTGTATCATTTTATTTCAACAACAACAATTTCATTATGTAAAATGTACAATTAAATTACATATTGTAAAAGCAATGATCAATTAAATTTATAGACAAATGCAGATTTACACAACAACCGGCGGGTCTTGTTCGTCGTCACATCCAACTGCTAACTGTTAAATCAGTCCATTTACCTCTATTAATAATGCAGTTATGGCCTCGCTTACATAATTATGTTTTTAATCTATTTCTTTATTTGAGAGGATTAAACTTTTAAATATTTGTTCAAACCCAATTTGTAAATGTTAATACAACTAAATGTTGTCTACAGTTAATGCTACATTACCTTTGCCTAGGGTCCTAAAGCTACTGCACGTACAGGTTTGCTGCATGACATATCGCTACCATAATAAAATAAGTAAAGAACACAATAATAAGCTGGTTTATAGTTAATCTTACTAAAATAAAAATGGCATCTAGTAACTATTGAGTCTTAGGAACTTTCTGATTACTAATCACATAACATTTCATTTGAAAATAAAGTATTGTATAATCCTTAAAAATAATCATGACCTTGTTTAGTACGTGGAGCCCTGCGGAAGCCAATGCCAGAGTATAATTCTAAGTAGTAAGTATAACGTAGCACCTCTTGAACACTTTTTCGATGAGATGTGCTACATAAAATTCACAACATTTTACTAAATATAAAACGCTCAAATAATTGTCTAAATTCTTACAATAGGAAATGTTACAATCATCATCATTGAGTTCATGTATGTAATGTATTACTAGAAATGGTACAAATCATACAGAAATATTTTACACAATAAAGTGATAAGGAAGTGGGAATTTTCTAAGGGATAAAATTATGACAGTTATAACATTCCCCGGCTTTACAATTGGTAAATTGCTGATTCCAATTTTAATTTATAATTAATTATCATTATATAACTTAACTACTAATAATGTATTGCATTTGTGGTATGATATAGTAGCGCAACTAACCAACGCTATATTATTTACAAAATCAAATCATTTATTTCATGTAGATATTTTTAAATGCACTACTTATGAACATTATTTTTTTTACATCTACCACCGTTTCGCTAAGGTGCCTTTAAATATTGAATTTGAAATTTAAAATCTTTGAGGGGAAAAGAAACTGCGAAAGAACCAAGGCACATCATTTTAAAAAATAGTGCTTACAACTAATTACAAACTTTATACATAAATACTAGCATGAGCAGAGCCGGTCGCGGACGCGGATGTCTATTTCCAAGCATCCTTGTCATTAATATATTCGACTGTATAATACCCTTCTCTCTCTTTTCTAGTCGTGTGTTTTTACATATTTAAATATGTGTGGGCAAATCAATAATAGACTGGTAATTTATCAAAAAAAAACCTACACTAAGCCCCACAAAAGATCGCTGAACCCTACGCGGGTGGTACGAGGAAGTCACTAAATGGTGTATATTTCTAGTTTGCGATTGGTAATATTGCGCTTTTGTATGTAATAAAGATTGTTTCGTTATCCGCTGATTTACCCTAAAGTAAAATAGTATGAAAGTCGGCTAATTAACAAGCCTTGCTGTTTCGGCGTCAATAAATTGTATAATCTTATAGCATAAACAGCCTTACTGAGTTTACCCGCAAGTGTCCCTATGTGGGCCCCCCACTGGAGCTTACCAGTAGATCCATGAAGATTCCACAAGTTAATGTCCTTATTACCGTTTTTACCGTTTGACAACGCAAATTAAACACACTAACATTATATAATATTTTAACATAATTCAACTTGAAGCCGAACAATCAAATCAATCGCTTGCATTAAAATACGCCAAGTCCATATTCGCCTTTGGCACTACAATGGAGATCTCTAAAACAAAGGCAGCCATCTACGTAAAGTATTTACACGGATCACCGTAAAGTATTTACACGGATCACAGCAGCAGGCAGCTCCAGTCGCGGGTCGCCCGTCAGTCACCCGTAGGAACAACCGCGTGGAGTACATTTTTACTTTTATAAATATTTTATTTTATAGAATCGATTCGTACCGGCCGGTGAGCTCGCGGGACATGGTCCCGGCGGCAGGACACCCGTGACTAGGTTGTAGAGTGCCGGCAGGTTGCGCTCGAGCGATTCGTGTGTAATGTCTCAATCGATTGTTACATGATATTTCATTGTTAGCAGCAACTGTTTATAAATTGGGGGAATATATTATTATTATATTTATATTAGTGTATGTATATGTATGAAAGCTACGTGTGCCGCGAGTCGTGCGCTCGATGCTGAGGAGCCGGCGCACTGCGCACGGCCGACATGCGACCCTCGGCGTTCGTGTCTGTGACGCCAGAGTTCAATGTAGAGTTCCTGAAATATGTAAACAAGATATGTATTTGTATATGATAAAATTATTTAAACATCCATACATGTTATCACTAACTTAACTATATCTCTGCAAGCATTACAATGGCATCACAAACTATTGAAAGTTCAGAAATTACGCGCACCGTCTGGCCGATGACCTACCGAGGCTACCGACCTCGGTTATCTCATGATAGATGACATTAGTAAATAAACATTGGTCCTTCGAGCCGCGGACTGACCATGGCGAGGGCGGGGCCGGCGGGGGGCGGCGGGCGGCGGGCGGCGGCGTGCGGCGTCACTGATGGAAGGGCAGCGGCAGCGGCAGGCCGTACAGCGAGGGTCACCGGCGCGCCTCCGACACGTACACCGACACCGTCAGGTCCTTCGCGCCCACTCCCATCGCGCACCTGCCGACCGGAACCTTGTCACTTTACGCATAGAATGCCGACGCTTTCTACTTGACACACATCACCGTACAACAATGGATACATCCTTTAAATATTAAAATAATACAATTTATACCCACAATGTCCATATCAAAACAAAATCAAAAATCATCAAAATACATATTGTGGTGATCAAAATACTCGACGCACCAACACAACATCGGTAGTGTGTAATCAACATTGGGTCCGTCGACTCTATTCTAGGATTAGCTCGTACATTTCAGGAGGATATAATATATGTACATACGACATAAATCCTTACCAATCGTGCCTTGTTGTCCACGCCAGTGTAATTTTATCAGACGCGGCTAGCGCACGTTTCATTTATTGATTTAAGTTTACTATAACAAACAGTGGTGACGGTGGAGCGAGCGGTACCTGAGCGGGTGGAAGGCGAGGCAGGAGACGGGCCCGATGCGCGCGCCCATGAACCCCTCGTGGAACTTGATCGTGTTCAGCAGCCCGCCCTTCAGCTCGTAGATGCTGATGGATTGGTTCACCGATCCGCTGGAACGCATCGAACATTGCCGTAATCTCCAATTTTAAGGATATTGTACACATCAGTCGGTAAAAGTGTAACATTTCAACATTTTTACCAGCTCAAATCCCATCATCGAACAGCCATCCAGGACGGCGGGGTCCAAGTCGGAGCTAACATCCCCCGCCCGTGGCCCGCCCTGCTGCACAGCATACGTCGTTAGGGCGCCAGGTCCATCCCGTTGGGGACTTTGCTGGGATCTGGGGCACCCGGTTTATTGTTGCCAATAATGTTGCGAGGCCCCCGCTTCTTTCTCGGCCGGCAACGTATCGACGATAGCTTTGATGTCGTCCATGGGCCGCGGTGACCACATACTATACATAGGTTCATCCGCTCGTTTGTCAACTATGTATTAATATAAAACAATGTAGCAGCACCCACCAGGCGAGCAGCGGCGCGCGCGGGTGCACGTCGGCGGCGGCGAGCGGGCCGGGCGCGCGCACGGGCTCGCCGGCCGCCAGCTTGCGCACGTCGTAGATGCGCACCTCGCCGTTGATGCTGCGCACACAACGTCATTGTCCGTCTCGTTATTATTGTGGTGGAGCGCATCGGTTAACTTTGCTGTCGTCATTTTCAACTGTTACATGATTGAATGAAATATTGAAGGCAAGGAAATCGACCACAACGATTTATTGTCAAAGATCGACTGGTGTTGCCACTATTTATGTTGTCAAAATTCTGGTACAAGTGCTACACGTATTAGATATTTCTGCCTATTCTCTTGTTTCACTTTTCCTTACTAGATGATGTGAGATTCATTGGCAGTTTATGTAAGTACGAGTGAAACTAAACTTGATATCTCTAGTGGAATTTTTATTTTATTTCGTTAGGAGGCTGAAGTACTAGACAATCAATATAGAGAAGTTGCAATGGATTGACGCTTCACTTCTGTCCGTAGTTATCTAATACTGAGTTGTTACATCTACCAATTTAGTTGTAATAAACGTATTTATGCAGCCGGGATGGTGAAAAGTTGCAATTTTTCAACCCGTAATAAATTTCTCAGATCACTTGTAAGAAATGCGGAATGCTCCAGGCAACAAGACTTAAAAATGGAATTGCATGCACGGGCGGACGACGCACCAGACGGTGAGCAGCGCGTGCGCGTCCCGGCGGCGCGCGGCGCACAGCACGGGCGCGGTGTGGTGGTGCAGCGCGTGCGCGGCGGCGGGCGCGCGCTCGTCCCACGCGCGCACCGACCCGTCGCCGAAGCCCGCCACCAGCTCGCCCGCGCCGCTCTCCGAGCGCCACAGCGACGTCGCCGCCGCCTCGCACTCTGCACACAACACGCGTGCGGGATTAACACATGAGCTCCGGGCTCCTCAGATTCTTTGGTCCGGCTTTTTCATTTACCCGGATATTAAAAAAAACGTAAAACGGAGAAGAGATAGAGAAGGCAACGCAATCCTCTCTATGGCGCAATATCAGTATGGCGAGCGGCTCACCGGTGTTGATGTCGCCAGCCAGCATCTCGGCGGCGGCGTCCCACAGGCGCACGGTGGGCGCGGCGCCCGCCAGCGCCAGCGAGCTGCGCGCCGCGCTCCAGCGGACCAGCGTGCCGGCTGGCGGCGGGCTGTAGCCGCCGCCCGCGCCCGCCGCGCCCGCGCCGCCGCCCACGCCCACGCTCACGCCAACGCCCACTGAAAAACATTAACGGTCCAAACTCATGTTATTATGATGCGGGAACTCAAGATATTTTATTGTACGCCAGTATTTCGATCCACTTGAGTGGATCGTGGTCACGAAGCACGAGCACTATAGTGCTGGCTATAGTATATAATATTGTATGTACGTGGTTGTGTGTGTGTACGTACTGTAGATGGGCTGCGCGGAGGGCGGGCGGTAGTCGGCGGCGGGGCGCACGTCGAGCGCGCGCCACGCCGACACCAGCGCCGGCTCCGCGCTGCTGCTCGACTCCGACGGCCTGCCGGGACGCGACACGGTCAGTCGGTGCGTGTGCGAACGTGGGTCCGTACATACGTGTAATTTTTTTTATAGCCTGAAGTATATTTTTTTATAGCCTGAAGGGCTGACGTAAAAGCAGACGAGTCACCTGATGGTTAAGTGGTCATCGTTGCCTATGGACACGAGCAACACCAGGGGAGTCGCCAGTGCACCGCCGGCCTTGAAGGCGAACTCTTTTTATACCTCAGAAGGAAGCCCATTCCACAGTTTGCAGGTACGAGGCAAAAACGATCGTGAGGATCGGACCGTAGACTCGTAGAGGTTCTCCACGAGTGAAATCGATGTGGATGGAACTTCAATCTTAGGCGAGTGGTGTAATGATGGAATGATGAAATAGGCACCAGATCGAACAATTCTTCGGAGCACTCACCATTGTAAAGTTGGTAGAACACGCAGGGACATCCAATGTCTCTCCTAAGCCTCAGATGTTCTAACCTGTCAGTGACTCGTGGGTTATTGACAATTGAGACCGCGCGTCGAACTGTCAATAACTCATGTATGTATGATAAATTTCATATCCGTTTTTACATAAATGAAAGTGGAAAGGAAGTTCAAAATCGACAGTTGAAGCAACTTCATTACAAAATTGATCTGAATTTGCAATTAACCCCTGGAGTGTCGAGACCCCCGAATGTAAAACATGGCCAACGTGTCACGCCTATTCGTAACTCGCGCGATCTTGTCGCTAGGTCATCGTAAAAATGAATTGTACGGGTTTATGTTATAATTATATCACATAAATTATACATCATTGTTATCACAACGAAATTGCCTAACATCTAAAACAATTAAATTAAAGCAAAAAAACTTACCTGCGTAAGAAATTATTCAATTTCTTTTCAACTTCGAAATTTTCAAACACAATGGGGACACATTTTTCCACATTTCACTAACTCACAATGCACATTAATCAAAACTAACACTATCACTACTTAGTATACATATTTACGCATCGATATAATACATTATTTCATTTGGAAACACAGTAATTACACGGTAAAAGAAGTTAGAAAACTAACACGAAAACGGTGCCAATACCGGCATATTTTTAGCGAGCCGCTTAGCGGCCGAAGTTATTTTATTTTTGGTCAATTTTGTGGTAAATATTGTAATCAATATGTTGCTAGATTAATTAGCTAAGAATGTGTAATACTATAAAACCAAACTTGCTGTACCTATATTTATATGAAAATTTACACAGCTTGTCGACTTCAACGACACTGTAACTATGTTGTTCAAAAGTTATTTACTTTTTTCACCAACTTTTTTATCACCATTCACAAAACTAGCACTTTACACGTAATCTGCACAACTTTTCCAGTAATAATAAGTAAAAATCTCATCAGTTAATTCACCGTTTCCTTCTCGAAAACAATTTTATAAAATGTTGCGAACTCAAATGACGCGAAACGAGCGTAGCGACCGTACTGTACAACTTTCAAATAAATATTTTCCTGTTTATCATTCGACTTTGCAGCCAATCACAGTCGGTATTTCGTAGCTAATGAACGTAGGTTCAATTTGAATCCAACCAATGAGATCAAAATATTATGAAATAGACAATTATCGTCCTTCAATACGATTGTATTTAGTTTGCCCCTCCGTAGGGGGTGCACTTCACGTTGGCCTAGAAAATTTTTTGCCCCGACGGAGGGGACAACTACACTCGAGGGGTTAAATAATAAAGTATGAAACAGTGTGGTCGCCACCTGTATATGGCCAGGTTGCCCTGGTGGCTGGCGACGGCGAGCAGCGCGCGCGCGTGCGCGTTGAGGTACGCCAGCGAGCTGATGCGGCCCCAGGTTGGCCGCCACGCGCCCGCGCACAGCTTGGCGCCGGTGCCCCAGTCCCAGATGCCGAAGTTGTCCTTGAAGGCCACGGCGGCGTGCTGCTCGTACGGGTGGAACAGCACCACCAGCGGCGGCAGCGGGCAGCGCGAGTGGAACGCCTGCGTCTCCAGCCGCGCCGGCCGCGCGCCGCGCAGCGCTGCACGCACACAGACACACATAGAGCGCTCACTTGGTTAATGTCTAGCGACAATATCACTGTACAAACAGATTAGTATAGTACATATTATTATACAAATAATACTTTGCGGTAGACTGACGTTTGTATACTGTACATGCGAAACGATACGATACGAACATGTACATGCGAAAATGATGACAATGTTAGCCAGTAACGCTGCCATGTAGTTTTCTTGCGTTATCGTTTATGTCTCACGAAATAGCTCAGTGTTTTTTATAACTACTTGATTGTTTTTGATTTCGTCCCTGAGTCAGGGGTCTAAGTGGAAGGCACGCTAGGAGAGTATTTTCCGTGTATGAATGAATGAGATATCGTGTGATATTTGAACGGTACAAAGGCGCTCACCGCGCGCCTCGCGGCGGATGCTCCGGTTGCGCGCGCGGCGCCACACGCGCTCGTGGTGCGCGCGGCTCTCGCAGTCGCCGGCCGCGCCCGCGCCGCCCACGGTGCCGCCGCGCGCGCTGGGCTCGGCCGCGCCGCGCGCGAACTGCGCCGTCGCCCACTCGATGAACTGCGTCTGCACTATGGCCTTCTTCATCGATTGACCTGCGGCACACGCGACTTCTATATTGTTTACAACATTTGTGCTAAATTTCAAACTTCTTCCTCTATAGCAGGACTTCCCAACCGTTGGGGCACGCCCCCCTGGGGGCGTAAAGAAATAAGGGGGCATACAAGGTACGTTACCATTTCCGAAAAAATTTAACGCGTATGAATATTTACAAGTCACAACACGACGTGTCACGCGCACCAGTGTTGTACATTTGTAAGGGGGGCATGAAAATATTATTTTTGGTTCGGGGAGGCTCAGCGAAAAAAAGGTTGGGAATCCCTGCTCTATAGTAAGGTTATCCATTCAATCTTTAGGGCCTGTTTCACCGGTTACGGATAAAGTTCCGGATAGCCTATTAGGAACTTAACTCCCAAATAAACTACAACTTTTGGTTTCACAGGTCTCGGATAGAAGTATCTGACAAATAAAGTGTTGGTTATGATAACTGCCACTTCAAGTGGCTGTTAGAGGCGTTATGCGACGGATAAAAAATCTGTCAAGTCAAATGGCGGAAACGAAAAAAATAAAATGACACATGTCTTGCGTTTTGTTTCTATAAACACATTTAGAATTTGAATACCTAGTAAAGCATAGGAATCCAACTATTTCCGTTCTTTATTGATAAATTAAACTTGATAATATAATAAAACTTGACTTGGATTATTTTGATCAAAAAGTATTTTATTATTTAGGTTTTTAAAATTGTTTTCTAATGACGATAATTTACGTAGTAGTAACGAAACGCAAAAAAGCGACGTTGCCGTTCCGTCAACTGTCAACTTTATGTATCAGTTAAATTATCCGGGAGTTAGATGGTGAAACAGAAAAAAGTTATTAGCAGCCTATAATAGGTAGATAGCATTAAATGTCAGATAACTATCCGGAACTTTATATGTAACCGGTGAAACAGGCCCTTAATGTTCTGTTATTCATAAGTACGAGATGAACGGTAAAGAGACACGGCCCGGCAGTGGATCAATAAATAATGATAACTCACTAGAAGTAGACGACGTGGAGTCCCGCTCGCGGTGCGCCACCGAGTCCTCCGAGATGGTGTGCGGCAGGCCGCCGCCGGGCCGCCGCCCTGCGACACCAGGAGTTTTATTAAATCACAACTAGCTTTTCGTCCAAAAAACATCAACACCACCGTACATGTAGCTGTTACTGGTTAACTGGTAAATTAACTAGCTACCACATTCGACCGATGTTCATGTAACAGTTGTAGCGTATAGCGACGTACCGGGGTGCGGCAGCGTGCGCGTGTCGTGCGGCGGCGGGCGCGTGTTGGGCGAGGGCGGCAGCGAGTTGGAGCCCCCGCGCGCCTCCACCTCGCGCCCCACGCTGTCCACCTGCCGCGCACACAGCCTACGTCACTTGGTGCCGGACACGAGCCACGAGCCACGAGCCCTCCGTGTGGCACCAAAAGTTTACAGGCTCCGCGCAAAGTGGCGCTTCAAAATGAAGGTCGGCGGACAATTTGCGCCGAGTCCCTACTAAATGTATGAAAAATCATGTAAACTGGTAGCCGCCAGCCACTGGTGGCTGTGGTCGGTGGCCAGTTTGCGCAGAGCCTAAAAACCTCCGCACGTAAAACGACAAAATCGTACGTTGCATACATCAAACCACGCGGATGGCCCACAACAATACAGTTGGACAAAAACAATACATAAGCCTGTATTTATTGTTTATGTACCGATCATAATCCTGCGGGTGAAATCATGTAAATGATATCAAAAATAACTCTTAAACATAACACATGGTATTAACAATAATAATGAATCAGAATACAGAGAATTGCGAGTGTGATATCCTTCAATTACTCACCAATGATAAGTTACCGTAATGATACCCGACATTGTTCTACACCCGCTGGCGACGCCGCGGAGGGCGACAATGACCGTTACTTTCCGTCTGATAGCGCCTGCACTTACCAGATGGTAAGTAACGGTCCTCGGCACCCCCCATACCACCCGCCGCCCGCCGCCCGCCGCCCGCCGGCACTCGACCACTCCAGCTATAAACACACTGGGGACCGGCTACAACACTACTTTGCCGCCCTATATAATTATTTCGAATGAGATCTACTTGCCCGAGGATGCTCGAAACAGTATTTTGTAATGGAACAGTGAAGCAGACATAGTCGTCAATGAACTATCGCGGGAGGGAGAGGGAGCAACCGAGGTCAAATACTGCAAGTATACATGATGAAGGATCTACAATGAGCTCTGTCGAGAACAGCACACTTCGTGCAAAATGTGCTTCGGCATTTAAGTATGGGGAGAGCGGGGAGTGCGGGGATTGCGGGGTACAACAGTTCTGGCAGCGAAGCGGTAATACCACGAGGATGGATGGGCGTACCTGGTTGGATATGTAGGTGATGATGTCGGCGGCCATCTGCGCCAGCTGCGGGTGCGGCTCGCGCGCCATCGCGCACAGCGTGCTCCAGATCTTCATGTACACCGACCCGAACCCTGGCCCGGAAACGATAGTGATATACAATAATATGTATTGTGTAGTGAAATATGTATGAAATAGTTCTGATTTGAAGGCGTGTTGCTTTAATGATGATTTTATTTTCACGGAATAAACTTTAATGTAACGTTCGTGTCACAAAATAGCTTGTGTGTATGCTCACCGATGGTGGGCAGCGCGACGGCGGCGGCGGCGCGCGGGCCGGGCCCCCCGCCGCGCGCCGCGTGCAGCGCGTCCTGGCCGGGGTCCACGGGCCCCTGGTGCCCGCCGCGCCCGAACTCCTTGATGGTCCCGCCGCGGAACACCTCCCAGCTGCAACGTAACGAACGTGTCAGGAACGCGAGCCTTCAAACCAGCAGCTTCCTGGTAACATCTTACAGCGAGCGGGTGATATAGACATTTTTCGTATTAAATAACAAATAAGCTAACAGGGACCACACATTTATACAACAACACTAGCATAATATAACCATAGCATAATATTGACCTGTCGCTCCGCCGGACGCGCTCCTGGATGTAGACCGCGATGAAGTGTTGCTCGAATATCAGCACCAGCCACTGCAGCGCTGCAACACGGGCTCGGGCCGGTTAGTGGGGTGTGTGTGTGTGTGTGTTTGTATGCACTAAGGTAATCTTTCATCACTCTTAACACTTCACAATTTTAGCAACACATCTGAAATGAGATCTGAGATGATCTGCGACAATCTGAGATTATTATACGGGATATTCGATGCGTGCGCGCTAAACTTATTGTTAACACTAATGCAGCTTCTCGTCAGCTTGCACCAGAACGCAAGATAAAATTGGACCGATATATTGTTGCTAATAAATGTATCAATTCACTGTTTCGGTACGGGTGTGTGTGTGTGTGACGCACCGGCGAGGATCTCCTGTCGCACGAGCGGCGCGGCGTCGAGGGCGAGGCGCGCGGCCAGGTGCACGCCCACCTGCTGGTCCAGCGCGTTGGCGTGCTCGGTGCGCGGCGCGCCGCCGCCCGCCGCCACGAACGATCCCAGCGCGCACGCGCACGCCGCGCGCACCTGCAACACGCAACGCACTAACTTACTATGCCGACAACAGACTATGGCTGTTTCAGGAGTACAACATGCAAATAACATTGCCCGCCGAAATTTACCATTTCACTGAACAAATGAGGTCACAGACATATTTTACCATTTGAAAATGACTTTAATTTTAGTTGAGTATTCCCATTTTCATGATGATTTTTAATGATGTTACGCTTCAACGGTCTTCTACCGTGAATGCGTGTATTGCAAAATATCATAAGTATGCCGTATCCCAGTGAACGTGTGTGGGGGCGGTACCTCGGGGCGGTGGTGGCGCAGCAGCACGTACAGCTTCTCGTGCGCCAGGTCGCGCACGCCGGCCCAGCGCGCCGCGTCGTACCCGCGCCACAGCCGCGCCAGCGCCACGCACGCCCACAGCCGCAGCGCCGCGCCGCCGCGCTCGCCCGTCGCGCCGCCGCCCCCCGCCCCGCCGCCCGCGCCCCCGCCGCTCAGCTGCTCCAGGCACAGCGAGATCATCGAGCCCTAGGCCGCAGACACGAGTTACTTCACATTATTATATATGTACATATCGTATTAATATAATGTTCATCGTATTTTCATACAACTCCAAACCGGCGGCATGGCAAATGTAAACTAAAATATCAGTCTGTAGGAAACATACGCAATGTTGCGTACACTTCATACGTTATTTCAATTCGTCGATGTTAGAAGCGAGGGGGTCGCTGACCCGACAGACGGGTGAGAATCGCTACCGCCCTGCATCGCCTCGGCGGTATTAAACTAGCGGTAGTTGGGTACCTGCAGCGCGGCCTCCTGCCCCGCGGGGTAGTTGTCGACGATGCCGGCCAGCACGAAGGCGGCCAGCGTGCGGTGCTCCACCTGCAACACCGACCGCGCGGTCAGTAGGTACACCAGGGTGCCATGGTCAATCGGACAAGTGTCTTGAAGAACAGACACAGTGACAAAAATTAGCAATGTTTAAGAGATTTTACAAAAAAAAAAATGGTGAAGAAATAGTAGTCATTCGCTCAAGTTTAATGTTAAATATAATATTATTCAAAGTTATCAACGATTTATAATTTTTGTTTGTGGTAATGGTTTATGGATACGCGCCGCTGCTCATTTAGTACGAATTCATCCAGTTATCGAATAACTCCATAAGTTTGTGTGTGATGTCGCCACAAGTTGTTTTATCAAACAAATGTGTGTTTTTCATAAAATTAGTTATTGCTTGCAGTGTAATTATAATATGATCATAAAAATATGAATAAAATTAAGCAATTCAGTGTACATTTGGACCCTAATCATATAGACGCTTATAAATGCACTGTACACTGTAATAAAATATTTTAGTATTTGCACGATACTCACGTCGACCGAAGGGTCCTGCAGGATGGACAGGAAGTACTTGTGGCCCTTCGCGTTCACCAGGTCCACCTGGCACGACTGTAATCATTGCACGACGTCATTACTATAACAGTTCAGGTATCAAGACCACTGCTGACTACTTCTATACTCTGTAGCTAGCAAACGAGCAGTCCTCGAGGCCCTCGACAGAAACATGTTGTCTCACACATTATAGGTCTGCGCACATTAGACCGACTCAACAACCGACCAACGCCAACTCAACTAAAAGACTCGACAAAACTTAAATTCAATTATGAGCTTTATATCTTTAAGCGTAAGGTTGGATTACGACCGTATACTTAAAACGCGTGTACTACTGGGGAGTAGGAGGGGAGTACTGGCGAGTATACGTTCGAAATTCAACGTTACTGTGTAAGACATAAAGCTCATAATTGAATTTTGGTTTTGTCGAGTCTTTTAGGTGGATTGGCGTCGGTCGGTATATCGGTTAGAATTGGTGGCAAAGTGTTTCAACTTTTCGATACATAATAATGTACATAACATAATGTAAGTTATACTCCTCATCGAACCTGGATACGGGATGGCGACACAAGACTCACCGGATCGACCGCGATGATCTTGGCCCAGATGTAGACCATGGAGGCGCGCAGGTCGTGCGCGGAGGCCTGCAGCAGCTTGAGCATGTAGGGGAAGATGCCGACGGCGAGCACGGCGCGCACCGCCCACGCGCCCAGCGCCAGGAACCGGCACAGGATCTGCAGCGCGCGCACGCGGTGCAGCGTGCTCAGCAGCACCTGCAGCACCATCGGCAGCTGGTCCGGCGGCGGCCGGCACGACGACCCTGACACGACACGACCGCGTTACCACCCACTGAACAACGTCCAAACCTTACGTACCCTATGATGATAACGCTATGATCAATAGTGATGAATCCTTATAACATTTAATGTTTGTTATGTTTTTAATACAATTAAAATCATTTGTAGGACCCACATACATATTTTGTTGGCTAAACAAAGTTTCCCTACATAAGGTGTAATAAAAGTGTGGTCCTTCGAGCCGAATATAATAGTGATCTATAGATTTCCAATATACCACAAAGTATTCCTTGTTGTAATGTTGAAACGAATGATAACGTTATAAGCGCAACGGCATGCGGGCTCACAGTTGCCGAGGTCGAGCCAGAGCTGGAAGGCGGTGAGCTGGTCGCGGAAGAAGGGCGAGTGCGCGTAGGGCGGCGCGCGCTCGGCGGCCAGCGCGGGCAGCTGCGCCAGCGCCACGTCCAGCGTGTGCTCCCAGGCCGCCCACAGCGCGTGCCGCGCCAGCGACGGCAGCGCCGGGCTCGACACCGGCGTGCAGTTGTACGACCTGCGACACGCACACGAACACGCACCGCGCGTACACACGACCGCTCGCTACTCATTTTGAAGTGAAACGTTGACAAGTTTCACTTCAAATATGCGCACAACGTGAACATTTAAGTTTTTTTATGTAAAAAGCGGACACACCAGTAGACAGACGAGTCAACTTGGCCATTAACATAAGTTATACCAAAGACAAGACAGACGCGTCACTAGGCGAGACAATAGAGAAGAAATAAAGTAACTCTCTCTACTCCGTGACCACCCTCCAACAGCGCAACGATCCTACTCGAAGTTTGGTACAGTTGTGCAAGTGTGAAGTGTCTGGAGACGGAAGACGACTTCATTATGGTAACATCATGTTATATGAATTCTTTTTATTGTTTGATGAGCGACGCCCAAATTACAATGAATGAAATTAATTTATGGAACATTTGCAAGGTATGCTATGTTCGGAACAGGCAGCTCAAACGGCGTGCAAATATCCGTTGTATTCGGATCACGTTCGGAAGGAGTGCATCCGAGCTGACCTCATGATCCTGTCGGCGAGCAGGAAGTTCCGGCAGAGGCTGGCCGTGAGCAGGTCGGCGCGGAACAGCTGCTGGAACAGGTCGGCGGGCAGCGAGCTCCACGCGATCGTGTCCGTGATGGCCGTGAAGATCCAGTTCAGCTCGCCCAGCATCGTGCGCCGGTCAGTCACCTGCCCCGGGATCCTGCCCGCAGCGGATCACACCATTACACATCACAAACACGATTCCCACTACTAGTCAATGTGGTAAAAGGCATGGCTTTGTACAACCTTGAATGCGTCCTGTCTGTTGGTCCTGTCGGTCTGTTGTAAGTGTATTTTATGTTAATAGCTGACAAACACGCAGACGTGTCATCTGATTTACGTCTACGTTTACGTTTTGTTAATGACATAGTCCGAGTTTAGAAAAGTTTTACAAAACCCAGTCTGTTCAAACAGTGGACATATTAAGTTTATTATATGTATTAGTAAGGGCGACGTTAGATACGGTAGGATAGTGTCGACTGACTTTTCGATGAGGTCGATGAGGTCCGGCGGCGCGGTGCGCAGGCGGCTGCGCAGCGCGAACCACTTCATGGCCATCTTGACGGGCGTGGTGAGGCACGCCGTGAACAGGTCGGCGGGCAGCTCCGGCGACATGGGCAGCGCCTGCCCCGCCGCGCACGCCGCCAGCTGGATGCAGTTGCGGTACGACACCGGCGCCTGCCCCGCCGCCCCCGCCGCCCCGCCCGCCCCCTCGCCGCCCTTGCTCGCCTGCATCTGCGTGGTTGACACTCGCTGAGTTTACATGTAGCTGCCGAGCTCCTCCTCGAAGTGAGGGACGGGAGATACCCTGGTAGGGTCAAACGGTTCAATGACACGAGACGAAGGTGAAGAGCGAGTTACCTCGTAGTCCTTCTCGTGCTGGTCGGCGAACTGGCGGAAGTTGTCGACGATGACGCCGGCGTTGGAGCAGTCGTACACGTACAGCGACGGCGCGCCCATCCACGTCTGCAGGTCGTACATCGACAGCGGGATGTACTGCGTGTACGCCTGCCGACATCGATACAATTTTAACGAACCGATTTTTTTGTCAAATTTCGTGATAAATATACATTTAATGAGTTACTGACTTAAATTTTACTAGTTTTGAAATTTTTGTCTATCTATATGCCCCACTATAACTCAAGAATGGCTTGACCGATCTTAATGAAAATTGGTATACAGTAATAACATGCGATTATATATTTGACTTATTGCATTATTTCTTTCTTCTCTTCTACATATGTGACTCACAAATTATTATGTACAATTTCATAAAAATATTGTGAAGTACCGATATATTTATTATAGTATGTGGTGAGAAGTGAGCGAATTACCCTGTTGAAGACCCATATCTCCCCCTGCGAGGTGGGCTTGGGCACGCCGTGGCCGTTGTAGTGGAACAGCACGCGCTCCTCCTTCGCGTTGCGCCGCAGCGAGCAGCACAGCTTCTTCAGCTGACGGCACCGAACACAACACGGTATTAACGACGGGGCAAACGGGACTGACGGCGAATTGACGAAATCAGTAAACCGAAGCTATACCAATGCATTGCCGATCCGCAATGAAGGAAGCCAGAAATAAATTACTCATTATCAAGCTCCAAGGGTGGTGGCAGGTCAGCCGGGCTACAGTAAGATAATAATACATCTGTAAACTGGATGTATGACCAGGGTCCGTTTGAACAACCCCACACATTGGTGTGTTTGTTGAAAACTTATTAATAATAGACGACCCGGGTGGCGCAATGGTTAACACGCCGGATCGCCGTTCCGAGGGTCCTGGGTTCGATTCCCAGCGAGGCGGAAATTTGAATGATGAATTTAAATTTCCGTTCTCGGTCTGGGTGTGTGTGCTCTTGTCTTGTGTGTTGTCCATGGCAACCACGACACAGGGAGTCCTAGTGTGGGGCTGTGAGTGTTTAGCGTTATTTATTTATTTATTTTATTTAAATTTGTCATGTAAAATGAGTTCTAATTTGGGCCGCCCACTGAGCGTAATAAGTGAAGTGGCGCATAAGGTCGCCATGTCATTAGCACAAGGCCGCGCCGGGCGCAGGACGGCAGGTCGGCGGCCGGCGCGCCCCCTAATTAGCTAATTGGCACCGAAACCAACGCCCTCCGCTATCTCCGCTACGGTCCGAAACTGTTCCCATTTTTGTGTTAATTAGGAAACTAAACGGCATGAGTCCAGCTGTTAGATTCAACAATGTCCCTGACACTTAATTAATTTGTTATGGTCTCTCAATATAAAATTAAAGTTTCTTCTTCACAACCCATAACTGTCCCACTGCTAGGTTTAGGCATCCACTCATACTGAGTGTTACAGGCCAAAATCCACACTAGCTAACATCCACGTTTGAGATCATCTAGGAGGATTCTCAAGTGTGCAAGTGTGCAGGTTATTATACACCTCACGATTTTTTGTTGATTAACTTCTAAAACGTACATCATTTTTGAAAATGTTAAGTTCCATGAAGTAGTTGAGCCCAGGCCCTTTTGTAGTCCAACGTTATCAACTTATGTGTTAAGGAAGCCCCAGCTAATTACAGAGAATGCTAGAGAGTACTTGTTAGTGAGGACAAGAGATGGCAAACAAAATGTAATCATGATTACAGATTACAATAATATCTAGCTAGAGGCACGGAAATGGCCCCGCGAGCGCTGTTCGAGAAAAGGTTGTTAGAACGTCGAAATAGAAATCCGTAATCATGTTTAAATAGGCAAAATTCACCAGATGAAAATATAATCTGTAATCATGATTACGTTTTGTCCATCTCTAAAGAGGACACAATAGATGACGTACATCCTCACTGGTAGGGTCGAGCGCCTGCTTGTACCGCGCGCGCGGCTGCCAGCGCTCGTACTGCGTCTGCAGCGCGTGCCCGATGGACTCCATCGCCTTGCTCTGCGACTGCGAGTTCGGATCTGCGGCCCAATCATGGTTCAATGCAACACACGCTTCAATAACACAATAAATCGAATGTTCTGTAATTCCAAACTTACCACATCATGATCAGCCTTTGACATGAGAGTTGAAAAAAAATCTAATTTGGAGTAAAATTCATAAAAATATACAGATCATTTAATCAAACACCCAGTAGTTAACACTATATAACCAAAACATTCATCCATCTTATTAAAATCTACTTAGTATAGATCTGCTGTCAAAGCTTTATCCCCACCTGTTACTAAAGAGAGTATAATGTCTTGATTCAACAACAATGTATTAAACAAGGGTAACAAACATGATTGCACAAAGTTATAGTCAAACACATTGTCTCTAGCCATTTAAAATTTATTTTGTAACTGTTTTATCAGTAAAGGTCTTGACATTAGCGGTATAACTTCAATTTATTATCAGTTTATTTTATTTATTGTTGAGTCAAATGACTATTTCTCTATAATAGGTACTTGGTAATAAGACAAGTTTAACTGCAAACAATATAAAGGTGATATGAGAAACCAACACACCTATCCAGCATTCGAGGCGCGCACAGGGCTGTGTCTTCACAACATCGGGAGGGTCCACCCCCAGGTTCAGGCAGAGCACCAGGGCAACGCAGTGTGTTTTATACTGTAACATATCACATTAAAAAAATACATTATACTTATACACCTCATTACTGGTCTAGAAAGAGAAAAGAATATGCTTATACAATCATTCCCTGCATCGGGATTCCTTGTGTTCCGGGTGACATAGACAACACAAATAAGACATCACTAACACCCATGACCAGACCCTGGCCAGGAATGGAACCTGCGACACTTCACTTCGCAAGCAGGGTACTAACTAGACTATAGGTGAAGTGTAAGCATGTCCATCATTAAACCCTTCTTTAATATCAACCAACAAATGGATGGGAACTTCAAACTAACCTTTAAGCCAATCTGCATTGGACCAGTGTGTTGTGTGTTGTATGCAACAGCGTTATGCCCTATACATAACATGAAACTCATCTACATCCTACTTAAAACGTTGGAGCATGGCTGGACACTTACATCACTGTAGCCCACTTGGTAGTGACTAGTGACCGTGTCCCAAGCTCCAAGCTCAATAAACTGAATTACCTAGTTCCGGCAGTTTGAATAAACACATTACTTATTTATTTATTTTTTATTTTATTTTAATGGATTACCAACACAAGATACAGCGCTTACATTTTATAATACAAATTTGGTTGTGGATACTATCTAACTGTTCTTATAATTACAGGTGAACCTTACCTGAGAGCTTAACTATGAGAACACCATATACCTATCTTTAAACTGAACGACATAAATTACGTCTCAAAACATAAATATTGCTATTTTTATTCACACCTTGAAATATGCATGTATTTGCAATGGTAACATTAAATTTGTTTTTTATAGGAATATTTTAAATTGTCTTCAACTGTTCATTTACAAAAAAAATGTACAATTAACATGTTTCAGTTTGAATAACAATAAATTATAAATATAGCTATGGAATATCAAAACAACTAAACCAGTGTGGTGTTCGGAAGGCAAGAAAACTTGGGCATCCGGGGGTAAAGTTTACCAGAGCTATACAATTTTAAAATATAATTTATGAGCATAACACCTAACTGCAATATTTACACAACCATATTTATACATCCGGGTTTTACCAGTTACACTGGTTACAAGGGTGTTCATGATTTAACTATTTTTTTAATGATCACTAACATTTAGTCAGAAGAATCAATTGAATTTAAACAGTGAAAAGTTAAGGTGCATATACCTACTTATTATTAAAAATTCTAGTAAAATGTAATTGTAACCTAAACCGATAAGATGTATGCATTTAAGGATACTAACATTTATTGTAAAATTTTTGATGTTTTTTGGATGATAAGTAAACCGAACCTAGGATCAATATTTCTACAAAATAAATCTACAAACGGAACTGCGACCGTAACTTAATAATTATTAAATCGTTTAAAAATGCTAGCAGTAGCTTCGTAATTTTATGATACGATCAGTATAATTTAAAACACCGCAGTGCATCCATGTGCGTTTGTTTTCAACGTAAACGTAGTGCCCTTGCATGCAGTGTGATACGCAGTTACGCTGACGAGTAGCCGGCGAACTCAGCGGCTCCTACCTTCTCCTTCACTCTCCAAGAATGCTCCTCACGTTCGGCGCCCTTGATAGGCTCATTGTGCCTCGGCTTATCAAAGCTAAGAGGCTGATCATCTTCAAAGTCCGAGGAATCACTGTCAGTCTGCTCACTATTATTCTCCTCATCGTTAACCGCGAGATAAGGAGGCATTTCTGTCATTTTCACTCAACACTTATAAAAAGTTTCACCAATTTTGAATGTTCAACGCATGTAAACACTGGAGGAAAACATTTTCAAAACCTCACAGAATCATGTGCGCGTCCATTTTTCAATACCACATGGGAATAAACAATAAATTCTGTTCCGTACTACGGTTGTACTGTACGACGTACGTTTCATTCATTGATAAATGTTATCATCCTGACCGCAACTCAGCCTCAGCTCAGACTTGACTTTTTTGTGTGTAAAGTAAAAATTAAAAATATCAATCTAAATAAGCATTACCATGTTTTTAATACATTTTAATTGTAATTAAAAGTTTTTCAGACTTGTTTTGAACGTCGTCGATTACCTATATTATCTTGTTCAAGGCTTCAAGGCATACAAAAATGATAACGGTATCGGGACTGTTGTTAATACCGGTATGTTTACGGTATCTTTCTAGGCATAGACTATAAAGCTTGAAATACACTAGATCTAGAATCTGAGACTACGATAATAATACAAAGTACTCTGTGACGATAAATATTCGGGTCGTGTATGGCGGGTATTGCAGTCAAGCATTAATTATAATTATTAAAAAAAAACCGTGTGGTATTTATTAATTTATAATATAGATAGATTCTGTCTGGTGATCAGATTTAAGTTATAAAAACGTCCCTGTGGTTGAACGTTGGACTCCTGAACCGGGGGGTCCGGCATAAGTTACTCTATGGGGTCCGGGTCCAAACACCGCACGCACTTCTAATTTTTATAATATTATAATTATTAAATAAAAATATTAGATTTCTGCTTTAACATAGTAATTTAACTTCATATCACGATGTGTTGTCTGTCAAAAAATATAATTTTATAACCATTATAAAAAATTAATATTATTGTATTCATTGGATAGAATGTTATTGTACTGTACTACTAACGCCATCTGTTAGAAAACCAAAGAGTCTATATCTCTGCAAGGATGCAATTATACTCTATACCTACTCAAATACATCATAGTTAATCTATTTAATGCTAGATGACACCACTAGAATCAGGTTGTAAAATAACGGCGGAGTTTTGGCGGGGGAAAGCGACAATGTCACTTCACATAGCATAGTCGTTTTAGCAGATATTATTTTTACAAATTACCGCGAGCTCTTCTAATTTTGCAATATTATCTCACGGAGACGAATCAATTTAATTATTTGAATTGAATATTAATCGCTGGTGTTTTCACAAATGACACAATAAATACTATTACGAACCCGTAGACCATAGTAACTGTAGTTAGTAGTAGCACTGCATGACGCCTGCAAATGCAAAGCGAGGGGTCCCGGACTCTATTCCCGATCAGGGAGATATTTACGTGACAGATAAATTATTATTCTCGGGTTTGTGGGTATTATTTGTGTTCTGGTTCTGCCATGCCATGCGATACGGAATCTTACTGCAGAATTTCAAGTTTTAAGTTGCATTTTTACAATTTAACATGATAATGAATTGCTAACCAATATAAACATGACTAATAATATTTTATTCGTCGTTACACGATTATTCCTCAATTGGTTAAACCAATTGAGGAATAATCTTGAACGAAATGTTTGTTACGTAAATATTCCCTGCAAAATGTTCAAAGTTCATGAACATAATGAACGTCATTATGTTATGGCTAGGTACGTACCTCATGAGACAGTAATGTTGTAGAAAGGTAGAAGTAGGTACACTTTAAACATGCCTAACACAATAAAACAAAAGCAATTTTAAATAGTTTAATTATTATTGTAGTTCGAATTAAATTAAACATTATTATTAACTTAAGGATTATTTGTAAAAAAACTACATTATATGGATTAGTAGGTATTCCATTTATACAAACAAGGAAAAATAATACAAGCCACCTCACACCTAAGCACCATTGGTGATAACAATACATTGATTAGTGTACTCATTAGCTAATTAACAATAAAAAAATACAATCATTTTATTTTACAGAGTTAATGCCATTAACTCTGTAAAATATTAACTTAATGGTTTCGAGGAGGATATTATAAATATGCCTAACTATGTGTACGGGTATGTTGAGCAAACAGCGGGATCACATTTTGACTGCGCTGCAGACACTACAGCCGTCCACCCCGCCCGGCACGCACTCTATGTGGAACGAATGCCTGCAGTTGTAAACGATTAAGTCCGATGCGTTCGACAGGTCTTTTATAATGATACGTCTATGGCACACACAGCACAAAAATTCGTCGGTCACGGATATTCCCCGTTGCTGTCCTATGATTAGTTTTTCGTGTAAGTCAAAGTAATTTCGCAGTGTTATCACTTTGCAAGCTTCTTGAACCGAGAGCTGCAGGTGGTAATTGCACATCATTTTCACTAGAGACTCTTTAAGGTCCTTAATTTCACATCCCGATTGAATATTCTGAATTAACATTCGTGGATCTACGTAGTTCCCTATCCGTTTTAGAAGTAGCGTGACACATTCCGGCTTGTGCACGGTCTGCTTGATGAGATCGGTCCAGAGCTCCATGTCATTGTGTTCCTGGCAAAAGTTTATGGCTTGATTGATGTCGTCTAATTTCTCGATAATGATTTGAAGGGCTTCTCGAGTGTTACCTATCCGGCCGAGGAGAAATACCATCTCGGGGTAAAGATTATTGCTTTGGCACACGTCTAGAGCTTCCTGTATGGGGTAATTGTCGCTACATTTTAGGAAAGGCAGGAGCTTTTCTCTCGCAAATCTTGCGTAAAGTCTAACTAGTTTTCCGTGATAACGTCCGTTTGGTTCGATTTTACTATAAGCGTCCAAATACTTAAAGAGGTATAGGTCATTTTTTTCCAGTTGCTTCTCTATTACTTCAACCGGAATTTTCTTTACTAGGTAAGTGTCATTTTTATCTAACCGACTGTCTACTACTCCAAGAGAAGTTTTCTTTTCGGGAAGAAGTATCGAAATAGCCTTTTCACAGTCGAGATTCATCAGATCTAATATCTTGTCGTGTATCACAGCATACATATTGTGTTTGGTAATAAGTTCGAATACATCCTTGTGTTGCAACGTCAAGTAGGCAGTCAACGCTTTATCGTACTTCTTCTGATAGCGATACAAAAGTGCTAGAGCTTCTAAGTAAATGTTTTTGTCCACCTCCGTAGACAGCAAGTGCATCAGGACTTCGTTAATTACAACTCCCGTTTTATATAAGGCTGGATTCCACTCTTTTACAAGTTTTAAAAATCCTTGAGAATCTACTTTCAGGTATTCGTAAAAGATTAGTTCATAGATGTGCGAACTCAAGGCTTGATCTGGATGTCGAGGAACATAAACACTGATTGCTCTTAGTTGGTTCACTTTGGCGAATTTCAGTATCTGATTTTCCCACAAAACTTTGTCGTTCTTACAAATCCTCGCACACAATATAGCGGCTTCCTCGAATAGATGTTCCGACAACAGATGGTCTAAATACTTGACGCCAACCGTTACTACGGAATGTTTTGAAGTCTTTCCTCCTACTTCTTCTAACACGGACATGGCTCTTTCAAAACGTTCGTTTTTCGTGAGCCATTTGACTCTATCGTCAATGTCGTAAGTGCTAGCGACAATTATTTCTTTAGGAGAAACTATAAAGAATCGGTTCTCCTCGATAAGCAAATCAAGATGGTAATCATTGCAAGAGTATGCTTCGTATCCTCGGATGTTTAAGCTGTCGGTTGAAATTTCACAAAATTCACAGTCTTTGTAGTCGGCGACGGAGAGTACAGGCCTCTGCGCCTTCCCAGTTTTAGCGTCGCATTCTTTCGGCACGCCGAGTAACACGAGCTGGTCGTCTAGTGGTCCCAGTCCGCTAATGTAATAGTCAGTTTGAAAGGTGTACACCGGATCTACAAGGTACTCCGTCACATCTCGGGTTTGCAGTTCTATTTGGCTTCGTTTACGTATTACACATATTCGAACAGTATCAACCCAGCCTATCATAAGCGTCCTAGGGGCCGACCAGAGTAGATTGCAGCGGTAATCCTCAATGGATCTATTTGGTGATTTTTCCCACTGAATAAGGCCAAGAGAACACCGCGCTACGAGGTCATAGACGCGTACTCCGACCTCGCACGCCCATGCCACGAACCGTTCGTGCCAGGCCATTGCCTGTACATTTCCTTCGCATTCACAAAGAACAGTGCTTCGTAACCGATTTAAGAAAGTCTTCTCATACAGTGTCAACTTGGTGTCACCTGCAATTTAAAAGTAATAACGAAATAATAATAATGACTGTATAATTTGACCAAGGGTAATATGTAACTATTTGACTATATTTATAAGTCAAATAATATTAGCACAACTGCAACACCAAACAACAATATACAATTATATAGCTTGCACATCAGATTTACATATACTTTTAGGCTTTAATTTAGAAAGAAATCGAAATAGATCGAAAAGACCTCCAACAGGCATGTTTATTTACCTATATTATTTTGTATAACATATGAATAATTGAAATGAAATATAAACATTCAACCAAGTGGCATGTAATTTTTCAAGAACTTACTTACATGTACTACATTTTACATTATACATACATACATGTGCATTTAGTACATGTGTTTTTACGGTATGTTAACTTTTAGAGTGGAATTTACATTTTAATATTTACAATATCATATAAATTGTTTATTGTTATTATCTGGTCATTTCAATGTCAAGGCTTGTCACAGATTCTGAGTATTTATACCTTTGTTTACGAATTTGGGATAAAACAATTCCATGGCAGCATTTTAAAAATATTTTAGATACCTTGACTGCTTACGCAATTGTGATTATTAAAAACAACAAAAAAAATTTTTTTTACTTTATCATGGTGATATCTTCAAGGGACTGTTTGGATTCATTTTAAGATCACTTTTCCACATAATATCGCTTACACCTACTTTATTTTAAGCATTATGGCCTTGCCACTGTTGCCCTAAATACTACTTATTGATGACACATGGTTACGTATACAATAGCTGACATAACTGCAAACGCTACTAATATTTTATCAGTTTGCAATATAAACAACATTAGTAGTAAGTAAATAAAATTACTGGTAGTATATTCTTAAGGCCTCACACAAAGATAATGTAATTCTATGACAGAAAGGATGAGTAATGCTTTGTTCTCCTATTAAAGTGCAGATTTTTATACTTAATTTAAACCACAAATGAACAAAATTAAAATTACCAGTGAGAAACTTTCTTCCAGAGCCAGACTTGAAATAGTAGGGGTCTATTGCAACAGATTTGACCAGTCTGCCCAGTGTCAAGTTGTGAGTGTTATCGTCAGAGTACAGGCCGTAGACCAGCACCTTCCCGTCATCTGAGCAGCTGGCGATGTAGTCCCCGTTCAGGTCCACTGATATTTTGTTGACAGCGATCGCGTGAGCTTGAAGTTCCCTTTGGTTCTTTTCCTGTGATATTGGCACGGTGTTACCCTCGTGGTCCAACAGGTGTATGACGCCCCATTGGGTCCCGATGCAGATAAACTTAGTGTGCACGCAAATACAGCTCACTGCGTCGTTCAACAAGATGTTCTCAATATCATTTTCCATTCTGTTATATTTTAACTTTGGCTCTTCGTCTGGAGTGAGGCTATCACAACTTTCAACGTTCAACGCCATATTTCTCATTCGACCGTCGAGGACAACCATGAAATATTAGCACATATTAAACAAATCAATATAATTATTATGCTGTGTAAAACATTGTTTCCTGTTGTACTTTGATTACAATTTACATTATTTTTGTATTCAATTTTGCATATTGACATTTTTAGATACTGTCACTACTGTCAGACTTGACATCGACATCAAATCAAATGACAACATTGACAACTGGCAACTGGCACTGGCACAACTGCATCTTGCATGACACTAAGTGACATGAGTAAAGAGTAGTTGGTAGAGAGTAAAATTTAACACGCACAGACTACCTACTACCTACTGTCCTTGCACAAAGTGAACCATTAAGGTAGGAGGAAATAACTAACGTAAAACGAGAATGACTACAAACAATTATTAAAGTTGGCGTTCGTTGCCATTAGGCAACTTGCATTTTCAAGTTTCACCCATTATGGGCCCGCTAGCTAGAGGACACGGATCTGGGGATTGGGATTTCATTTGTTAAAATTAAAATGATTTGCGTATTTTGCTTAAAAAAATTTATGACCCATTGTTTATTATAACTTGTTATAATCGGTTTAAAATATTGTAAATAATTATTATAAAATTATGGGGTGTAAAATATTTGGCCATCAGAGGGTAATGCAAGGCTGAAGGCATGGTATAAAAATAATAAAGTTATGGCGCGTATACGCATAGTTGTCTGTATTACGAATATTACGATTGAAATGAAACTTTTTCAACACGATAAGTATACTTAGTGGAAATTAAGAAAATTTTGTTTTAGATTTTGTGCCTTAATACTTACCATGATGAATTCCAGCAATTTTGATACTCAGCGATATGAACGATATTTGTCAACATTTGGAAAAAAAGTATTAGGAAATATGGTCAAAGATGTTGTGGAAAGTGGGTATTCATTTACTATTTTAAATCTTATGATATTTTGTTAAGTATTTTGGATATAAATTGAATAAATCTTTCAACATTGGTATAATCTATAACTTAACTAAACAACATAATTATCTATTATTATAATAGGTAAAAAAATGAGTGTGAGGTACCACACGACTGAAGTAAAACTTCTTTAGCTCCATCTATATGTATGTATATATATAGTTAAATATGTACTTATATATACATGTATGTATACATGTATACATCTTAAATATAAAATTGTCACCTAAATGTCCTTAACATTTAGGGGCATGAAAAATTGAGGAGGTACAGAATTATACTTTCTCGTGCTATCTTATGTTAGCCACGCTCGCCAGGTGTCTATTTTGTATATCCTTCTCTGTCTACGCTACAAACAAAGTTAGAAGAAAATTTTCTAAAACATATTGCTAATGTGAGCGATAGTCTTAGATAGTATTATTTGGATAATAGACCACAGGCACCTAAATACCATAATTCGATCTGCACAATCAATCAGTCACAGTTTTCTTATGTAATTAGGTACAGCTTAAACCATATTGATGATTAAAAAGTACTTAATTATCGTGTTTAGGAAATAAATGCAACATAATTCATGGACGAGGTCGATACAACTGTGGTCAAAATAAACGAATTTTGAAGTAAGTTTTTTTATTTAAATAAAGAAAAACAAAGAAACGAGTCACTGTCCATGCCCATGGTCATCGGTATCACTATATAAAAGTATCAACGATGCGTTGCTGATCAAAAAATAAACAAGAAGAAATGTTTAGCCAGTCGTACAAACCCTACCAGTGAGTACAGAGTCCAGCGACCTCCAATACGAGGGAGCTGTATGCTTGTATGGGCACTATGCCAAAGTTCGCCTCAAGTTTACTTAGGTACGTAAACAGCGAATACCTATATTTGAAAATGTGCGTACTTACATTTTACAACCACATAATCGATTATTATTCAATTATTCAAGATTTTATTTTATTTTACAGTTTTGGGGATTCATATATTTCCCCTTCTACAACTACATGTGAACAAAGTGTGCGTGTCCACGAATCTCAGAATAATATCTTTTATAACAAATCAGCGGTGACAGAACTACAAGATATTGAATCGCCTCTTCAGACCTCTCAAGGATTATTAAAAACAGTAATCGAAGATAATATAACTGGCGAAGAGGATCAATCCACAGCGCTGAAGAACGCCGCGCAACACCAATCTGGGACTATCGTATCTGTCGTTGATGAATTTAGTAACGGCCGAGTTTCTTATAATTTAAGCAAAGTAAAAGACCACAATGACCACATAGAATGGGACGATATATTTGATACACAATTATTAAATGACTTAAACGTTTTGGATACAGATTCAAACATTACCGATCAACAAGAAATTACGGAAAAGAGTTCAATTAATTTGTGCGCTGAGTATGAAAACGATTTATGCAGTACTAAAATAAACAGCAAGACTACAAAATGTTTAGATGTGACCCACAATACAAATTCAGATTGTGTAAACATGTTACATCATGCCGCATCGGACCAAAAAACCAACGATTTATTTTACAATGATAGTAACCAAACCAATATATCTGAGAATTTAGTTACGAAAAAAGGTAAAATAAAACGTAAAAGTGCTAATAAAATTGCAAATGTTGCACCAAAGAAAGTTAAAGACATCCCCGCCGAACTACCAAAAAATACCTTCCGGAAACAGAAATATACAAAGGCTGTTAAAACGTGGCTAGCCAATGTAGAGCATGAAAAAATTGAAAATGATATGGAATTGCAACCGAGCAGGGAAATAGCGGAAGAGATAATACCGGAATCCACTAATCCAGAGGCAAAGAAAAATACGAAAAAAACTGTGCAAGCCCAATTGACAAATAAGGGCGGGGTCATGAAGTTCGGAAAGCCAAAACAAAATGAGCTATCAGAAAAACCAACAGTCGTGGAGCCTAAAAGTAAAAACACTGTTAATATTGCTGGTATTTCGATTAAGGAAAAGAAAGGAAAACCCAAATTTATAGCACCAGTAAAGTCGCAAATACCCGTGAAAAATATATCGTACGATATTATCTGTCTAGATGACTATAGTTGTAAGGAACATGAGAGAAAATTAAGCGCTTTAGATGATCAAGAGATCTATATGGTTATGACATTTAGGTAAACTCTCTTTGTTCAACTAATATTTATCTATGTACTCTGCAATCCACGAATACTTTATTCTTTCAGAGATGCTTTAAAAAAATAGAATGATAAGTTGAAGTCATGTCTGAATACGACTGTTTTCCGCAGCAATGGCTTCTGCCAAATCAACAGCCATCACACGGAGGACAAGTGCGAGGTGGAAGGAGTTATGTTTGAAATTGATGACGTCATCTACTACTGGAAGCACACGCATAAAAACTTTTGGTAACAAAACAAATCGCATATAAATTTCGTTCTGTTCTTTTATACTCATGCCAATGAATGATACAAAACTTGTAAACCTTTTCAGTGGCACAATGGAGAGCCTCATAGAAAACAACACAATCGTTTGCTACGATGGTAAAAACTTGCTAAAGTATTTCACAGCGCAATGTGACATTAATGTTATAAGTACCGAAGTTAAGGTTTTAGACATGCTGGTAAGGGTTTAGGTATCTTCTCCTCTTGGAAGTGTGATATAACAGATATTTGTAGTTAGTTATCTTCATTGCCATGTGCTTGCAGATTGGCGGAAATCTCATAGATCCCAATAATCCCCCGGACAATTTCACGAATCTTCAAAAGCTGGTGTCCTTTGTACCGGAATTTACGGTGGCAACCGAGTGCGTGCAGCAGAAGTGCGCGTGGTACCTGACCGTGCTGCGGGAGTGCTTCGCCAAAGTGCGGGCGGTCCTCGTTGATCAACAACTTTGGAACGTGTTTGTTGAAATCGAAATGCCAGTTCTGCCAATTATTGCAGGTAAACTTCATGGATGCTACAAAGATCAAGGACTCTCGATACCATTATATGATTTCAAAGGTTGTGCCACAGCTTTGGCATCTCATTTTTTTATTTTAATTCTTGCAATGCTTTTTTAACTATGCATTGCGTGTGCGTACCGCATATAGGACTCTCCTTTTGGAATCGTCGCCTTTTTGTTTTCACCAACACAACAAAAAGAAATACCTATTGCCACTATGTACACGCACTGTAGGTAAGTATATGTGTTTTACGCGTACTAGAAATGGAACATAGTGGGGTGCGTGTAGACACCGAGCTCCTAAAGGTGATGGAGGAGAGCTTGTTGCGACGGCTGCGGGCGGCGGAGCGCGCGTGCCACGCGGCGGCCGGCCGCGCCTTCCAGCTCACCTCTGCGGCGCAGGTGCGTGCCGTGCTGTACGAGGAGCTGCAGCTGGACGTCAAGGGCAACGTGCGGGTCCGGGAGACCTTGTGCAAGGGGGACAAGTCTACTTCGGAAACTATGGTGAGTGCGGAAGGTCAGGATTACGTTTGGGCGCTGTAAATGCAGACGTTATTGTTGACATGTGGCTACGATTACAGGAAACGGAAAAGGACTTCTCTATGGTGACTACAAATGAGCACAGATCCTGGTGATGTTTGCGGCCTGGATTACTGTATGCAACATAGGGCAATAATGATGAAGTTTGAATGGAATAATAAACATTTAGAGTGTTTATAAAAATTGCAATGGTGCAATCACTAAATTCGTAACGACGCAATAGTAAACTATTTGCGATTACGGAAGCAGTGATCAATATTCCTATTAGTAAAAACAATTAAGTCTGGTGGTAATGCCAGCCGTTTCATTAGCGACAATCGTTGCAAAATAAACAAAAGCTATGGTAGGTAAGGCAGCAATAGTTGCGTACCGCGAACGTCTGTGATCCCCAACCCCTACAGCTCCGGAGCCTGATGGCGGTGCACCCGCTGCCGAGGCTGATCTTGGAGTACCGGCACGTCCAAAAGGCACACGCCACCTTTGTCGCAGGCATCGCTAATCAAGTCAAAGACGGCGTTATTAAACCTACATGGTAAGTTGTGGTAACATTTTATTACTGGTTCCAACTGGTGTCAATCGTAATGGTGCGTAAGTGGGAGATCCTATCGGTCCTGGGTATACTGTCGGGGCTCGTGCAAGGCCTGCCGCTATGGGCCGCCGTCCACCGTAATACGGATACGGTATGCATCGGATTATAGGTAGGTTCCTATAACCAGAGGCAAACACAACAACCGCAACCGCAAACACAACAAGGGGTTAAGTCTGATAGCCTTGTCATACAATCAACCTACATAGGTAAGTATTTGATTTAAAAATGAAATGGCACATGACTTGGGTAGAAATGCGTGCATACGTTACGTCATATAGTTAATTCCCAAGCAATGCAGGGAGCAAACGGCGGCTGTGACCGGGCGCATCGCCTGCAGCAACCCGAACCTGCAGGCCATACCCAAGGCACCCTTCAGCCTCCCGCTGTTCCCGGCTGAGACCAAGGAAGAGGAACTTTTAATGGGTATGAACAATCATTTTGTTTAGATTTTATAACATTTTAAAATTGCTTTTATCGAACGCTCGTATTGTTTTCTTGTGTAAATTATGGGTGTAAATTTAAATGAGGAGGTTTTAATGTAAGTACTTCACTGCTGATTGGTGGAGGAATGAATGGGCAAACCAAATACATAATTGAATCTTTGCGAAAATATGCAATAATTATGTAAACTATTGAAAGATTCAATGTGTAATTGCTAGGTTACTGACGAAAGACTGACGGACAGACAAAGGGCGTCTTTTCGTCCCTGCAGTGATATTGTTCCCGCGTCGACAGAGCCCAACGAGACGCTGAACTTCCGGTCGGTGTACGTCCCGCGCGCGGGGCACGCGCTGCTGGCGGCCGACTTCCGGCACCTGGAGTGCCGCGTGCTGGCGGGCGCCGCCGCCGACCCCGCGCTGCGCGCCGCGCTCGCCGGCCGCGACCTGTTCGCCGCGCTCGCCGCCGCCTGGTAACCACCCTGCCGGGTGTATCTATGCTCGCACACTGATATAATGCTTCCGAGCTTCTTGGGATCCTGGTGTTACGGAACTGTAGGTAGGTAGGTAAAATCCGAAAATGATGTGCGTCATTAGGTATCCGTTCCGGGATTGAACAAAGTTAACGCTGAAATTGTTAAATGCCTATCTGATTCTTGTTTCCAAACCACTTCCTTCCTTCCTTCCCCAATGAAAAAACAGACGATCCACTGCTGGTGAGTAAGTGAGTGAATCCCCGGCGTCTATCTATGGCCGTCAGCAACGCAGCCCTGATTTATTTACTAAGTAGGTACTTATACCATTGTAGAAGAACCCCATGATATTCATAGCGTTCCGAAAATATCTCAGAAATAATAATGTGAGGATCGACTTGCTCACACTTTCTATAACTTTTAATTTTCGAAGGAGATCTTGTAGTATACTTAGTCGGTATTTGAATGTCCTCCATAGTCATAGACATGTACAGTTTTCCAACGTGCACTTGCTGCTTATATAGTGGACATTATCCTGTGTCCAACCTTCAACGCTTCCACACTAAGGCTGCGTTTCCACCACATTCCTCGCTACGCATCCTCGCACAGCGTTGGTGGAAACGCAGCCTAAGACAAGGTTCGATGCCGTGCGACACGCCAGCACGCAAGCTCGGCCCACTGGGCTCACACCACCCGCAGGTTGGGCAAGAGCGAGGCGGCGGTGGCGCGCGAGGAGCGCGAGCGCACCAAGCGCGTGGTGTACGCGCTGGCGTACGGCGCGGGCGCGCGCCGCCTGGCCGACGTGCTGGGGCTGGGCTACGAGCACGCGCTGGCCACGCTCGCCAGCTTCAACAGTAAGTAGTACGGCGCTATCCCCCCGCGGACAGACCGGCCTGGCGGGGAAGACGATGGAAGCCGGCCTCCGCTTGGTGGTAGGTAGGGCTTTGAAGAAACTTAAGTTCACTGTTCGATAGAGCCCGCATGTGGGGCGCGCTAGCTCGGCTGCTAACGCATGCCGTAGGGCCCGCATGCAGGGAATTGTTTTACTTAGTCGTTGGTTCCCGGGAGATATATCTGTATGGATCCCGCAGCGTCTATTCAAGTTTTATCGATGAGTGAGTCATGAGTTGTTCGGCATTCTGAAGCAGAAACTTCCCGCGTGCGGTGTAACAACCGAGTTAACGACCAATTAGAGTGCACAATATAATTAAGTTATTCATATTATTATTCGTATTATTTTTCCGTGAAGTGTAGGTATATACCTAACTTGTGGTGGCAGGATCGTTCCCTATGCTGAAGAGCTTCGGGCGCACGGTGGTGGCCCGCTGCGAGCGCGCCGGCGGGCGGCTGGCCACGCCGGGCGGCCGCGGGCGGACCTTCCCCAACATCTTCAGCGGGGATGCCGCCCTCCGGGCGCAGGCCGAGCGGCAGGCTGTTAATTTTATAGTGCAGGGTAATACTTTGTATACGACTGAAATCCACTTATTCTGTTTTGAGAATTAAACAAACTCCGGTAGGGGTAACAGAGGTTTTTCCTGAATTCATTCTCGTAGATAACTATCAACTGCCTACGGATGGCGAGCGGGTAGAACGTTCGATCGTTACGGCTACCGCCCGCTCGGCCACGCTGGACGCGCGAGTGTTATCGCTGCACCAATCGAATTAAATTCTAATTAAATAATGGGGGCGTCCTGCACATCTGAGGAGGCTGGCTCGAATCTTGATCGGCGTTAGATCGTCTGCCGGGACTGCGGCTTGGGGCGGTTGTCTCCCCGGGTGCCCCGGGTCGGGGTCCCCTGTGGCAAGGGTTCCTCGCCCACGGACAAACAGCCCCCTCACCGGAGCGTGTGCGGGCAGGGTCGGCGGCGGACCTGTGCAAGCGCGCGATGGCGGCGGCTGCGCGCGCTGGGGCTGCGGCCCGCCGCGCGCCCGCTGCTGCAGATCCACGACGAGCTGGTGTGGGAGGTGCCGCGCGGGGACCTGCACCTGGTCGCCGGTACCACTTACTTTCATGTTTGGTGATGACCTCCAACTGAATTTTAGACTGATGTTGCTCAATGTGCACGTGTGTATTTGTGGAAATGAACTTGTGTTCGGATGAACTTGTAAAATACGAGTATATCACGATAAACATACATATTGAAATAATTCATACCAAAAAGTATCCAGCATATCAACCATAGGTGGTGGTCATTAGTATCTAGTATGTACTCTGTGGGTACGACATCTCCACGGCACCCCGTCCACCGGGACCCTGGACATTGGACGTGGTGTGACGGAATGGCGTTGGCTGTCGACAGGGGAAATTAAATCGGCGATGGAAGGCGTCGGTGAGTCGTGCGGCGTGGCGGTCCCGCTGCCCGTGGCCGTCTCCGTGGGGCCACACTGGGGGGCCATGGAGGACTACCCCCCACCCCCTCCTCGCTAGACCCCCCGGACGTCTATGACCTTATTTTCATTACTATTGTTTGCAAAATAAAACTGCACCGTGATATTGAAATACATTTATTTGACGTAAACCTACCAAAATTGATCGAACATTATAAATTTTACATCACAGACTCGTTAAGGTGATATCACTCGCTTATATTTTAATACAAATTACTTAACTTAAGCGATTAACGTTTAGTAGCGGGTTGTACCACAACTCACCGGTGTTTGAATACCGATGAGTGCTGGTGCTGCCCGACTGCTCCACAAAGAGGGTATTTTTCATAGTTCGTGTACATGCGTTTTTTTATGTTCAAGTAGTTATTTTATTATATTATGTATCAGTGATTGCAAACACTCTTTCGAATGACACAGGTTTTGGAGGTACTGGGACATGCAGCATTTTACGTTTTTAACGGCAATTAGTTACTTAATGTTTAAAATAAATGCAAAACTTACTTTAAGCCAATAAAGTTTAAAATCTTAATATTATAATAAAATAATAACTTATTATTTATTTAACATTTTCCTGCCATCATTATCCCGGTAAGTTCTATTTTCGTATAAATCAATTAGTTGTTTATCAATTAGTCATAATTATTATTGCTAATTGATATACGACTCGATCATTTTGCCCATATCTGGTATGACTGACCACCACTTGACGAGCACCAAGTAGATAATTATAATCACGAGATGTTTAGTGCAGGAGGAAGTCTTCCGACGATGATAGCTCACTCATAAATTCATGAACAAATTCATCAATTAACAAAGACTACAAACATTGCTATAAAAATATGTACGGATTTGCATCTGTAACTTATTTAGTCTTCTTAATCGCCAGCGAAGCGACGATTGGGTTGAGGCCGAGTTTTGTTTTACTCAAAACGCTGGCAACTTTACACAAAGACTCTACACTGGCCACTCTACAGAATTACTAAATGTATAATTGTAGAGCACCTCACAACCGGACTCCAATCAAGGTGTAGAGCGGTTTGGGCTTGACGCTGAGCGCGCTGTGGGCCGCGGAGCTGTACCCGTCCTTGTCGGGGTCCCGCCGGTTCTCGGCCATGATGCGGTGCCGGTCTCGGTTCTTGGTCTCCTGCTTGTGGATCAGCATCGTGTATCTCGACAGCTCCGGGGGGAACCTGAACAGTAATGATCGAATATCAACGGCAAATATTATCATACGACTGCAAGTTTATCTACTTCAATAAAATGCTCGGCTTGAATCGGTGAATGTGGAAGCTTGAAAGTCTGTATTTTGCATCATATGGGAGGCCACCAGGAGGGAGTCAACATTATGATGACCTATAGGTAAATCATATTAATCATATATTATTAATAATAATCAAGACGAAAATTTATTGAATATTTAATTAAATTATAACACTACCTTAGTATATCCAGGTTGTGAGCGGCAATTCTTGCAGCCAAATCATCATCTTCTCCACCCCAGCCTTTAAATCTGTTTGAGAAGCCATTAATATTTATGTACTGATCAGAGCGTATCGCCAGCACTCCGCCAACAAGTTCGTCATACGGCAGAACAAATCTGAACTTATCAATGCTGGCACTCATATGACGCGGCTGCTGCAGACAGGCATACAGGTTCCCCTCATCCAGAGGCAGAAGGTCAACGTCGTGTAGGATCAGGCAAGGGAATTTCTCGGCAATAGCATATTTGGCTCCGATGTTATACAGCAATCCTTTGTTCCACTCTTTGTCATCTTGCTGTTCTATCAAATATATCCTGCCATTGACAAATAAATACATCTAAACATAAAGATAAAATTGGAGTGTCTGTTTATAATATTAAAATAACAGTTTTTTATTTTAATGCATAATAGATATAAACTCGGTACATATACGAAAATAACATTTTTTACAATTTTTGTGTCTGTCTATTTGTTGTTACGGGACTTTCACTGGCAGATAGCTGATGTAATAAGGAGTAACGTTATTATTTTAGAAATTAATTACTTTTTGTTAAATTCCACAAGGACGACGTCGCGGGTACAGCTAGTATGCTATAAAACTGGATCTAAACATTAGGTCAAAATATTGTTGATAGAAAAAACTTACTTATAGTGTATATTCTGTTTCCTTAAAAAGTTATGCATATGCGGCATGAACACCTCCAACTGGCTCGGTCTGTTTCTGTATGTGACCAATACAGCGACGCTAAACAGCGGGCTACAGTCTTGAGGTGCATAGCTTCCATTTACAATGTCTTTTACAGATAAATTATTGAAGTTTTTTGGTAAATCCCAGAGTGACAATGATTTTGACATCTGTAGTATATCACCATATTTACACTCTGGATTTGTCTTCTTTGTTACTAAATTGGGGTTCACCTTTGCATAAAGGTTCTTCTCTAAGTCTTCTCTTGGTAAATGTGCATAGTTGTAATGTCCATAACAGGCAAACAACTGTATGGTGGCTACGAGGAACAAGGCTGCAGCAACGCCGCTGGTTACACGTCTATGCAGCAATTTGTGTATCAGAAAGCATTTAGGCATTTGTATGGAATGTTGTTAACTGGCTCGTGCTATCTACCTACCTTGTCACTCATGCCTTGTATCTGAAACCATTCAAATATTTATAACTCATTTTATTTCTATCCTATTAATATTATAAATGCAAAAGTTTGTATGGATGTATGAAAGTTTGTTGCTCTTTCACGCAAAAACTACCAAATAGATTTTGCTGAAAGTTTACAATAATATAGCTTACACATCAGAATAACACATGGGCTATAAATTATTAAGAATAGATATAATATGAATTATCCAAAATATATAACTTATCCTACTAATATGGACATATAAAGGTCTGTTTGTTACTGTTTCACGCAAAAACTACCGAATGGATGTTGATGAAACTTTACAATAATATAGCTTACACATCAGGATAACACATAGGATATAATTTATAAAGATATAGTGTGAACTGTGAATTATCCAAAATATATAACTAAATCTTTGCAAACCGAAGGAATAAGATTCCCGAAGCGAAGCGAGGGGGGGTCACTAGTATATTATACTGGCGCATTGATTTTTAACATTAATAAATAGGTAATGTTGAAGATAATACGTTTCAGAGGTGCTCATAGCCAGACGGATTGTGTCGATCTTTAGTGATTGACCAACTCAAGCAACAATTTAGGATAACAGCTAGTGGCAAAAAAAAATTGAGCGATTCCGTGCTTTGGAGGGCGCGCGGCTACGAAGGCACTTGGAGGAGTATGCTCTAGATATCTTGGTTATAAGGACAGGACAGACCCGTGTCACCCGTTGGCATGTAGTGGGACATGGGATTAAGTCACATAATATTTAATTATGGCAACCGGCTGTTTATACTGTACATTGCCGTCGTACCGTCTAAGAAACATAAAGATACTTACAAATTATTATACTTCATGCAGTATTCTTCTTAATCACTTCCGGAATATTTGTGATATACAACATACAGTACCTACAGAATTACAAAGTGATGAACACAGATATCTCTATGCAACCTTACAATATCAATTTACTCTATATTTATTTATTATTTATATTTATTGAATCATCAGGTATATTTTAAAATAATTAATTACAACTTTAATTATACTTACTGTATATTCAGGGGCGACTTTGCCTATAGTGTAGGGGGTGCGGTGCAACAGGGCACCAGTTGTTACGAGGCGCCTAGAGCGTCTTGTAATGTAAGTAGGCACCTATTCCATTTCGACTGGGTATTTTGATACCAAAGGGCGCCAGGATATTGATTGCACATGGGCTGTCACGGGCGCTACAGGTACTAGTGCCGAGCTTGCCGTATATATTTATTGCAAATAATAATTATCAGCAGTTCTGTTTCTATTTGTCCACAATAAATAGTACTTTACTAACTTTGTGTTGTGCAGGTTGTGCTTCACTTCACCTTCACCAGCTTCACATCACAGTCTGAAACTCTGAATCTGAACTGACTGAACGTGAACTGTCAATGATATCAATGTCAAAGTCAAATTTTTTTTTTTTGGGATTTTATGACCTGGTATTTAAAACCTTTAGGTCAATGTCAAAGTCAAAGAACAGGAACGACAGGATTTCAGGGACATTTCTTTTACGTTTAAGTTTAACCACAGAATATCAACAGTTGGAAAATTCAAAAGTGCACGCCTCATAATCTCATTCCTTACAATAAAATTGAGATAATTTGTAAATAATAATTAAACTACATCGAATTATATGTGAAAAGTAATAGGCTTCTAGTCCTCAAAATATTGAAGCCTATAAAAAAACCAACTCGATAAGTGAAGTATTTCGCTCGTTATCGTGACCACAAGATACGGGATCCGCACATACAGACACACGGACGTCCAAGACAGAACTATTTTAAACAATTTTTTAAGTATGGTCCGGGATCCCTAGTACATTTTTTTTATCTGATTACTAACAAGCTAATTTTTCGTGAGTAGCTTAATTTTGATGAGACGCCCAAGAATTTCTGAACGGAAAATCTCAATTGTGGGAGCTAATAACAGGCTAACAGCTAAAAGTGACATTTTAAGTTGGAGAATCACTCGGTGTGCATAAACTGACAGACCCACCTCAACGCTTCGCATAATGAGGCGTGCAATATCAGAATATCATTACTGTCTATATTTTGTGGTTTAACGTTCAATTTTAGTATTCTGTTAAAACATAGAAAATAAAAGTAACGAACTTCATAGCCCCTTGATTTAGAAACGTCCGTCGAAAGGTATTAAATAAAGGCGCTAATGTAGCAAGGGTTTGCGCCTCGTCTCTCCGGGCGAGGTCGCTTTCGATGGAGGCTTTAAAGCCACAGGGCTAGAGCCATCCCCATTTATGTTTCTTCAGGCGGTGTTTAGTGGGTAGAAGTCCCACATAACCAACGCAGCCGGCTACGTTGGTATGCTATGAGCATTCACCGCCTCCCTGTCGTGGAAGGGGAAAAAAAAAAAAAAAAAGTAGCAAGGGGGCATATTTACGGCACATTTTATGTCTAAACTTATTCACATATTTTAAACTACATACTTGGAAAGTAGAGGTTTTGCATACAAAACATCTGTTTCGTTAGCTACCCAGGTCATCAATATTCATAAATTTTTTCAACTCAGAGCACACTTCAGTCTTTTTACAACTACTGTTGACTTTTACATAAAAAATCGTTTCCGCTTCATCGTACGTATTCTTAAAACAAAAACAATTTTGATACTTTTTCCTTCATTTGATATTTCAGCACAAAATGTATTTACACTTCACTGCTGTTATAATGCATTTCACTGAGAATAATAACACTATAGAAAGACAGTCTTCATACAAGCGCTCTGTCTAAAGTGGAGCACTAAACCGAAACTTTCCCGAAAGCGGGGAATGATTCGGCTGCGGATAACCATAATGTTTTTAGCAATAATACATAAATGCCTTTTCAGACACAATTTAACTGAACAAATTCTTACATTCGGCGACACGTTCGGCGTGTGTTGACATTGAACACTACGGAGCTGCCCGGTGTTTGGTGCCATTTCTGCCACAAAATAGCCGCGGGGACTTGGTTTCTATAATGTGATTATTCTAAGGCATTTTATATTATTTATCTTACATATTAACGTAATTCTACTTACTTCTTACTACTAAACTTATCTTAATTACTACATAATTATATATAACGTAATTATCAGGGAGATGTTAATATCATTATGACAGAGAACTATTATTATCCTTTTCCTTAACGCATGAGCTCTCATTCCTTCCTGCTTTATTCCTTTTTCCTTCCCAGTAGGTATGTCACGGATTCCCCATTACCACTGTAACTATCTATATAATATGGAATATTTGTATTGTATTGTAAAATCACATTAAACAATGAAGTGTTAACTTGGGGATATAACTATAAGCATAAAATAGACCTAAACAATAATGTGAACAACAATGAAGTTTGTTATCAATAAGGGCAGTACCTACATAGCCTGACGCATACATAATATAAAAAGTAGGACAACCTAGTCCCATGTGAATGAGTAATATTCCATTGCTGTCGGCCAATCTATTATCAAATGATTCTACTGGAGCAGGCATCTTGTACGATAACATTGTTCTATGCATAATTACCGTGTCCGGTTATATATTGATTTATTTCTTAGTATGTCTGTATGGTCACGCCACGGATATAGGAACATTATATGTTTCGGTTTGCCAATTTATTCATATGTAATAGATTTAATTTAATTTATATAGCAGGATAAAAATCATACTGCATAATGTATGTGTGTGTAATCAGTGGTAGTACTTAGGTAAAGGATATTATAGTATAGTATAGATCATCATCATCATCATCACAACCCATAACTGTTCCACTGCTGGGCACGGGTCTCCTCTCACAGTGTGAGGGGTATAGGCCATAGTCCACCACGCTGGCCAAGTGCGGATTGGTGGACTTCACACATCTTTGAGAACATTATGGAGAACTCTCAGGTGTGCAGGTTTCCTCACGATGTTTTCCTTTACCGAAGCAAGTGATAATAAAATATTAATACGCACATAATTTTTGAAAATTAGTGGTGCGGGCGGGGTTTGATCCTGGAGCCTCCGGTTCGGCAGTCCAACGTTCAACCACACGGCTATCACTGCTTAAAAATAGTATAGATAGATGCACATCTTTTATTTTTTGTAATCATCTTATTTTATTTTGAAACATGTGCTAAGGAGCTTCTTTCGCCATATATGTATCTTTTCCTCGAAGATACTTAGGTGTATTATAATTTTACAACAAGTATCTACTTTGCGAAGCAATGGTAGACTCAAAAAAATGTTGAACATAGGATAGGATGTACTTTCTGTCTTTTGTAACTAAATAGATGCGACCAGATGAGATTTTTTTTTCACCAAACTTAAACTCAAGCTCATGGAACGGTATACATACTCGTGAGTTTGATGTTAAACTGAAGAGATAGGAATAAGTTTATAAGTTAATGTATGTTAATATGTCATTATGTTTCTGGGTAATAGATACGTTTTAGTTGATAACATAATTATGTGACGGGTGCACGGCGACGATGCGGCTATCGATCGGGTACTTAGTCACGCAGTTTATCCAGACGGTAATCATGCTGCATATTGGTAAGGCTTTTGCAAGCCTGGGCTACACAGCTTTCCTTTTAAAGTCAAATCCCCACCCTGAAGGGTCGCGCCCCTCCACGCTCGACCTCCCGACGGTTACCCGCTTCCACGGGAGCTCTTAGAGCCAGACGACCCCCCGACCACCAGGGGGGTCGCTGACTGCGACTAAACAGCCTGTTTTTACGGACCACGAAAGGACCCGCTCAACAGCGGGGCCTTCTTCTCCACCGGGAGACTCTTGTTCTCCCGAGTTTATGCCCGGGTAAAAAGGTGACCCTTGAGACCCGCAGATCCCCTCACGTCCTGTCCCCTGCAAAGAGTGCGATAGCGCAGGAAGACCGAAGTCAGTCAGTCAGTTCTAAAGTCAACCGTATGTTTGTATGGAAGTCTTTTTTTTTCATATCGTTACGTTGGTGAATTACATAATATCTTAACTTAGTAACAATAGTAACCATCAACTTAAAGGATGATTTATCGTCAAACTAAAAATGTTAGATCGTGTCTAGTACGTTATAATTTGATAGTAAAAGATTTAAAGGAATAGTTTATTTTATAGTTTTAGCCAATTTTAGCACATTTAAATATAAGCTTGTTTTTAATAAGGCTTTTTTACTCTTATTTTTAGTTAGATCGCTGGACAGGCATTCATATTCGCAGCAAGCTCAAAAACTCAAACTCAAACTCAAACTCAAATCATTTATTCCATGTAGGTATTTAGAATACACTTATGAACGTCATTTTTTGCATTTACCACCGTTTCGCTAAGGTGCCTTTAAATTTTAAATCTTACGAGGAGAAATAGAAACGGCGAAAGAAAACTCCTCGTCACATCGAGATATAAGTACTAACGCCTCGGCACATCTTTTTTTTTTAAAATAGTGCTCTTTCATTTGATACCCATATTGTAGTGAGTGCAATTGAGTGCATTAAAAATAACTAGTCCGCCATCTTGTATGTTCCGCCATGTTGGATTTAGAATGACGTCACTGAGCTAATCATGCAATGTCATTCAAACTAAACTGTATAATTATAATAATACAAAATTTCAGCTTAATCGGTTGACGATAACTGTCTCAATATTGAGTTGAGTTGCAAGATTTCACCAGAGCATACATACATAATATGTACGTACACCTACACACATTGCAAGTAAATAAAAGCTTAAATACCTATTTGCTTTCATTAAAAACACTTTGCAATCTTAACAATAACTTAAACAACGGGTTTATAAATGATTAATGTTTCGACATCTCCAAATTTCAATATTATGTAAGTATTTCAGATTGAAACATTGATTGCAGCCTTTAACGTACGCTGAAGACCTTGCAACAACTGCGTATGAATTATCTCAACCAAGATTAAAATATTGCAACAAAAGAATTAATATCAATTGTTATTATTTGCGGCGTGAACTGTTTATTGTGACACTGGCTAGTTTCCTATTCACTGATAAGCAGCATTGGCCCACTGGCTTTATAAATGTCCCGCGGTACATTGTCCGGCATATTCGTATTGCGCGCCACTGAGACGGTACGTCAAGTGATTGTCAGTCAATCAGTCAAGCTCAAGTATGTCAATATCTTAATAGTAAACAAACGGTGTTATCATACTTGTGTGATATTTTGTTTTCAGTTTTAAACATAATCTGAATCTTGATATATTAAATGTACTCTGTAAAAGATTAATTCGTTTGTTAGAACTCGTAACAAAATGTCTGAAAAGAGAATGTGGTTAGAACAAGAGTTAACCTGCAAGCCGCTCGATACATATGAGGATGTTTTAATGTTTGTACAAGATCCTCCCCCGTGGCGGTCGCTCTGCGTAGGCTTGAAACCTCACAGTGATAGCGCAGTAAGGAATATAGAAATCAACCCGCATTTCGGGGAAACATTCCCGGAAACGCCGCAGACCTTCTGCCACTACGACCCGGAGCGGCCGGAGTTGGAGAGGGACGTGCGCCGTCACGCGAGACAAAAACTACCAAAGACGCTGGTTTGCCATGATATGGCGAACGGCTATCACGACGATTGGTAACTTTTGAATACATTTATTATTAACGTATGATTTTAAACTTAACTCATCGCGGATTGTACTCATTTTATTATGACACGGGTACTCACGATATGTATTTTGAAACGCCGATATTTCGACCCAGTTGCATGGATCGTGGTCACGGCTGAACTGCGGTGGCGCGGAGAAACTTTTGACAGGTGACACTTGACACTAATACATTAGTCTATCTACCTTACGTCTAGTTCGTTTTTGAGTTTTCCGTTTCAAAATACATATCGTGAGTACCCGTATCATAATAAAATTTATTATTAACTCAAGTTGACCCGGCAAACTTCGTACTGCCTCAGATCAATAAACAAAAAAGCTAATTGATACTTGCAGAAAATTAATTTTATTTCATTTCTGAACGACTTTTAAATTTAATTGATTTCTAAACGACTGGACGAACATCAAATGTTTGACATTCAAAATCAAAGGAATAGTTTGTACTCATTTAAATCTACTCATGTTACTTCAAAACAAAGAGGATATAAACACTACCTTCAAAATTTAATATTGAAATAATTAAATTAATTTATGTAGGTACCTAATAAACGTTTAAATACGCTGTTAGTGTTACCATCTCAAAATCTGGATATTTATAAAAAAACCGGACATCTTTAAACGAATAACTTATTTAATATACCTAAGTTTAAATTATACTACTTGTTAAATTTTTAAGTTTTTATTAAAAAAAATAGGATAAAATCTAACTGCCGGACTGAAAGCCAAAAGTCCGGACAAATTAGGACAGTTGGTACTTGGTAACACTGTACGGTACCGTCGCGTTTACTCTCCCACGGGACTAAACGCGCCAAAACCTTACCACTTTCCCGCGAAACTGGTAAGGTTTTTGAATTTAAATGTTTTAATATTTTTAGCATTATCGATGGGACTGGCAATTTTGATGCTTACACGTTTTACAATTGGGGCGGGATCGACATCTTCTGCTACTTCAGCCACCACCTGGTCACCATACCGCCGCTGTCGTGGATCAACGTCGGGCACGCGCACGGCGTCAAAGTTATCGGTAGGTTCTTATAACAATAAATACATAATAGTATTCACAGACCAGTTATTCATCTTTGGACTACCCAAGAAAATTGATGATTTATTTGAATTATTTGTTCAACCGCCAAATGGGAAATAAATATTTTTTGTTCCACAATCCTCAAGATGTCTTTAGTATGTTCTGATAGCATTTTAGTAGTTACAGTCAGTTAATATGAATGAAGGCTTATTTCGATCAGACTTTTCAGTTTTCAACATGATTAATAACTGATTGCAAAATTCCAATAACTTAACTAAGCCGGAAATAATAGATTAAATTAGATTATTCGACTTTACGATAACGACATTAGTCAGACTATTTTGTTTTCACTCCTATTCTGTAAGTACCTATAATTTATTAGGCTTTAAAACGATTGCACTAGTAAGGGACTTAGTTGGCCAATAGTTCGAACGCAATCGCGCACCGATTGCAATTGAACTATGTATAACTATAACGGTGTTATAATTAGCATACCTACTTTATGCGCTTCTTTTCATTTAGTATGTATTACAAAAATAATAAATCACAACTAAAATGTATTTACCTTATCAGGAACTGTAATAACAGAATGGAATGATGGTGTCGTTTTTTGGGATAAGATCCTAAGCTCCGAACAGGAGGCGCAAAATTTTGCCAATGCCCTCGTCGTTATAGCGAAGACTCTGAAGTTTGACGGATGGCTGTTAAACGTTGAAAATAAGGTTCGTGCCGCTCGCTGATTATTGTCTTCGTTCAAATTTTGTGCCATTGTTTTAGATGCAGGTAGTGTTTTATGACGCACTATAAAACAGGGTCGCAAGTCTGCTAACTAATAAATGCTTCAATTGCATCGTGTTTGAATAGTTTGACATATTTCGTATACGGGTTCCAGGTGTATTTAATAGTTCCCTTTATCTCAATGTTTAGATCGCACAGCCCGAGGCGCTGCTAGCGTTCGTCCGCCAGCTGCGCGACGGCCTGCACCGCGAGCTGCCGCACGCCGAGCTGGTCTGGTACGACAGCGTCACCGTTGAGGGACACCTCAACTGGCAGAATGCGCTCACAGAGAAGAATAAGTTAGTAATTTAAATTATTTATGGCACCTTAATTTGTTTTTTTGACATATTATCAGATACAAGTATAAAAAAATAACACAAAATACCATTTTTTTAGTGATACAGTTCGAAATATAAAATCGGAATCCATGTTCTTAACCTATTCCTAAACACGTTTCGTAACAATTTTTATCAATATACACTAATCAGGGATCCGCTTGGTTGTATTTAGTTTCAGCTAAGAGTAACACGGTCTAATTAAATTAACCTAACACACGTCACAGTGTAATTAATGACAACTTGCAGAGCTTTCTTCGATGTAGTTGATGGCTTCTTCACCAACTATTCCTGGAACGAGAACAAAGTGGCGTCAAGCGCGGCCCTCGCCGGCGACCGCGTCACCGACGTGTACATCGGGATCGACGTGTGGGGGCGAAACTTCTATGGTGGTGGGCAGTTCAACACACAAGAGGTATTTTCTTTACATACCACTTGATCGACAATTTTTGTCATAGCACAAGATTACTTGAAACAACTTTATGCAAGGTTTAAATTGCTACCTAAGAAAACATCAGAACCTTTCATAATTTTATCTCTTTTTTATCCTCACCCATATTCAACATCCCACATAATGAGAGAAGGCTATGTGAAGATATGTAAAGTTTGTCACGCTGGTTTAGTCTGGATCGTTGAACCTCACACTTTTGAACATTATGGAGAACTCTCAGATTTCCAGGTTTTCCAGGTACATCTTTTTGTAAAATCCGTTTAATCTCGTCTTTTTAGTGTCCCAATTGTCGTGACACGATTTTCTACGCACTACATCATATTTACAACAGTTTTTAGTTTGTGTCCTTCATAAACAGTTTACATTTCAGGCAGTACAAGTAGCTCACGATCATGGCTGCTCTTTAGCGATATTTGCTCCAGCCTGGACTTACGAAGCTATATGTGAGGACAGGAATGATGCCAAGTGTACTACAGATTCAGGAGAGTTGACCAAATATGAACAGTTCCTATTGAGAGATCGGGCGCTGTGGGGCAGCATCTGGCCTTTCCTTAACACGAAATTACCTCGTGCTCTCCCCTTCCAAACTTCATTCTGCAGAGGCCAAGGAAAGAAAAGGCGTTTATACGGAGAGGTATGTAATTTTTTTGCAGCTTATGTAGTAAGTTAAATGGTAGTTTATACTTATTGTCAGGTCAAAATAAATATACATTTTTGCAGGTGATATCCCCCAGGCCTTGGTACAATCTCCGACACATGCAGTATCAACCGAACTCCTCACATGGCCCACATGGATATCTTCTATCGACACAAGAAGCTATTCAAAGTTTATTCGTCCAAGGTATAATAAAAGATAAGACCGCGATCACTAGATATCGGAGATCACTCGAAGCGAATAAACAGGAAATATTTTCACACAATAATACAGAACAGATATTGAGCTTAAAATCAGATATACCAATTTTAGATATACATGTACAAGAAATTCTAGAAACGAACGAACTCGATAACGAAAAGCCCCCACCGAGTAGCACATCTAAAATGAAGAGTTATTTTCGTCACTTATTTAGAGCGAAAGCCTCAAAAAATCATCAAGAAGGTCACCAAGAGCACACAGAAATTGCAACTGCTCCGGAGCCGAGCAAAGTGGCCGCGGTGGTCCAGGTGTCGGCGAACCTGCGCCTCGGCCACCCGGGGAACACTAGATACGCTCTGGCGAACGTGCCCAACGAACTGGAATGTTTGGAACCATTCTACGAAGACAGCTTTACCGGAGGGTCCTGCCTTAAAGTCAATCCTTCAGATGAAGTATCTAGTGAGCACCGATTGGCGAGGCTTTTTCACTGTGATTTCTATTGCGACAAGTCTCTAATCGCTTGCGTAGCTACAAAAACCATGGTGGGTCACGAGGACCAATATTTAAATATGAAATTATTCGTGACGGATGGTGAGGGCAGGCAGGTGAAGCTGGTGTTGGTGGGGCGCAGCACCCCCCACGGCTCGCAGCCGGCCACGTCTGCGGACGTCATATATTTGTACCCTTCCAACTCATCTTCACCAACTGATCCTGATTTTAGGAATTTGCAGAGATACATCCTCCTGAACGATGCTGGGTTTTACACGCCAGTAGAGAACTCCTTCGGTTGGAGAGTGAGGTACGATACAGCTCATGGGAAACATCACTGTTGTCCTTCATTTGGTATGATATTGATTTGCCATGTAAATTAATTTCAGGTATTACGAAATAAACTTGCCAGGGGCGCGAGTGTCCTCGATCAACTGCTGCACGGGGCTGAGCGTCGGACCGATTCTGTTAGGATACTTCGGCCTCTGTGGCAGAAATGGAGAGGATGAGTTCGAAACTAATATACCTGACTACGTTTTGAAGTGGTAATAATTATAATGGATGTCGAGTCGCCCTTTTTATACATATTTTTACTTAGATGTATTATTTGGTAAATCATCTGCGCCATGTATTTTAAAGTAGGTTATTATAAAGTGACTATTTCTATAATTGATAAAGACATAAATATGTTATCGTCATACTATTATAATTATGAATGTTATTTGAGATTGATGTTGAGGAGTGTACACGAAGACCACATTTTGTATTACCCAGTTGATAGTAACCAAGCTCGGCAGCCGAGAGTTGGTACTCGGCTCGGTGTTCTTGTGATGTTTCATGCGTTTTAAACAATCTTTTGAAAGAATTCAGCAACATGAACGCTACCAAGATAACATACAAAAATCACAAGACTCAAGACTGTGGTGTTTCGCGTTCCATTTGCTTACCAGCGTTACAATCATATAGCCAAGTTGAACGGATTTTAGCGTCAATTTATTATGTAAGTCACAATTTTGTATGTAAGTCTTAAAAATAAACTTTATTGATGTACATTAAAACAAAAAAGAAATGGGTGCTGTAGATATGTATAATTTAACATTTAAATATCATAAAAATGTCTTTAACGGCTAAAATTTGATATTTGTTGATGCATCGCTATGTTGCTTCAGGAACTACTTCATCTATGACCTCCTTTTCTGAATCATAAGAAAATATTTTTCCGTCGCCATCTCACATGTTTCAAAAGCGCGCCAAAGATAAATTACACAAAGTTCCACCTTTTCATATGACTCGTTTTGAGCTAGGCCTGTGCGAAAATGATGTTACAGCGACGTTTTCACCGCGAACAAAACGATCGTGATTGGCAAACGGAACTGAAAAGGGGGTGTTTTGAGCGTTTTCATCGCTTAGTGGAACGCGCCCTCAGACGTAGACGTAGTCAGTACAAGCTGTGATAATGGTAAATGGATTTTCGCTTAATCCTATGAAGCGAAAAACAAATGCATTAAAAATCCCGTTTCTATATTAAACTATGTTGTAATAGTACATTACGATACGTGTGCGTAAAGTAGCTTATTATTGCACGGTGTGAAGTTAGCGCACGAGCGGAGCGAGTGCGCTAAACACTGTACAAATAATATAGCTACTTAACGCACGAGTGTCGTATACTATTTTATAGCACGAGTGACATAAACCCGCCTATACTCAAACATATAATTATTTACAGGGAAATAAAAGAAAGGAAATGTTTACGAAGCTGCTGCCTGCCTGCTTTACCGACATGTCAAACGTCATTCAAAAGTATTATTAGTTTGTCTGCTTTACCGACATGTCAAACTTCATTCAAAAGTATTATTAGTTTGTCTGCTTTACCGACATGTCAAACGTCATTCAAAAGTATTTTAATTTGTCTGCTTTACCGACATGTCAAACGTCATTCAAAAGTATTTATTGTATAAAATAAATGTAAATTATTTAAAGTACCTATTTATTATTATAGGAATCCTATCCTCTTATCTAATCTAATACCTTTAAACGAACAATATATAATTGGAATCTCGGAATCGGCTCCAACGATTTTCAAATTAAATCGACCTAGCTAGGAATCATTTTTAGAAAATGTCATTTTATTCGTGTTTTTGTAGTCCCAATTTAAACTGAAAAATATGACTCTTCCTGACATCTATTGGCGAATAATAATACTACTATACTAATACTAATTGCTTTAACGACACAACAGCAGAATAGATGGCGTTGTTAAATGAAAATCAATTGTTTATTTATATTATTTGTGTTTTCTTACTATTATTATTCGTACTTAAATATAATTTCCAAAAAACACAATTTATAAACAAAAATACCGAGCAAAGCTCGACGATCTAGCTAGGAATCATTTACGCTATCAATTTATCGTAGCGACCAATGTCGATGTTATCGTACGTGCTTATAGTACATTTTAGCATCGAAAATGTTGCCCATAAACTTGGTGGGGCGTACTTTTGTGACAAATGCGCAAAGTATGCCAAGAGGACATCTTCACAAAAAGAATTTGATTTGTTTCCTCTGCGCCATTTCTTAAATGCATTGTACGCTGCTGTATATAGCCTTTTTGATTTACTGGGCAACAAATTTAGGGTCACCGATTTTGCTATTTCTTTTATAGCGTCTGGAACAATTTCATCAATGCCATCTTCACTAAACTCACTATCCGAACTACGAGTATTCATTTTAGCGAAAGTTATGATAAATGTACAACTATGACTTTGATAATAATTATTAATACCGTTTCGTTTGACTTACTTAGTATTTCTACCTACCCACTTCTCTTTTGATATTTTTCCCCTACCAATTTGTAATTGTCAACAGTGTAAGTGTCAATTTGTGCACGGTATGAAGTTAGCATCATAACCCGTGCTATAATCGACTACTTTACGCACGGAAAACCGTGGCATAAATGCGGGTTTAGGTCACAGTGTGCTATAAAATATATTTATGAATAAATAATTATAAGAATACGAGTGCTAGTGTGTTTCTCTACGATATAAGTACATAAAAGCTTGTCTCCAGGTTGCAAGATGCCGCATCGAAGGAAGCCGCGCGCCGCCGTATGAGATAATATTAACATCATAACATACAATCATATAAAACAAAGTCGCTGTGTCTATCTTGTGTCTGTTATATATGCTTAGATCTTTAAAACTACACAACGGATTTTGATGCGGAGATATAACAAAACAATGTATGGGTGGAATATTCCTCTTTTTTTGTTCTACAATAAAGTCCACGATGGCATATGTCTATCTTTTAAGGATAGTTTACTATACCCATTCTAAGTTTTAAATAAATGGTCACGTACAATGCGGTAATTGGATTAATCCATATCAACTTAAATATGTTAGTCACCTTAAGCATTTCAGGCACTTTATGATAATCCTTTAACCATATAATTTAAATGAATATCTTAGGATTATCGCATAATGAAAAATAACGCGCGTGAAAATAATTTCGTGCGAGGGTTACGTGTTACGATTAACAATTTTGGAGTGACCGGTACTACGAGTAAAAAAATAAAAAAAAAGAGTAAGGGACAGGTTTCCCGAAGCGAAGCGAGGGCGGGTTTACTAGTATATTACATAGGTAAGTATATAATGTAATTTAGAACAAGTCCTCTAATTGATAAAGTCAAAATTATCACGAAGTGAATTCGAGATGTTCACGGAAGTTGTAAAATTATCAAGTGTGTCAAGAACACTGCAAGTTCATGTACCAAGGACCCATTTAGTAAATCTACATTTATAGTTCCTGAATATTTCTGTGGCATGATCCGAGAAAGGGGAGCGTCATCTTCGTATGGTTATGATCTATCGATGCGTTACATATGCGCACATTTTGTGAGACCCCCCACATTCATAGACTACACGAAGTTTATTCCCCACGAACGAGGAAGCTGAAACTAGACAAGGAGAGGGAGTCTTACAAATGTCTGGGGAGAAGGCCATGTTTAGAATTGTCATGAAATAAAAGTAATTAAAGAATATACGCACTAAATTAGGTCTTTGTACCTGCTTAAGTTATTTTGCTTATCCAGGATTAGTAGGTGCTAGCAATCGGTTATCTGTGCTGTGCTATTTCAGACCTTGATGTGCAGAGCACCGTTAGCGCAGTATGACCTGGATGGAAACCGGATTGATAAGAATTAGGAAGTTTATGGGTGTAAAGCAAGGACCTACATATATTATGTTGTTAGGAAGCGTGTAACTTGATAATAGTTTAACACCTCATAAAAATGTTCTTGATAAAAATGAGCGAATGCCGTGTGTTGGTTAACATTATTGGTATCACCCGCTTGTAGAGTGTACGGCACGTGCAAGTGGAACTCTTGGCCCACAGGCCTTCTTGGTTATTGGTTTAGCTGACACAAAACTGTACAGGTGAGTGAAGGACGAAGTAAGTATTTGTATAAACATTTAGAGACATGTTTATTAAGAAGTAAATCATCAGAGTTAATGTTTTTTATAATGGAACATGGTTCATTTTCCCAAAACGTAGAAAAAATATTTCTTTATTGTTAACCAGAAACCCAAACGCAAATTTCCATAGTACAGGTGCAAGGTTCAAAGTAGGTACTTAGTCGGACTTTTTAAAAAACTGGCGTCCCTTGTTTTATCCTTTAAATTACAACAGGGGTTCAATAATTTCTAACCAGAAAGACAAACCAATTTCGTGCGCGGTGGTAGTTATCGTCTGAAGTGTCATTAATATGTACGGGTTCCATACGCCACATCGAATTTATAACATCGAAGCCTTATCACATGGATAGGTCGTGACATCGACAGCTTTATAACATATAGAACGGACATATTTTTTTTTGATATATTAAATGAAAGAAAAAAATCATTTTTACACTAACGTTTAATGTTATTCATACATACATCTATGTATGTATGTATGTACATGTATGTATGTATGTACATGTATGTATGTATGAATAACATTAAACGTAATTGTAAAAATGATTTTTTCTTGCATTTAATATATAAAAAAAAATTATGTCCGTTCTATTATGTTATAAAGCTGTCGATGTCACGACCTATCGATGTGATAAGGCTTCGATGTTATAAATTCGACTCAATGAACATTCGATTTTAAAAGCTTTGCTTTAAATCGATGTAATAAACATTCGATGTGATGATAGTTCGATATAATAAACTATCGGTGTAACGTGTTCGATGTCATGAACTTCGATGTAATGGAATTCGATGTGGCGTAAGGAACCCAATATGTACATACACCCACGTCAAATTACAGATTTTGAGTTTCGTCGCGGACGCACACATGGTGAAACTATAATCTTTATTACGGAATCTTTAAAAGGGCTGAAAACCTCGGTAGCTACGAGAATGTAAAAAAACAATTGACACCACATTCACTTTTCACTGCACTTGATACTCGATCAAAACATATAAATGTACTATAATATAGCAGCTGTCCACGCAGACGCATCGCTCACTCAAGTAGGAGAGAGACGGATGTCGGACGCTGCCGAACGCTGCCGAACGCAAAGGCCGATTGCTACGCCGTTACGGTAACGACGGTAACGCATGAGTCATGTTTTTTCATGCGTGCCACCGAATTATAAGACGTTGTCACGTCAAAAGTTTCTGGATCGCCACGTCGTCCTTTTGTTGATGTAGGTTAAAGAAACATACTCGTAATGATAATTCAATTCTAGTAGTGCGTGTCATGTCTGCAATCTTTATGCCGTTTAGTGTATTTTAGTGCCGTAAAATATCCTATGAATGACCATATTGCAAGCCTGAATAGTTACCTATCACTTTTTGAATATCCGAGGCGTCCGTCTCTTTGACGGGCAAGATGCGCCTCATCCAGCCACTGATAGTGGTGCAGTCATTACTGAACTGCCTTTACATAGGTACATACGAGTATGTCTGCTGTTTCTGATTCTACTCTACTGGTCGTGTAGGTGCGGAACACTTTCAGTTTAGTGATTGGGTGTCAAGCTCTGTTCACAAGGTTTGGTTTGGACGTAGGATGGTGGAGTCATTGGTCGAGCAGTGCACGGGCGGCGGCGTGGCCGGCGCCAGCTTCGCGGCGGCGCTGCAGTTCTTGGCAGCCTCGCAGTGTCTGCTGCAGGAGACGTGGCCGCCGCAGGCCAGGCCCCGCAGTAAGATTGACCGACCACTTGCACATGCCAACAACATAATCTATACACTGATGATGAAACTGTAACGGGGTCAAATATGTATGTACATCGAATGTTAGTCATTTTTAGGTAGCTTTTGTTATGGATAGTGGTCGAAACTTTTTTTATATTATTGACTGTCTGTCTGCATCGCACATCGAGCATCATGCGCAAGCCATTGAACAGATTTAGATTATGTTTGCATGCTTGAAGCTTATGTAATTGGTCTAGGAATCCTTTTATCCCAGATAACGGGCTTGTTTCCGCGGGATAAGAGAAGAAATTAGTACGTATGGAGGTTCAGTGAAAAGGTTAGTAATTAATTTTTGGCAGCATTTGTGCACATATTGCATTAAAGAATATCTCCCTAATTGGTAGAACAACAAAGGTTAAAATTAGGTAAACATGGAATTCAGGATAGTGCCTAAAATAAATTAGAAGCAAAGTTTCGGCTGAATGTGTGTCGTTGCAAAGGGTCAGCCTAATTAAATAGACTTAAATATGATCAAAATATGTGGCACAGAGGCTTTGTAAGTACATACATACAGTACATAAATAGAATCTGATATATATACCTACGCATTAGTATTGTAAATATATGTTATAGATAAATCTAGTTTCGACTTCATCGTGGTGGGTGGTGGCGCAGCAGGGTCGGTGATGGCGGCGCGGCTGTCCGAGATCCCCGAGGCTAACGTGCTGCTGGTGGAGGCCGGTGGTGACCCACCATACGAGAGCATTGTAATTGAGTAATGCCAATTTTAATTATAAAGTGAAACATTATCTAATATTGAAAACATCCAAAATATCTTTTTACAGATACCAGGCTTCTATGAGGCCATGCAAGGAACTAAATACGACTGGAAGTTTTCGACCGTTAACGATAGCCTGTCCAGCCAAGCGCTGCAAGGTGGCAGCCAGCCGATACCCAGCGGGAAGATGTTGGGTGGCAGCGGCTCCCTCAATGCCATGGTCTACGCCAGAGGGTGTCCCGCGGACTATGACGAGTGGGCCGACGTCCTCGGAGAAGAATGGGCTTGGGACAACGTCCTGCAATACTTCAAGAAAACAGAACATTTGACTGATGAAAGAATCATCAACGACCCTGAGCTAAGGGAGCTCCATGGACACAATGGCGAAATGGAAGTATCTGGTAACAATGAGTCCATCCACAGTACCGACAAATTGTTAGAAGCATTTGCGGAGTTGGGAGTTAAGATCGTAAAAGACATGGCATCCCCCGTTGGAGCAGGTCGACTATCACACATGATAAGGGATGGCAGACGCGATGGCACCCACATATCACTGTTGAATACGGCAAGTAATAGAAGCAACCTGTTTGTGTTCAAGAATGCAATGGTGTCGAAGATTATTATCGAAAATAATATTGCGAGAGGAGTAAAGGTAATTGCAAACGGCATTGAGAAACTTTACTTTGCTAAAAAAGAAGTGGTGATCACAGCAGGAACTTTTAACACCGCAAAGTTATTGCTTCTTTCTGGAATAGGACCCAGAGACCATTTGGAGGCGTTAGGAGTGAAGGTACTCGCAGATTTGCCGGTAGGCGATAACTTACAAGACCACCCTAAAGTATTCACATACTTGGCAGCCGAAAATGGAACTTGTTTCTCGAGTCAGGAAGCGTTGTACTGGGACACATTGAAATATCTTTATAATAGACGCGGACATTTGTCGTCAGCAACTGATCTTGGGGTTTACGTATCTTTAAATCCTAATACGATAAATATTCCCGACTTCTCTATATTTCCATCTTGTATACCAGTAAACAGTGATATTTATAAACAATGTGCAGATTCAGGATTCAAACATTATATTTGTGATAAGCTTGAAGCTGAAAACAAGAACAAAGAATTATTGTCGTTCGGCATTGAACTACTAAAACCCAAGTCGAGGGGTAAAGTGCGGCTATTCTCGAAGGATCCTGGCATCGATCCCTTGATATATGCAGGAACATTTACGGACTCGCGTGACTTAGCTGGTTATCCCGAAATTATGAAGTTAGTCTGGTCGATTGCAGGTACCTCATATTTTAGCGAGAAGAATGCGTACGTCGTGGATTTAAATGTTCCAGACTGTGACGGTCTACTTGATGCCGAACTGCAAAAATGTTTGGCGATGTCGATGGCAACGTCTTCAAAACACGTGGTAGGCACAGCCGCTATGGGAACGGTAGTGGATGCGAAGCTGAGAGTTATTGGCGTAAAAAAATTGAGGATAGCGGATGCCAGCGTCATGAAGGATGTGATTCGGGGCAACACTTATGCTCCAGTTGTTATGATCGCAGAAAAAGCTGCTGATTTTGTCAAAGACGACTGGTTTAAACGTACCTAATAGTGAAACAAAATTTTGTAATTTATTTATTTATTACCTAAATAATAAATGTATTATGTATGTGTAACATTACAACGTTTTACTAAGTCCATTCCTTCTTCCGTAAGATTAAAATAAATTGATTAAAACCTTCCTCGATGATGATGGTGAAGTTTAATTTGTATCACGGGAAGTAAGACAAATAACACCCAATTCGTCGAATATCGACCGGATGCAAATATAACAATTTGTAATCTACTCCTATGTTGATCCACGGAGGTGCCATGGTTACATACAATCACCACATCACCAACCAACCGGAGACCAAACACTTCCACTGTCACATATAGGTACATGTTAGATGTTTGTACATTTGATATGTTTTTAAATACCATAGGACATAATACTATGAAAGTAGGCAAAATAAACGAGCCTTGCTGTTTCAACATCAGTAAATTGTCTTATTTTATGTCTTATAGCATAAAATATGGCCTTACTATGTTTAACCGCAAGCGCCGCTATACCTAATGGTTACCCACTGGAGCTTATAGTACAAAGTTATTCCTAAAAGTAGGTATTTTTAACATTCGGCAAAACAAATTCTACACATTTAGTTGCATTGCATTACTAGAACTAACCAGTATGAGATATGGTTGAGGCTGTTGAGAGTACTGTCACAAGACAAGACAAGAAGTGTTTTGAAGACGATAAGATAACATCGGAACAATCTTGATAGTAAGCGCTGAAGGAGGAAATGCGATGATAGGTGCAAGAGCGATGTCGAAGGTCAGTGTTGAACAACAGCTGAGATACCGCGAGGGCATCGACCCCATCCGTTCACTAGGAGACTAGGACCAACATATTATTATGTGAAGGACTGCAACACGGTAATAGTTAGTATTACCGTGACTGCAACGTAGCAAATGCACGTGGATCGTCCACGTCCACGATGTCCACTCGGCGGGAGTCATTCGGGCTCCAGTGCCCTTAAACCCGGTGTTATCGTTCACTCGCGGCGCCGCGGCGTGTGCTCGTCCCCGGCCATTTCCATTCTCTTATGTAAAGTAGCGAGATATCTGATAACGATTGGTATCGATAATGTGACTAGGCTTCTCGCGTGAACTCCCTCGCATAAAACAATTTGATTAACTTAAAATTGGGGCGCGCTGACATTCATAATTATATTATCTTCTTTAACTATTAGATGAAGAACGAGCACCTGTACATCAACTTTAAAGTACCTACACCTTTCCAATTTGGTGGGTCCCAGATAGGCTGTTATAAAGATTTTATAAACCATGAATAGTGTATTTACACGTATCAAACGGGACAGCCCGTTTCATGCTAAGGCAGGCAGATAAAAAGCCAATATGTGTATATGACAGCCAACCCCGTTTCTAGGCAAAACAATACGTATGCGACCTTATTTTATTCGATACTAGTGGACCCGCCCTCGCTTCGCTTCGGAAAATTTGATCTTTACGTTTACAAATGTTTACGTACGTTTACGTTTACTCGCGGCAAAGTACTGTTAAAGTGTTCCCAAGGGAACGTATTATCGGTATATAAACTATCCTATGTCCTTTCTTGGATCTTAATCTTTCTCTATACCAAATTTCAACTCAATCACCGTTTTTGAGTTTTAGCGTGACTAACGCACAGCAATTCATTTTTATATAGATAGAATTATGATTTATAATTTTATATGTACATTATATTGAACTAAAAATCTTACACCTAGTAAAAATTATTAAATTCACGTTGAAGTTTAAAAAAAAGATAATTATGTATTTGCTGATATTCCGCTTGTTTGGCCAGCTTGGGTATTATTATGTACCAAGGTACGTAGGATATATGCACAGGTGGTGGTGTAGTATTGTTTCCAATATTACAATAGATACAGATGCTATCGGATATTACTTGTTTGCTACCGATAAAGGATGGAGTGCCAATATTCTTACTACCTATATAATGAAGTCAGTCTTGTTTAGCTGTATAAGCCAAGCGCCCGTAAACACAAATCACTACACACTGTTTATTTTGCGAAGACAATAGGACTACTGTAAGGTAAATATTTTATATAATGTATCATCTTCTACTTAAGTGGTGTGGTAGGTCGGGATTGTCGGGGGTTGCAACCCTGATTTTATTAACTAGTTTTGGACCATGTCTGTTCCGGGGAGATTTGGTAATCAATGTTATACTAACTCTCCGATGAGCAAAAGACTTGCAAAAACCCTACTTTGTGCAAAAACAAAGCTTAAATTCGGATGACAATACCGAAAAAAAGCGATGAAAAAATAATGTTAATTTTAATCTTGTTTTACTTATGTGTTGATGATTTGGCGGCAAATATGTAATTACATGCCACCCTACCTAATCAATTCCTCTTTTTACTTATAATGTCATTGGTTGCAGAGTTTAATTAAACGCAGTGGTTAAAGGAACGTATTTAATTTAATATTCTTCGTTTACACACAGTCACACACCCTTAGCTAAATTTCTCACGACACAGTATAATTACACCACAGAGGTATAAACAATCATCTAAACTCACAGATACACAACTATAGTTAAATTGATTCCTAACAGGTATGTAAGTACCACCGACAACACATACAAGGTCGGTGGTAAGTACTTATTTTATTTAACACATAAAAATAAAGTTTGAGGCAAACCTCAAAAGTCACGTAGCTCGCGATGAGTGCATACATGAAAGTCAGTTTCGTGTTACAAAATTAAAATAGTGTCTAAAAAGGAAACTTCGTCGCGGACGCACACATGGTGAAACTATAATCTTTATTACGGAATCTTTAAAAGGGCTGAAAACCTCGGTAGCTACGAGAATGTAAAAAAGTTTTTGGATCGCCAACTCGTCCTTTTGTTGATGTAGGTTAAAGAAACATACTCGTAATGATAATTCAATTCTAGTAGTGCGTGTCATCTCTGCAGTCTTTATGCCGTTTAGTGTATTTTAGTGCCGTAAAATATCCTATGAATGACCACATTGCAAGCCTGAATAGTTACCTATCACTTTTAAGCTATTGCATAGCTTTTATCGCGGGCCTTGAGCGTGGGGACCGAATCCAGAAATTCCGTAACGAAAAAACCGAACACATCCCCTGAATAAATTACCGACCACTCGGCGGTCCCAAGAGTAGTTTCGTTGAACGAGTAGGCAAGCACAATGAAGAAACACTTCTTCAGTACAATTCAAGTCATTTATTGAATGTTATGCTGGATACTTATAGATATTACAAAAACCTCAACAGCGTGATTCAGCATAACAGCGTTTTACTACTCAGCGCCATCTAGTATACTGCGAGTGAACTACCAGCTCAGCCAGCCTTCCTCCATCGATAAATGGATAAGGTATGGTACGTATGTTTTCTACAAACTAGATGGCGCTGTTCTGATATAACTATATAACTTTTAATAATTATAATTGCATAAGTTGATAAAACATGCTATGCAATAGCTTTACCGCGGCAGTCTCCGAGTGCCACATTTAATTTTTTGAGTATCCGAGGCGTCCGTCTCTTTGACGGGCAAGATGCGCCTCATCCAGCCACTGATAGTGGTGCAGTCATTACTGAAGTGCCTTTACATAGGTACATACGAGTATGTCTGCTGTTTCTGATTCTACTCTACTGGTCGTGTAGGTGCGGAACACTTTCAGTTTAGTGATTGGGTGTCAAGCTCTGTTCACAAGGTTTGGTTTGGACGTAGGATGGTGGAGTCATTGGTCGAGCAGTGCACGGGTGGCGGCGTGGCCGGCGCCAGCTTCGCGGCGGCGCTGCAGTTCTTGGCAGCCTCGCAGTGTCTGCTGCAGGAGACGTGGCCGCCGCAGGCCAGGCCCCGCAGTAAGATTGACCGACCATTTGCACATGCCAACAACATAATCTATACACTGATGACATTGACATAAATACTATAGACTTAGGGTCTCCTACTAAAATCGCGAAAATAATGTCCCAGTTTGACATCACAAGAATTTAAATGTTTACAAGGTAATTTAAGCACTAAAATCATTACTTCACGGTTTCATTTCGATTGCAACAAACACTGATACATCAATGACACCTTATGATACTTCGAGTGCTCAACACACCATAATCACCATATGCAGCTCATAGTGAAATAAAACGCGACTAATAAAGTAATAGAGTAGTGTTTATTTAAAATAGTACATTATTTATTTTTATTTTTATTACACATTAATTACATTTTTTAACTGAAACTTTTTTCGGAACGTTATGAATTGGATTCAATGAAACGAAAAAGAGTAATGAAAAAGATACAACTTATGAAATGAAATGAAATGAAATTTATTCGAAGTTGGTTTTTTACAAACACTTTTCGAAACTCAATCTACGCCATCGCTTTATCAAATCCCTACCATGAGTAGTCTTGGAAGAAGAAGCGGCAAGAAACTTCCAAGAAGCTTTTTTTTGCTACTCACATTACAGATAGCACTTACTACTACTTACTAGCTAGAATATCAAACTCATGTCCAAGCATTTTTATCTTTAAAATAAACATCAAGTTTGTAATAACCTTTCGTCATAAGTATGACTTTGACATGAATTTTAAATTTACAGTATGGCATTTCCGTCAATTCGAGCGGCATTTTATTATAGATTTTAATACATCTACCCATGAACGAGCCACCAGTTTAACCACCAGTCTAAGTCTGAAGTTTGGAACAGTCAGTTTAGCCTTGTTCCTACTATTAATCACGTGAACATCACTCTTCTTAAGGAAACTGTCATAGTATTTTTAACGTACATTTGTACATTTGTTTGTAAAGTACATTTGATAATATTATCAAAAATTACATATCTGTCTTAATGGTTTTTCTATTAATATATTCGTTCTTACAGGCTATTTTGTAATTATCTTACCGCATTATCATCATCTATACTTGTAATTTCATTTTCATTTGATAGGTCAGTGACAGTCGCTCTATTAGCATCATCAGTTAACTATAAAGAAACAAATAATTACGGTTGAAATATTAAGTAGAAACATACACGTTATTTTTTGTAAACCATAAAGCCCAATAAGGTGAAGAGTAAGGTATAAACCAAGTGGTATTTACTTGCAATGTTGGCACAGCCGTGTTTTTTATTCTTCTTATGCCTTTGCCAGTTATGTACATGTCATCTTCTTTAAAATGATCCGAGCATACAACGTGGGCTGCTTTCGGCATAAAATATTCTTCCTCTCGCGATGTAGCAATAATACTTCTCCATGCTGAACAACGTATTGGTTCTAAAGGAAATCTAGAAGAAATATATTTTATTGTACTAAAAAAAATTTAAACATAATCTATTTAAATAACATCAACAGCGACTCTATGGAAACTTTTGTTCTATATCTTGCATTTATTCGTTTACTATTGTGCAATCGTGAAATCGTGCAAAATAATTTAAACTAAAGTAATGGATATGTTTATCTCTTTCTGACTACAGTCTGTATAGTGAGAAGACAAAGACAAAGATATATTTTTGATTCTTTTGAGTGATTCTGAGATTTATTTACGAAATTAATTCGATTTAAAATAAAATAGTGTGTATTCGTAGCAAATCAATACTTTAAAAGATAAAACAATATTTTACTTACCGAAAATATTATATACCATCGGCTTTTTTCACTTTACTTGCGTAGTTTTTACACGATTTCAAAATACAATACGGCATCGTTGATGTCTAGTTGTCAGCGCGGTCGAAAAGTGACTAACGCGTCATTGTTGTTCTACTTGCGTATTGTTGTTGAGTTGGCTCGGACATTTTTTAGCGCGGACCGTGCGTCCATAGTAATATCATATGTCAATGACTGATGATGAAACTGTAACGGGGTCAAATATGTATGTACATCGAATGTTTGTCATTTTTAGGTAGCTTTTGTTATGGATAGTGGTCGAAACTTTTTTTATATTATTGACTGTCTGTCTGCATCGCACATCGAGCATCATGCGCAAGCCATTGAACAGATTTACATGATGTTTTGCATGCTTGAAGCTTATGTAACTGGTCTAGGAATCCTTTTATCCCAGAAAACGGGCTTGTTTCCGCGGGATAACAGAAGAAATTAGTAAGTACGTATGGAGGTTCAGTGAAAAGGTTCGTAATTAATTTTTGGCAGCAATTGTGCACATATTGCATTAAATGAATATCTCCCTAATTGGTAGAACAACAAAGGTTTCCCCCTAAATGGTTAAAATTAGGTAAACATGGAATTCAGTATAGTGCCTAAAATATATGAGAAGCAAAGTTTCGGCTGTATGTGTGTCGTTGCAAAGGGTCAGCCTAATTAAATAGACTAATGGTCAAAATATGTGGCACAGAGGCTTTGTAAGTACATACATACAGTACATAAATAGAATCTGATATATATACCTACGCATTAGTATTGTAAATATCATCATCATCATCATCACAACCCATAACTGTCCCACTGCTGGGCACGGGTCTCCTCTCACAGTGTGAGGGGTATAGGCCATAGTCCACCAAGCTGGCCAAGTGCGGATTGGTGGACTTCACACACCTTTGAGAACATTATGGAGAACTCTCAGGTGTGCAGGTTGCCTCACGATGTTTTCCTTCACCGAAGCAAGTGATAATTAAATTTTAATACGCACATAATTTTTGAAAATTAGTGGTGCGTGCGGGGTTTGAACCCGGAACCTCCGGTTCGGCAGTCCAACGTTCAACCACACCGCTATCACTGCATTGTAAATATATGTTATAGATAAATCTAGTTTCGACTTCATCGTGGTGGGTGGTGGCGCAGCAGGGTCGGTGATGGCGGCGCGGCTGTCCGAGATCCCCGAGGCTAACGTGCTGCTGGTGGAGGCCGGTGGTGACCCACCATACGAGAGCATTGTAATTGAGTAATGCCAATTTTAATTATAAAGTGAAACATTATCTAATATTGAAAACATCCAAAATATCTTTTTACAGATACCAGGCTTCTATGAGGCCATGCAAGGAACTAAATACGACTGGAAGTTTTCGACCGTTAACGATAGCCTGTCCAGCCAAGCGCTGCAAGGTGGCAGCCAGCCGATACCCAGCGGGAAGATGTTGGGTGGCAGCGGCTCCCTCAATACCATGGTCTACGCCAGAGGGTGTCCCGCGGACTATGACGAGTGGGCCGACGTCCTCGGAGAAGAATGGGCTTGGGACAACGTCCTGCAATACTTCAAGAAAACAGAACATTTGACTGATGAAAGAATCATCAACGACCCTGAGCTAAGGGAGCTCCATGGACACAATGGCGAAATGGAAGTATCTGGTAACAATGAGTCCATCCACAGTACCGACAAATTGTTAGAAGCATTTGAGGAGTTGGGAGTTAAGATCGTAAAAGACATGGCATCCGCCGTTGGAGCAGGTCGACTATCACACATGATAAGGGATGGCAGACGCGATGGCACCCACATATATCTGTTGAATAAGGCAAGTAATAGAAGCAACCTGTTTGTGTTCAAGAATGCAATGGTGTCGAAGATTATTATCGAAAACAATATTGCGAGAGGAGTAAAGGTAATTGCAAACGGCATTGAGAAACTTTACTTTGCTAAAAAAGAAGTGGTGATCACAGCAGGAACTTTTAACACCGCAAAGTTATTGCTTCTTTCTGGAATAGGACCCAGAGACCATTTGGAGGCGTTAGGAGTGAAGGTACTCGCAGATTTGCCGGTAGGCGATAACTTACAAGACCACCCTAAAGTATTCACATACTTGGCAGCCGAAAATGGAACTTGTTTCTCGAGTCAGGAAGCGTTGTACTGGGACACATTGAAATATCTTTATAATAGACGCGGACATTTGTCGTCAACAAGTGATCTTGGGGTTTACGTATCTTTAAATCCTAATACGATAAATATTCCCGACTTCTCTATATTTCCATCTTGTATACCAGTAAACAGTGATATTTATAAACAATGTGCAGATTCAGGATTCAAACATTATATTTGTGATAAGCTTGAAGCTGAAAACAAGAACAAAGAATTATTGTCGTTCGGCATTGAACTACTAAAACCCAAGTCGAGGGGCAAAGTGCGGCTATTCTCGAAGGATCCTGGCATCGATCCCTTGATATATGCAGGAACATTTACGGACTCGCGTGACTTAGCTGGTTATCCCGAAATTATGAAGTTAGTCTGGTCGATTGCAGGTACCTCATATTTTAGCAAGAAGAATGCCTACGTCGTGGATTTAAATATTCCAGACTGTGACGGTCTACTTGATGCCGACCTGCAAAAATGTTTGGCGATGTCGATGGCAACGTCTTCAAAACACGTGGTAGGCACAGCCGCTATGGGAACGGTAGTGGATGCAAAGCTGAGAGTTATTGGCGTAAAAAAATTGAGGATAGCGGATGCCAGCGTCATGAAGGATGTGATTCGGGGCAACACTTATGCTCCAGTTGTTATGGTCGCAGAAAAAGCTGCTGATTTTGTCAAAGACGACTGGTTTAAACGTACCTAATAGTGAAACAAAATTTTGTAATTTATTTATTTATTACGTGGATAATAAATGTATTATGTATGTGTAACATTACAACGTTTTACTAAGTCCATTCCTTCTTCCGTAAGATTAAAAAAAAATTGATTTAGACCTTCCTCGATGATGATGGTGAAGTTTAATTTGTATCATGGGAAGTAAGACAAACTAGCGACCCGCACTCGCTTCGCTTCGGGAAACTTATTCCTTCGGTTTGCAAAGATTTAGTTATATATTTTGGATAATTCACAGGATATCTTTATAAATGATAGTTTTCCCCTGCGGCTTCGCCCGCCATAAACCCCTAAATATATAAAAGTTGATAAAAATTTGCGCCCCCCATTTACCCCCTTAAGGAATGTTTTTCGAAAAAATATTTTATACATGTTTCATAACTCTCAATGAAAAACCTTCATACTGAATTTCATTCGAATACCTTCAAAAACGGCAAAGTTTCATACTAACTTTGCACCCCCGTTTTACCTACCCTTAGGGAGTGAATTTTCAAAAATCTTTTCATAGTGCTCCCCCACGTTAGAAACTTGAAATTTTGCACAGGGGGAGCCCCTGTGCAAAATTTCAAGTTTCTAACCCTTATAGTTTTAGGCCCTGCATTGACATGTCAATCAGTCAGTCAGCTTCTAGTGCAGAGCAACTTTTTTCTAATTCTTAAATTATTAAACTCGTGATATCTTTCGAATGGAATGTCCGAATTGAATAATTTAAAAAGTTCTATAAAGGTAAGTAAGCAGTCTTGAATATGAATTAATTTATTTTGATAAGGATTAATACTAAGATACAAATAAAAAGCCTTTTCCAGCGGCAGTATCTCAATTAAGTTTTTTAAATAAAAAAACACTTATTGTGGCATCACTATAATAGTTAGACATATGCCGTCGCGGACTTTATTGTAGATATTGATGTCCTTTATAAAACTGTAGTACATCAAAGTGATGTATTATCCATAGTTTTCGCAGCGTACGCGATGTAAAGAATATTTTAGGTATTTTTGTTACACTTTGGGTTACATTATTAGGATCCCTATTTTTTTTTCCAAAATAAAATTTAGCCTATGTTACTCGTAGATAATGTAGCTTTCGAATGGTGAAAGAATTTTTAAAATCGGTCCAGTACTTTTTGAGTTTATTCGTAACATACAAAAATACAAATCTTTCCTCTTTGTAGTATTAGTGTAGATAACACCCAATTCGTCGAATATCGACCGGGTGCAAATATAACAATTTGTAATCTACTCCTATGTTGATCCACGGAGGTGCCATGGTTACATACAATCACCACATCACCAACCAACCCGAGACCAAACACTTCCACTGTCACATAAATAAACGAGCCTTGCTGTTTCAACATCAGTAAATTTTCTTATTTTATGTCTTATATCATAAAATATGGCCATACTATGTTTACCCGCAAGCGTCGTTATACCTAATGGTTACCCACTGGAGCTTATAGTACAAAGTTATTTCTAAAACTAGGTATTTTTAACATTCGGCAAAACAAATTCTACACATTTAGTTGCATTGCATTACTAGAACTAACCAGTATGAGATATGGTTGAGGCTGTTGAGAGTAGTGTCACAAGACAAGACAAGAAGTGTTTTGAAGACGATAAGATAACATCGGAACAATCTTGATAGTAAGCGCTGAAGGAGGAAATGCGATGATAGGTGCAAGAGCGATGTCGAAGGTCAGTGTTGAACAACAGCTGAGATACCGCGAGGGCATCGACCCCATCCGTTCACTAGGAGACTAGGACCAACATATTATTATGTGAAGGACTGCAACACGGTAATAGTTAGTATTACCGTGACTGCAACGTAGTAAATGCACGTGGATCGTCCACGTCCACGATGTCCACTCGGCGGGAGTCATTCGCGCTCCAGTGCCCTTAAACCCGGTGTTATCGTTCACTCGGGCGCCGCGGCGTGTGCTCGTCCCCGGCCATTTCCATTCTCTTATGTAAAGTAGCGAGATATCTGATAACGATTGGTATCGATAATGTGACTAGGCTTCTCGCGTGAACTCCGTCGCATAAAAAAATTTGATTAACTTAAAATTGGGGCGCGCTGACATTCATAATTATATTATCTTCTTTAAGTATCAGATGAAGAACGAGCACCTGTACATCAACTTCAAAGTACCTACACTTTTCCAATTTGGTGGGTCCCAGATAGGCTGTTATAAAGATTTTATAAACCACGAGCTGTGCCCGCGACTTCGTCCGCGTGGAATTTAACAAAAAAATCTAAAATAAAAGTAGCGTAAGTTACTCCTTATAACATCAGCAATCGGCCAGTGAAAGTCCCATCAAAATCGGTCCAGCCGTTCCAGAGATTAGCCGAAACAAACCGACAGACAGACAAAAATTGTAAAAAATGTTATTTTGGTGTATGTACCGTATATATAATTATTCATATACATGTAGTAAAAATCGGTTATTTCAATATTACAAACAGATACTCCAATTTTATTTATTTGTATAGATTATGATTTATAATTTTATACACTTAGGTAATTAAACTAAAAATCTTACACCTAGTAAAAATTATTAAAATAACGTTTAAGTTTAAAAAAAGATAATTATGGATTTGCTGATATTCCGCTTGTTTGGCCAGATAGGGTATTATTACGTACCTAGGTACGTAGGATATATGCACAGGTGGACGATGCAGTTTTGTTTCCAATATTACAATAGATACAGATGCTATCGGATATTACTTGTCTGCTACCGATAAAGGATGGAGTGCCAATATTTTTACTACCTATATAATGAAGTCAGTCTTGTTTAGCTGTCGCGATAAGCCAAGCGCCCGTAAACACAAATCACTACACACTGTTTATTTTGCGAAGACAATAGGACTACTGTAAGGTAAATATTTTATATAATGTATCATCTTCTACTTAAGTGGTGTGGTAGGTCGGGATTGTCGGGGGTTGCAACCCTGATTTTATCAACTAGTTTTGGGCCATGTCTGTTCCGGGGTGATTTGGTAATCAATGTTATAATGTTGTAATACTCTCCGATGAGCAAAAGACTTGCAAAAACCCTACTTTGTGCAAAAACAAAGCTGAAATTCGGATGACAATACCGAAAAAAAGCGATGAAAAAATAATGTTAAGTTAAATCTTGTTTTACTTATGTGTTGATGATTTGGCGCCAAATATGTAATTACATGCCACCCTACCTAATCAATTCCTCTTTTTACTTATAATGTCATTGGTTGCAGAGTTTAATTAAACGCAGTGGTTGAAGGAACGTATTTAATTTAATATTCTTCGTTTACACACAGTCACACACCCTCAGCTAAATTTCTCACGACACACAGTAAGTAGATATAATTACGCCACAGAGGTATAAACAATCATGTAAACCCACAGATACACAACTTTAGTTTAAATTGATTCCTAACAGGTATGTAAGTACCACCGACAACACATACAAGGTCGGTGGTAAGTACTTATTTTATTTAACACATAAAAATAAAGTTTGAGGCAAACCTCAAAAGTCACGTAGCTCGCGATGAGTGCATACATGAAAGTCAGTTCCGTGTTACAAAATTAAAATAGTGTCTAGAAAGGAAACTTTTGCGGATAAAACTTACCTACACATATTATATTATAAGTGACGACTTAATCGGTGCAAGCCATATTTTGAACAATGGTGTAGTAATTCGTTTAAAAATAAACAAAACAACTTAAACTTAACACTGAAGTGAATCAAGTGACTCATCGTGTCTAGTCGTCTGTAAACGTTACCTTATATGGTTACGATTGCGTTACTAGACAAAGCAATTTATCATAACACAATACAGTAGCAAAAATTCAACCATAGGCACAGCTGTCTCGTTGGTGTAGTAGGGGATAACAGCTCTGCTTGGCAAGAAGAGGTCGCGCGTTAAAACCCCAGCACCTCGAAGATTTCGTACAAAAGGTTTTTTTCTCTATAAAATATTTGAATTTGAATGTTTCTGATAAAAATAATAATTATGGAGAACATAACCACAGAGCCTTTCAAACTACTCTGTGACATAACTATTCGTAGAAAAATTCAAAGAGCGGAATCAGAACAAAATCTCAACGAAATATCAGAGGACATTGACCTTAATGCGACATTGTTGATACGACATTCCTAAGTTTAAGTTTGCAGTGTTAATAAGTATTTTGACCTTAGAATAATTACTATAGAAACCAAGTCCGCGCGGCCATTTTGAAGCACCTTAATTGGAGTCAGAAATGACTCCAAACACCGGGCAGCTCCGTAGTGTTCAATGTCAACGCACGCCAAACGTGTCTCGCGAAAAAAAAGAATTAAGTATGACGATTTGTCCCGTTAAATTGTGTCACAAAATATCTGAAAAGCTATTTATGTATTATTGCAAAAAACATGATTATCCGCAGCCGAAGTTCGGGAAAGTTTCGGTTTAGTGCTTCCCTTTAGACAGAGCGCTTGTATGAAGACTGTCTTTCTATAGTGTAATTATTCTAAGGTGATGACAATGTATTCAAGGAATTAAAAAGCGAAGTAGATGCCATAAAACAAAAATTGCAAAGTGCTGATAACGAAATAGATAACTTGAGCTATGAAAATTTAATTGACCAAAACAAACAAATATTACTTCTATAGAAACTCCGCAAGAAAATAATTTAATGGTCCAAAAGCTGGCACCAATTTTTGGGTAGGTATTTGAGGCAAGCTGAATACTTGTCTCATAGCTCTCCTATTAAACCCCAACTCGGAGCTCCAGACCTGGCTGGTGAGTAGCGGGGCAAAATGGACCCCTAAAATTTTAAAAATATTTTTTTTTATTCCAAAATAATCTTTGGGCAATATTCTATTTTTATATGTTGTAGTTTAATGTTTATAGAATAAAAAAAAATTAAAGCCAGACGATTTAGTCGAGGCTTTGACATTGCCAGGTGCGTGCAAAAAAAAATGAATAAAATAATAAAAATAATAAATAAAAAATATCTCTTCCAAAAAAATGATTTTTTTCACTATATTTCGTGGAAACCTACCTTTTTTGTGTCAAACGCACTGTAATTTTTTGATTCAAAATATTTATTTTTACATCTTAACTATATTGCCTTAATATCGAAAAAGCACTCTAATGTTCAATCTAAAATTCTCGCAAAATTTCTTTTTTTCAGTTGGTGAGGTTTTTGTTCGTTAAAATCTCAACTTTCTGATGGTGTAAAAAAGAAATAGATATAAAAAATAGATACACAAAACTATACTAGACTATTACAAAGAAAGTAGCGCCTACGATTATAAATTTATTTGACAAGCAAAAAACATTTGTAATGTACGTGGTTTCAGGCGTTGGGACATTACTGGTTCGGAAACATGTACTTGTTCTGTATCATAAGATACAAACCGTATCGTCACGTTGCAAGTAACACTGAATTATGATTTAAATTAAAGTAGAAAACTTTATAATATATTTTTAAATTTTTATGAAAATTATGAAATATAATAGTAAGCTGCTTCTGAAAGAAAATCAGATGTAGATAAGTTAAATGTGCTTCGTAGCGGTTCCACTGTTTGCATGGGATACAGCCTTCTAATAACACTATAGAAAGACAGTCTTCATACAAGCACTCTGTCTAAAGTGAAGCACTAAACCGAAACTTTCCCGAAAGCGGGGAAGGATTCGGCTGCGGATAATTATAATGTTTTTAGCAATAATACATAAATAGCTTTTCAGATATTTTGTGACACAATTTAACTGGGAAAATCGTCATAATTCTTTTTTTTTGGCGAGACACGTTTGGCGTTCGTTGACATGAGCTGCCCGGTGTTTGGAGTCATTTCTGACTCCAATTAAGGTGCTTCAAAACGGCCGCGCGGACTTCGTTTCTATAGTGTAATTATTCTAAGGATACAGCTATAAGGTACGCTTTTGGTTCGGATTTGACTTAGGATGGTGGAGTCCTTGGTGGCGCAGTGCACGGGCGGCGGCGTGGCCGGCGACAGCTTCGCGGCGGCGCTGCAGTTCTTCGCAGCCTCGCAGTGTCTGCTGCAGGAGACATGGCCGCCGCAGGCCGACCTCCGCAGTAAGTACCTAATGTAGTTTAGGTACTGTGTCACAAAGTACATACATCTTAATTGAGATCAGAGATGGGCAAATGTAATCGTAATAATAGATTACAACCACATCACAGAAAATGCCCCCGCAAATAACGCTGTAACGACCTTTTCTCGGGCGACGCTCGCGAGGGTTTTGCCCGTGTGATAAATATCCATTTTCGTCTCAACTTGCTTTAAGGCCTTCGACGTGGTTTAACTATTGATGATGATGCTGATATAACGACAACTGCAAAACGAAACATGCCCTACGACGCAAAAGACCATAAAGAAATTATGTTTACTTATTTTAGATAAATCTAGTTTCGACTTCATCGTGGTGGGTGCTGGCACAGCAGGGTCGGTGATGGCGGCGCGGCTGTCCGAGATCCCCGAGGCTACCGTGCTGCTGGTGGAGGCCGGTGGTGACCCACCATACGAGAGCATTGTAATTTGTTGTATTTACTACTACAAATACACCCTATCCTACCTACGTAATTAAAGCATTTATAAATAAGCTGTCTATACCCCTGATTGATGGTAATAATGTCCATCTTTGACGTAACTGCTGCTTTATCCGCCAAGAACATAAATTATTATAATGGCATATACCATAGTATGAAATCCACAGTAACGTAAAAAATAATAACGTATTGTATAATTATAACCGAATAAAAAATAACCCGAATTTTAATTCGCTGACCAACTCCCCTTTTAATCCCGTTCAAAAAAATCTTCTTTTAATGCTCTCCTACGCTCCCCAAGGAACGTACGTGCCAAATTTCAGCTTCTAGCGTTCAGTAGTTTCGGCTGGGCGTTGTCTGTCAGTTATATACCTAGATATTGAGTTTGTGTATTTGCTTACAGGTACCAGGCTTCAAACATGTTTTAAAAGGAAGTCATTATGATTGGAACTTCACGACGGTTAACGACTTCGTGTCTAGCCAGGCGTTGCAAGGCGGCAGTCAGCGGCAACCTCGGGGGAAGATGCTGGGTGGCAGCGGCTCCATCAACGATATGATTTATGCAAGAGGCTTCCCCTCAGATTATGACGAGTGGGCCACCATCGTTGGAGAAGAATGGGCTTGGGACAACGTTCTGCAATACTTCAAGAAAACAGAACATTTGACTGATGAAAGAATCATCAATGACCCTGAGCTAAGGGAGCTCCATGGACATGGTGGTGAAATCGAAGTAACGGGCTTTAATGAGTCCATCTACAGTACTGATAAGTTTTTGGAAGCGTTTGAAGAGCTGGGTTTTGGGAGAGTAAAAGACATGACATATCCAGAAGCTATCGGTGTAGGCCGATTCTCTCACACCATAAGGGATGGCAGACGTGACAGCTCCCTTACAGCACTCTTAAACAAAGCAAGTAATAGGAGCAACCTATTTGTATTAAAGGACGCAACAGTTTTTAGGATTATCATAGAAAACAATGTTGCCAAGGGAGTTAAGGTAATAGCTAACGGAATTGAGAATCATTATTTTGCTGAAAAAGAAGTCGTAGTGTCAGCAGGAACTTTTAATACTGCAAAATTATTGCTTCTTTCTGGAATAGGACCCAAAGACCATTTGGAGGCGTCAGATATAGAAATGGTCGCAGATTTGCCGGTAGGTGATAATTTACATGATCATATTATGGTTCTAACATACTTGGCAGCTGAAAATGGAACTTGTTTCTCGAGCCAGGAAGCGTTGTACATGGACACATTGAAATATCTTTACAATAGACGCGGATATTTGTCGTGGACAACTGATCTTGGGGTTTACATATCTTTAAATCCTGATACGAAAAATATTCCCGACTTCGCTATCTACCCAACTTGCATGTCGCTGAACAGTAATTTTTATGAGCCTTGTATGACAGTTTTGGGATTCAAGTCAGACATTTGCGCCAAATTAGAGCAGGTAAACAAACGCAGAGAATTATTATCGTTGGCCGTTGTAAATCTGAAACCCAAGTCGAGGGGTAAAGTTCGTTTATTGTCCAAGGATCCAAATGATGACCCCTTGATATATTCAGGCACGTTTACGGACACGGATGACTTAGCTGGATATCCCGAAGCTATGAAAGTAGCGTGGTCGATTGCAGGTACCTCATATTTTAAAGAAAAGAACACGTATGTTGTTAATTTAGATATCGACGGCTGTGAAGGTCTAGGTGATGTAGAATTACAGAAATGTAAGGTGCGATCAATGGCGACATCTGCATGGCACGCGGTGGGCACCGCCGCCATGGGGACGGTAGTAGACTCGGAGCTGAGAGTCAATGGGGTACAGCGATTAAGAGTAGCAGATGCCAGTGTTATGCCGAAAGTGATTCGGGGCAACACCAACGCTCCAGTCGTCATGATCGCCGAAAAGGCGGCAGATTTTATAAAAGACAATTATTATTACCCGAAGTGATTATGAGGATGATCAGTCGAAAAATTATCAGTATTATTATTTATTTTCATTAGGGATATTTATTATTTTTAATTATATTGTAATTGGTGAAAGTATTTTAAATTTTTTCTAAAAATTAAGAGAACTAAAAAGTATATTATTGCATTTTATTAAATTCACTCAACCTGTTGATTTGAGGATATTTTTTGATATCAGTGAGGATTGTAATTATATTGTATCGAATTCCAAATTGGAAAAATACCCTAGTTCGTTTCCTGCGAGTGTCGGGCGCTGCATAGAGGGGCTCTTCAAATGTATCGACAGTTGAACTTTACTAATAGTACATGATTGGTGGTACTGACCAGTGTAAGGTGAGCTTAAATTAATTAATTCCTGAATTGATTTTTCAATTAGCTTCCCTATAATCTTCTTGCCTTTGTAAGCAGTAAAATATGTGACGATTTGTGTATGTACCTACTTAGTTCTAAAATGATGTGGTAACTCTTGGGTGAGTGAAGCAATCGGTTAAGTTGAATTTAATATGTGTAATAAAATCTAAGAACCTGCATTTCACCTATTTTTAGTAGGTACTTGTATCATTATGGTGATTGGCATTAGTTTAAGCTTATGAAAAAAATGTACCACTGAGTTGGTATGGTAATGGAGCACGAATGTAGGAGACGGCACCCTGGAATTCCTACTAGTAAACCCATGAGTTTGGTATCAGTTCATTACCTTATAGTTACAAGAACGATTGGTTTTAAGACAGCCTCGATTGGCCTTCCTTTTAAAATTACCTTCGAATGAACAGCGACCGGCTCGTCAGATCAAACAACACAATACACATGTATCACGAAGGTTTTTCTTAAACAATACATGCCAATAACGTACCCTCAACGAGGACGAGCGGACAGTCGCGACACGACACGACGAGCTAATTAATCAACTTTCATTTGTTATCGATACGGTGTCATATTAGTTTCACTCCTCCAAAGGACGGCCGACGTAATTCGACGTAATGTACGCGCAATATGTGATTTGATACCAGGGCTGTTTATGACAGACGACGCACGCTGCGACGCGCCACGTGGCCGCGATAACGACACGATGGATTTAGTAAAGAATTCTTACCGGCTTATTGTCGTCTACGCGAGGGTGGAGAGACAGTAAAAGTTGGTTCATTGATTTCTTCTAACTATCTACACTACCTTACATTTATTTAAGCAGGAGTAGCAGAAAGTTGTAAGTTATAAAGCTTAAGATTACTTGTATGACGCTAATACGTTTTCATGCCGACCACCGTTTGAAGGGTGCTGGATTCAGTTCCCGGCGAGGAAATTTAAATAATGATGAGAGATTTAAATTTCTGGTCTCGATCTGTATAAGCGCTTGTCTCGTGTTCTCCATGACACCCTCGACATAGGGAATCTCAGTGCGGGGCTGACTGTGTAGCGTTATTGACATTTATTTATTTATCACATTGGTCTCAAAGAACAATAGATTTATGATCGCACCATGTAATGGCGCGCTCCACATCATATCGCTTGCAGTAGCCTGGGCAACGTCTAGCTGTCGACCGTGTCACTCCTATTTAATACACTTACACACCTAATTGTGTCGCTAAATATTTTGTCGTCATGTATCTTCAACAGCAACAATAAAACTCTCATAATTACAGAGAGGAACACAAGGAAGCACTACTCTTCCTCGGAACTCGTCACATTCAAAATTAGCTGTGACTCCAGTCCGGTACTTTCAGGGGTATGGAATACTTAAATACCTAGTTAAATAATATCTTGGTTATTCTGAATGTCAATTGTAACCTGACCCTGAATGTACACGACATAGGTAATAAAAGAATCTAAATTATTCACGTTTTTTATCAAAGGTTCTTTTTAAATTAAAGAATGTCGTTTCCTTTATACAATTTTCCCTTGTTCATAAATTGTGCAAAGAACAAAATTGCAATTTATCAACACAGGTAAACCTCGCGGTAAGCAATAAGTTGATGGTAAAAGTTTATTTTATTATTTTTAGCGTATTTAAATAAAAGCTTGTTTTTAGATAAGTTTTTTTTATCTATTTATTATCACCACAGCTAACAATGCCGGCAGGTGCGGCAATAGGCCGGGATCCCCTCTGGATTACGACTTCCTGCCGGCCGCGGCCTCGGGGTGGAAGACAGGAGGTGTCGTTTCTACTGCACCCAAATAACTGGTATCAGCTTACAAACACACGTTTTGGTTAACCGCCCGTTTGAAACCACCGAATAATATGACATGTGTCGATTTTTAATCATGCATTAACGTATCTATATATACTGTCAAATAAGTAATGACAGTTTCTGCCGGTGATCATGTTCGAGGAAATACGAGTAGTCATTGATTAATTACTGCACCTGATGAACGCTTTTTGTAATATATTTGAACAGTTATTAATAAAATGACTTGTATTGTGGGCACTTTAGACCTCAATCCTAATGTCCTAGCCAACCTCACCTGCTCGTGCGCCGCTCTACAATAGACGAGGCGTTGGCGCCCGGTCTCTTCGACGTTGCTAACTTACTATACCGCTCAGTTTGATCCCAACGGATAGCTAAGTATGCACGGTGGAAGTATATTTTTACCCACCTGTATATCTACCAACCTGCTTCTAAAATCTATTGGTCGGCGACGCATTGGTGATGCCTTTTTTATAGATACTACTGTACCTACCTACATACGATCCCATTAGCGCTCCCCGAATAGACTACTTTTATCTAGCTTAAATTTTCTCATCGTCAACACTAAACTTCATATACTTTTATAACTTTTTAACTACTTCATATTCTTTTATAATTTATTATTTTAACACAATCACCAGTATTTGCTATTTTGGAGAGAAAATAGAGGAATCAATCAAAAATTTACATAATTGACGAAATATAGACATCTGCCTACAACAGACATAAATCCAAATAAGGTAAAAAGTAATATTCCCATGATAGTAAATCGAAGTCCAATAGCGCGACCATTACGTTTGGCAAAAACAAACGCAGCACTTTCTCCGCGGCTGGTGGCTGGTCCCGCGGGTCCCGCCGCGCGCCGGCCGCCAGTCAGTCCGCAGCCGCGCACGACGCGCCCGTCCGTACACGTGATGCGCCCGCGCCATGACCGACGAACCGGAGCGCTCCTCCACGGAGAATGTCACAGTGCTCACCAACTTCCCCACCGTCTCCAGCTTCAAGTCCGAGGACTCCACCGAGCAGCTCATCTGCAAGAGCCCCCAGAAGCCGCGTAGCGCGGACCGCAGCGTCAGCTCTAAGAGCGCGGAGGCCGGCAGCGAGGAGGGCGCCGGCAGGAAGCGGCTCGTCGTCTTCCTGGGGCTGACGCAGGTCGTCCTCGGAGCGCTGCTGGTGGGTGCGGGGGCGCTCGCCGTCGTCAAGGGGGCCGCGCTGTCCCGGGTGGGCGCCGGCCTCTGGGCGGGCTGCGTCGCCGTCGTCGCCGGAGTGGTCGGCGTGCTGGCCGGCATCAACGACTGCTATGGATTGACCGGAGTTTCCAGCGGGTGAGTCTTGCATGTACCGTACCAAATGCTCAGATTTTGTTGGGAAATGTCTCGATTTAAAATGTGTGTCAATCAGCTTTTTGCGCGGAGATATTTATGTACAAACCGACGGAGTGTGTATCGAATGGGTAAACACGAGTTTAAACAGTTGCTCGTTAGCTTGTTCATTAAATTTTTTTGCGAAACATTTAGGGCGGGACGTTTTTTGTTTGTAGCACTTTCAGATGCTCTACATTGTAGAGTCGTATTTAATTAGACAGTATAGAAACATCTACCATAAATTATACGTTTACTAACGTCAACGTGCAGTTATTTTGATGTCGTGCGTGTGACACGCGTTATCATAACTTTTGGATTAACGGTCTAGCATTAAGTTCTACCTAAATGTGGAAACTAAACCTTTTTTTTATATTATGGTAGAGTTATTTTATACATAAATATTTGGAAATTATTAGTGTACCTATATAGTTGGGATTGGTGTTTAGTCTTTAAATCTTTAAGAAAGTACCTATTTACTGTTTCTCTTTTAACCAATAAAAAACAGAGGGAATTCTCAATTTTTTCTTGTTTATAAATCTCTTTTTTGTCTGAAAGCCTGGAAACAACGAGGAATTGAGGAACCTCCTCAAATATAATCGATTCTCGATTTTTTTGTCTTGGAGAGAAGAAATGTAACTCCTCAACTATTTTTAGTATTTGCCATCATAATTTCAGGGTCTGATAAATAATTTATTCTGGAAGTGAAATTTGCAACAACTCAATGGATACGAATAATTTTATCTCTGGTCAAGCTATGTACATCATTCAGGGCAGTAGGTGTAGTATTAAGGGCAATGAGATGTTGGTTTCTAGGAGTCATCATCTCATGATATTACCCCCATGTTAATTACACTATAATGCAGCACTTTAAATGTATTATAATGGAGTTAAGTAAATAAGTTTTGTTATAAAAACAATTAACGACTTAAAAAAATACTATTGTTAAATGACACTAAAAAGCAAAATATAACTGATAAAAAAATAACTTTATGTTACATAAAAATACTTATTTTAAATACTTATAAAAAATTAAAATAACATCTTTCGGAGCCGATGACATTAATCAATTAAAGGAATTTATGGATTAATCAATTTCCTATTATAAAAAATGTTATTTTTTTTAAGTACGATGGATTTATGAAGTCACTTTTTTAAGTATGTAAGGCTACATTATATCTTTTTAAAATCCCAAAAAAAATATTCAAGAAGGGATTTCGATTACCGTAATGCTTTTTCCTCATTGAAGCCCCTCAATAAACTGCCTATTGAACCCCAAATCTTGCATAAACAAATGTTACGATAAGGAACGTGACAAGAGAAATTACAATATCGCGGCTACCTGCCATCTCGTGAAAGCCGCCGTTGGTGGAGGCGGTTGGCGGAGATGATATAATTTATGTTAAAAGTTGACTGCGTCGTATATTGAAGCGTTGCGCGACGCAACACATTTGGACGGTGCGTTAACGAGTATCCATGTGAGTGGCGGATTGCGATGATTGATTCGGTCACCCACAGTGAAGGGTTAAGTTGTCGGGATGATTTTACTGCGCAGTAATGCCATGAAAATCGTGTTATTTCTGAAATTATGCATAATATGATAGTGTGGATCCAAAAATATCCCATAATATCTCAAACTAAATCAAATCTCATTTATTGTGGAATATAGGTTATACAAAAGCTATTACATAAATCAATATGTTATATTATATCAATATTATCTATATTCCTCCACATAGTGGCATACAATTTATCGATAGGCACACAATCAATATAATTATAGTACATAATCAAACAAATAATATTAGTCACAAATTCAAATATGAAGTAGGTATACAGTGATTTACAGGAGTCTCTTTGTTTTAAATTACATATTATAGACCGTAAACACTTCTATTGGGCTTTAAAGGCCCGGTCTTAACCCGGAGATAACTTACTTAATTTCTAACATATTATAGATACATTATTATAGTCTATGGGAAGTTTTAAGAAATTTGTAATTTCTGTTTCCTCTATTTTTTGTCCTAAATAGTTTGTCAAGTTCCGGCATGGTCCATTTTTGTTGTCTAAAAACATAATTTTCGTTTTGTCAAGATTTATTTTAAAAAAGTATACATACCTTCTTAAATAAACCCTAAACTCGTAAACCACTCGTGCCCAACGTTTAACTTTAATAATAAAATAGTCCCTTTAAAGCGGTCCCTTTAGATCATAAGACTTATCCACAAATAAATCACATTATTGATTCCACGAATGAGTCACGAAATTTACTTTTACGTTACACCCTTAATAATTTTATAGGCAACTTTAATTTATGTAACGTCAAATTTCAGTTACCTCCAAGTACGATTTTGTGTCAATGATAAACTAGTGAAGTAATTAAGTAAATATGTATGTGGTAACGCAGTCGGCAGTGTTATATATTTAATTTTATTTTCAACATAATAGGTATTATGTCAACATAGCAATCACTCAATTCCATTGGCTCTTAATTAAAACGTAATAAGTAATAGTAAAACTAATAATACGTATTAATATAATGTAATAATATATGAAAGACATGACGCAAGTTGTAATATATTTACAACTTTTACAAACGTATTGCATTGCAGTGCGTTGCACCGGATTAATTGCCGAATACTTGTCGTACTCGGCCATTTAAAATACCTATGTGTTTTGCAATCTTTTAGCTATCAAGAATTTGTTATGCAACAAGATAACAAAATTATTCAAATTTAAAAAAGTTTATTTAATAAAGTTCCTGTACTACCAAATAATGCGTCTAACAACAACAACAACAGCGTACAATGAAGTTCAATTGTTTGGAGAATATTACTTCCTGCACTGTACTGAGAAATGTACATACAAGCTACCAAAAGTTACGATCATAACTTATGTTCATATTATTATGATATTAATATGATTAGTACGTAGTGTGAACGCGGCGGGTGTTTTTCACCAAGAAGCGGCAGGTGTGGCTACCCGGCAGTGGCTGCGCGGGCGCAGTGGAGCGCGGGGTTCCGGTGCAGCGCGTGCGCACTGCACTCGGAGTCTGGGATGCGCCGCGCCGCCTAGCGGGACCCTAGTCATCACTTAGGGCTGAAATGCACGCGCAACTAGAACTCAAAGTTTCTTCAAAGATTTTTAAACCTGAAACGTTTACCATTATACTTATAGAGCCGCAATATTATCAAATTACGCTCTAAAATTCTAAAGTCATTGTTTATTTGAAATAGAAAGCTAAGCCAAAACATTCAACTGTTTTCGACTTGGAAAGTTTTTTCTCGTAAATAATGCTCCTCCCGAAATGGCGGTAAAAGCAAAAACATACGTGCAGTCTTTTTTTAAATATCCCTCAATATTTTAATAAGACTGTATGATAAAATGATTTCGAATTTTAATAAGAACCAGAATAAGCCAGTCGAGAATTGTCCGGCAGATAAAGATCTGAAATTGTCCCTTTGCCAAAGAGAACATTAATTTATATATTTCTTGTTTCCCTCTAAAAGATTACCAATAATCATTGTATATACGAGTATTACATGTTCTTCAAATAGTATATTACACGTTACCTCATAACAGTTAAATTATAACATACTAACTGCATTTTGGATGGGAAATGAAACAATCAGGAAAGTCTGCAGTATGGCAGGTAATGTTTATAATTATGTAATATTTAAACTTGAGTTTTGGATTGCCATTTAGAAGACGAATACCCTTATTGGGAGCATTTATTAGAACACGGTGTAGCAAGTGTGTTTCAGCCTTACATGTAATGGTTGCTATTAGAGATATCTGCGGAACAATTCATTATTCTACGTTGTTACACCGACCGTCGATATGTGCGACTAGAATATTGTGTACATGTACACCGTTAGCAACAGTTATACTTGTGCCGGTCAGGTGTAATAACTATCATATCTAATTCAGTTTATCAAGTAAATTATATCTGTCAACTTTACTAATAGATCTTGGTTATTCTTGTTAGGTACTGTGTCTCATAAGTGTTTGATCCAATGGCAATGTTGGGAGAGGTTGGGATTGGCAATTGGACCATGTTTATCGGTTATTTACTTGAAAAATAAAAAGCGTGCAATGCATGTGGACGGCCTTCTAGCTGCTCGGACATGATTTTGAAATATACCAAGCCCTAAGCAGTTATAAATGTTGTGTGTAACTGTGAGTAAGTAAACTAAACTCCGTGGGAGATTCACGGCAGGAATTTGTTGAAGCGATGGCGTAGTTCGACTTTTGAAGGGTTTATATAACGAAATAAAATTAATTTTATTTCATTTTGGACTTCTTGTCTTTAGCCTCAGACGAACCTATCAAACACGTAGATTCGTTTTAAAAATTGCCGATACTTAGGTATTTGTTTGTGATGACGATTGATCGATTGTTCCTTACCATCCGCACCAAGCCACCGAGTAGCCGCGGCCGCCGCCGACTGGAAATGGTTTTTGTCGCGAGGAACGGGTGTTCGTACTGTTCGTGCGGGCGCAGTCGGCGGCGGCGGCGCACGCGGGCTCTCTCGAGTAGTTCCGCTGGGAAACGCACGCGGCGGCGGCGGCGGCGGGTAAATACCGACGTATTGTTGTTGCAGCTCCGCGACACGCACGCGCGCCGCACGGTGGCGGAGTTCGTTCACTCTTGTTCAGCAATCAGCATGCACCGTAATTACTACAACTTAGTCAACTTAGTGTGTTGTACTAGTAGTAAGCTTTGATTGACGAGCGTACATGATTTATGCATCGTATTTATATAGTGACAAGACCCAAAGGAACAATCGAAGTTATTCTAAAGAAAATTACATGATATCATTCCTTGTTATGAAAAATAATTGTCATATAAGCGAGCCTTTTCACCGCGTGTACCATGTCATGCATCGATATTAGCATCCGGTTTAAACTGCTCGGTATACTTAGGTGACGGCCCACCGGCGGAAAACTAAAAAAACCCACGAGATACCTAAATGAAATCTCTTACTTACATCTTCAAATTCGAATTAGGAATACTTGACGCTCGTGATAAGCCGACATGCAGACATACTTATTGGTATGTGGTCACCGTCGCCCCTGGACAACCGCAGCACTGCATCATCGAAGCTTGATAACCAAACGAGAAGTAGCCTTCTTTTGATGACCTCGTATCAAATATTGTGAAGATTGTCGTGTGAAAACTATCATAGAGTATCAAGGACAAGAGCTACATACATGCATGTACTGAAGTCAACCATATCGAAGATATCGGCCGCGACTAGCGACTCCCGCGAGCCGTTCGCCGTTTGATGAGATTTTAATTGTTTGCAATCAAGTTCACAGCGCCTGATTTATGCAATTTGCTTGCTCTTGCATGCAACTCCTCTATTAGAGGTGTAAGCACCGACCTCTATAATAGTAAAAACAACGCTAATAGAATATCTAGAATCTAGTCGTAATTATAGCCATCACTCGGACGCTACTGTCTAGAATATTAACAATTATTCTCGTACAATACTTTATAGTCATTCTTGGTTACCACCATCATTAAGATATTTTTATCTAATACATTAAAAAACGAATAAATAATTATAAGCAGTGATAGCCGAGTGGTAGAACATTGGACTTCCGAACCGAAGGTCCCGGGTTCAAATCCCGCACGCACCTCTAACTTTCAAAATTAGTGACCACGATCCATGCAACTGGGTCGAAATATCGGCACACCAAAATACATATCGTGAGTACCCGTATCATAATCAAATGTGTACAATCCGCGATGAGCTAAGTTTAAAATTATGTATACTAAAGTGTTTAATAATTAAAAGTTTCAATTTAAATGGGCGTCACAAAAGTACAGTCACTGGACTCACTGGTGTCTATTCATATAGAAAATTCGGATGAAAAGCATACGAAACAACTGTAACCACATTAGAAAGGCTCTTCAGGTAGGGCCCTGGAAGTATTGCATAATCGTAATCATCATCGGGTATTGTCAATAGGTAAGGCCGCGCGCAGCCGGCGGCGGCGGGCCTCGTGTTAAGAAAGTCAATCATGCCGCCCCTCCACGGCCAACGTCTCGCTACACGTTTTTCTCCAGTAGGTATTCGTATGGTTGTAGGGTTACCAAATCATCTACCGAGTACCGTAGACCCTTTCTCGATCGACCCTTGTGGGCACGAGATATAGAGCAATCGAGAAGAACCCACCGTACATGATCCGCTAGTTCACTTAATATTTCAGAATTTTCCATTCATCATCATCATCATCATCATCACAACCCATAACTGTCCCACTGCTGGGCACGGGTCTCCTCTCACAGTGTGAGGGGTATAGGCCATAGTCCACCACGCTGGCCAAGTGCGGATTGGTGGACTTCACACACCTTTGAGAACATTATGGAGAACTCTCGGGTGTGCAGGTTTCCTCACGATGTTTTCCTTTACCGAAGCAAGTGATAATTAAATTTTAATACGCACATAATTTTTGAAAATTAGTGGTGCGTGCGGGGTTTGAACCCGGAACCTCCGGTTCGGCAGTCCAACCACACCGCTATCACTGCATTACCTTGTGCTAAAAAGGTTTTTATGTGTAACAAATGTCATGGAATGTTATCAGAAACTTCTCTGCGAAGATTATTAATATTTTTTTATATTTTTCCCTCAACAACGAAAACTTTTGATTTGGAGTACCTAGTCCAAATCATCAACAAAAAAACTGAACAAGTCCTGTTAGTTTCCTGCAAAATTCTTCGAACTCGAATCGCGGACAACTGCAGCCGTGTTGTCACCATAACCGAGTGGGAAGCAGTCTCGGTAATGATGCCCTCGTGTTCATTAGCACTAGTGAAAGCCGCTGATCGAGTGATCCGAGCTGATCGCACTATCTACGAATTGCTGAGCCGATACGCTGATAGTGATGTTCGCCTCGCAATCATTACTGCTTTCGCTCAATCCGCCGCCGACTCCGCCGTAACTTCCACTTAGTTCGTTACGTGATCGCGTGATGCTCGTATCGTTGATATTGAGACGATATTACTCGGTTATGGATTACACCGATTCTCAACGTCCAATTGAGAAATTATCAATCGATTCTCCAATAACATGTTTGACGTGAATAACTAAAGCGAGATGTAGTAACAAGTCTTTCTGGTGTCCAGTAACTACTGCAGTTTAGCGACATCTGTAGTCTATGTAATTGAACTGAATTTATATTTGCATTTGGTCACGGATGTTAGTCACTTGTGACATGGAATGCTTAGTTTAGCGACTTAAATTGTTTGATTTTAGGATGTAGGTCGGATATTTATTGTATATAGTAGTATATAGGTTTTTAGGTAGGTATATAATTATGTAGTACTATTTAGGTCTTCTGACGTTTGTAAACAAATCTATAATCTATACCTATTAAATCTCATCGGCATTTTCATGACGGTCTTGAAATTATTTGGAAAGTTTGAAAATGTTTGTTAAAAACTACAGAAAACTAAACTGCATCGTGAAACCAGCCAATAGTGATTGAAGGACAGTATTGTAATTAGACAAACCCGCGAGTTGGAACCGGTGCAGCCCAGACCCCGGGGAATTTCATTCATTATGACTACAATATATCGAAACTAATGATTTAAATTCTAAAATATGAATTTCTCATACTTAAATATCCATTCAATAAATAACGTATAAATAAATATTCAATTGTAATAAATAACAGTAATAGGTACGAGTAGGTTGTCATGGTGACTATCACAACGTGCCTAAATAACGAACTATAATCGTACCTATAATCAAAATAACAATTAAAGCTGTGGTTAAACTTCCATGTAACTGCTTTCAGACGTCCGCTTAATTAAACATTGAAGAACTGTTCATTCGTAGTTAATAACCCAAAGAAAAAAATATATAAAAAAATTAATGTGTGTGTACTTATGTACACGCTTTAGAAGTTATACTTCTTTGGCGTAACAAGATAAAAATCTTTTCAATAAATACAATATACCGCCAACTATCGGCAAGGACGATTACTTAATCCATACTAACGAGTTCTATTATTCTACTATTATTTACTAGATGGCGCTAGGCCGATGGCGTTCTTATTCTTTAAGTTAGGAAGGTTCACTCCTAGATGGCGCTGTGCTTAAAACCCGCTTCGAATAACTTGAACATAGTTATCAATTTTCATACCACCTAGAACTAACTTCATGCTGTTAAATTTAGGTGTCGGTGTGCGCGCGCATCGTAAAAATTCACTCTCATCATTTTTCTCCATCGCGCCAAAAGAAGTATAACTTCAAAAAAAATTTAAACACTTGTAAAATATGTTGTTTGACTTCGTTTGCCATAAGTCACTTCAATCGCAACGATTAGCGCAACTTAATATGAGCGTTTTTAATTCAACTTTTATGTACATAAATAACAACTGCGTGAAGATACGGCCGCCCGATTTTTTCATTATGTAAACGTCAAAGTTCACACTTTCCCGGTATTCGACAATAGACACCTGACAGTCAGAAGAGCAAGTGAAAGCCGGTGATATGTGCCACTTGCTAACTTTAGACATTTGTTCTCAGAGTCACCGCACCAGCGTAGTAGGGACCTACTTCACTCGCCGCGGCCCACGTTTGTGGGTCAAGCTACTTGAGTAAACAAAATCGAGTCGCACACTCAGTTATTGAGTTATTACATTGCGGCCCTCTAGCGGCTGCGGCTCCAGCCAGCGGACTGATAAGTGATAACGCGTGCAGAATAGATTACTACTATATGTGTTCAAGGTACTCGCGAGACCGAGCCAAAATATAATGTACCTATATTGCCAGGTACTTAGTCGTAAACTATTGCTTGCAATTGAAACATGAAAACCAAGACAAATCTGAAAACGACTGGGGTACGAATAACTATTGTTCATTTGTATACCAGATAATTAATAAAGTAGCGACATCTTCCAGGCAACCTTTGGGTAGAGGACAGAACACAATACCCAAGAGTTTATCGAATGAATAGAATATAAACTAGAAATAACTCATAAAAAAGGCTGCCTGTATGCAACCAGGTGTTATTATTATTAGTAAAGGTCAGAGTCCCCCCCCAGGAGCCCGCTGCTGACGGCGTTCCTGGCGCTGTCGCTGCTGTGTCTGGCGTGCGGCAACAGCGCCGCGGTGCTGGCCGCCACCGGCCTGCAGCGCGACGCGCTGCGCCAGCCGCCGCTGCAGACCAGCTTCGAGGTAAGTGAAATGCCTTATCCAGGGATACCTTCCACTTGATATGCTGCCTCCTATTAATTGGATACCAGGCGTGAATAAGTTGATAAGTCGACTTGCATATATTTTGTTTTCATCGTACTTGGCATTAGAATTTGCTTTATAGGGTGAATAAATCAGTAAGCAAACAATTCTAATGCAAGTACGATGTAAAAAAATATATGCAAGTCGACTTATCAACTTATTCACGCCTGGTATTTAATTATAAGAACATTACACCCGCTAAGTCTTACTTTTTTTATGAAATTGAGGTAGCAAACGAGCATGCAGGACCAGCCTTCCGCTGCCGCCTATGATAACCGTGACCGACCAAGAACAAGACTCAAATAGGGGCTAGGATAGTTAGTCCGGTGAGGTGACGGTTTCAGAACATTAGTTAGTTTGTTAGTAGGACAGGGACTTTTATTGATAGTTAGTCCTGTTAGTTGTTGACTACGTGTCTCAGCGTGGATTTAATCCACCACAACAACGATATAAGTTCATTAATCTGCCAATTAAATTAATGTTCGCTCTCACACACACATTCCCCGGTCTTACGGGTTACATGGTCACATGGTAGGTACAATTTTTTTTTTCCAACCCAGAGATCCTTCATTCAGCAGGCAGGGTCGCTATCAATTAGTACCTACTGCAGACTACTTATAAGATGTTATTATTATACTACATTGCTGCATTATTCCCATCCCAAAATTCATAAACGATGACAAAGAACAGATGGTAGAACGCAAAGTGAAGCAAGTTGTAGTGGGTTATTACTTATGATCAATAAGTTGGTGCAAGTCGGCTCTCAGTCCCCGAGCCGTTCGCCACGCACCAGTTCGTGCGTTGGGCAAGTGCGGCCACTTGCATTGCAAATGCAGCCGGTAACAGACAGTCAGGAATCGTAATGATTTTCGCGTTGCCCCTCGTTAGTGCTCACGCGACATGGTGAATGTATGACTTGTGGAAATGTGAAGAAACACACACCTGAGAACCTTTACGGTTCAATCGTTCAATTCGTTATTTGGGACAATTGTAAATTTTCAACGTCGCATAATAACGTAACATTAAAGTACAAAATATTTGACTGAGTGACATTTATTTTGTTATGCGACAACAAGCTTCGAAGACAGCAGAATGACGAATCTGTAGTTTTTCTGTAACTAAATCAAATCTTGAACTGTATAATTTTTTACTAATCATAATTCTCGACAACAGTCACACCGGAAGGTTCAATAGCAATGAAGACCAGGAAACTAAATTCACTTAATAAAACCTTTTCCCTCATTTTGGAAGGACCCTACATAAAATTCGTGCGGATAGGCCGACGACAAGTTATTCCACTATTTCCCGTCTACACGGACGCGTTCCGCCCGGCCGCGGTCCGTCCGCGTGCTTTCTATATCGGCAACCAGTTATTAATGATCAATGAAAATATATTTACTTAATTCTTTAAATGTCGGCCATTAGTGACACTCCGCGGCAATTTATTGCATATTCACGCTTTCCTAGTTCCCGCACCATGATATTTTATACTGTACTGTAAATTTTATCTACATCATCATCTACATCATGATGAGTATTTGAACAGGGATTCTGAGGTTGTAACTTGTATAATAACATTAATATCAATCAATACCAATAATAAAACTGTAACTGGAACAAATCCGTACATTGTAGATATTTTTTGGAAATTTTAATGTAGGCTTCGTTATCGATATAATTGTCAGTCTGTCATTATGTAATAAATGTAAGAGAGCGTTGGGCAGTCACAGGTCACAATATTTCCACACCGGCGTTGCAGGGCGGTCTCATCATTATTCTACAATCACAGATCACAGTCCAAAACTAAAGTTCAAGGATTACCGTCGGATCAGACAGTTGCATGAGGCGAGTTTCACCTCTCATACAGACCGAATAACATGTTACACAAATTGTGTGTGATTCGAGTAATGTATTATTGATAGAATATTTCTTCAATATTATATTTCTTTCCTGGCACTCTCAATTTCTTAGAGCTAACTTTCGTAGCCGCTGAATGCGGTTTGTATTGCGCGGAAGTACTTATGAATTTTCACCTCTATTTACCCCCCACAGGGGTAGAATATCACAAATTCGTTTTTAGCTGATTGTCCTACTTAAAAACTGCCTCCTTGCTAAATTTCATGAAGTACCGATCCTGGTGTTAATTAATACTAGAAACGCATGCTACTAAATTAATACACCTACAGGCTATAACGTATTGCATTATTTGTACTAACTTATCTAATACACCAAAACATTTAGTAAAAAAAGAAAAGACCTCTTTTTCATTTTATTCTATTCGGGAGAACAACAGCTGTTAACTAATACATTTATTTTCATACTACACATTACTGCTGGTTGAGGACCTAATTCATCTTCTCAAAAAGCCGATGTACACAAAAATTTTCAGTTCGCAGAATATGTATTACCTGTTATAGTTAATTATATTTTTACTCCGTTGATATGAATGCAGTTAAATAATTATAATTAATTCTACTGTATCTGTGGTACTCTGTGGTAGTCATCAAATTAACTATTATATCATTAGCGGGGTGTCGGAGTGGCGCAGTCGAACCTTGACCACGGTGTCGTGGTGGTGCAATGATTACACTTTGATGATTTAATGACGGTGAGAAGATTTCGGAGTTACGCTTTGTCTCGTAACTTATGATTTAGTTTTTTCTGCCACGCAAATTATTATAATGATTGCTGAAGGTATGGATTACATCAATCATGTAACTATTTTGTCGAAGAGTTGAGACTGTTGGTCAGTGTTATTTAAGTGTTATTTCGCCGACACGATTGAAATAACGCCAAATCACCTAAGGCGTTAAAATACTGAAATCCATCCACCTTTATACCACGTTTTGTTTTGACTGTTATGTTTTACTAGATGCGTTTTGAACAAATTACCACACAAGATTTTTATTTTCCAATTTTCCGAAAATAGATCCTCCTTCGGGATTTGATACGCATGCATAAACCATTTTCGAGAACGACATTCGGCTGTAATAAATATTCACACCATGTGATGAGGTAATTATACGTGGTACAGAGGAGAGCGGTCGCATAGTGGCGGTACTCGTGGTCACCAGAGCTCCATCATTATGCTCACGTAAAAAAATATAAAGATAATCCGGTCACCGTTTAGATTAAGGCCACGTACAGTTACTGTCTGTTCCATTGAAAGCTGAATATCCGCTCGTCATCAGCGGGGGACGCCAAGCGGAAACATATTAACGTGTTCAGATAATCCGTTAGAATATCTTCGGACGATGCGAATAACGTTAGCATCAAACACATTTCCCGGCTACTGTGTAACTCAGTACCGCTGGCCTGCATGAAGGACTCTGCCTGCACAGTTAAGATTATCAAAAGCGTTGTCTGACAAGAGCAGACATTTATGCTATAGGTAGAGATTTAATATGAAGGATTGAGAATCTATAGAACTAATTCTTTCGAAGCATACTTAGAAATTAAATTATTATTATAAAGCTGCTACTACAAGACCACATCTCCACTTAAAGTTTTGTGTAAATTGGTTTTCCCGAAGCGAAGCGAGGGCGGGTTTACTAGTTAACTTATAGTTAACTAGCGACCCGCCCTCGCTTCGCTTCGGGAAACTTATTATCAAGTGCTTAAATATAAAGTTTCATGGTTCTTTAAGAGATGGCGCTAGGCGTTCTTATTCTTTAAGTTAGGAAGGTTCACCCCTAGATGGCGCTGTGCTTAAAACCCGAAGAAATCCCATACAAACTTTCAACCTCTATTTCAATCTCTTCATCCCTTTTTGTCGCAATAAAAGGTAGCCTATGTCCTTTCTCAGGGTCTAAAGATTGTCTGTGTCAAATTTCATCAAAATCGGTTGAGAGGTTTAAGCGGGAAAGCGACAAAGACAGACAGACAGACAGAGTTACTTTCGCATTTATAATATTAGTAGGGATAAAAATAAAAAATATATTTAATGACTACCTACTTTGCTTCGGGAAGGAACACATCACCGGAATACCAGAGAATTCTTGAAATTCTTTTTAAGGCGTATAAAGTCCACCAATCTTTACTTGTCTAGCAGCTTGCTAGCGTTACCCCCGAGCCCAGCCGTGGGGTTATTGTGATATGTGATGTATTAAAAGTTAAAACATGAAACAATAGATAAATAAGAATAAGTAATAGTAGGTACTCAATATGAAGGGATATCTGTATCGTATGGGATGATGTGGACCGCCGTAGCTGTAAGAGTGCGGTTACACAATGCGAGTAATGCGGTAACGCGGCGCGATGCGGGTCGTCGCGCTCGTTGCGGGCGGGCGGCGCGGGCGATGCGGGCGATGCGGTCGATGCGGTTCGCCTGCTGCCGGCTAGCGGCCAACAGTTGCAGGTTAACGGACTAGTAGGGTCAACGGTGGGAACCGCGCGTGTCACTGATATCTTCTTAATTACCTTATCTTTGTGTACTGAGTTACGCGCTTTTGTTATTTATGGAACACTTACAATTCGTCAATTTTACGATTCAAGTATTTCAGGTGCCCATTTTACAGAAGAGTCTGTAACTTATTAAACCAATACGAGTATACGTATAATAAAACTACAACTTCACCAATCACACAGATTACCTATATTTTCACGTCACTTCACTGGTTACACAATTAGTCAATTAACCATTTACTTTAGCACAGATATTTTTAAAATACATGTAACATTTTCAGCATAATTGAATTAACAAAGCCAATTTGAATTAGCTTGCTAATTTAACCCTAGAATAATGAGACACATTTTTTAGTTTGTAGTTAGCGTCGGTTGAAGGTAAAGGTATTCCGTAACCTTAAACCTGTAACTTATCATTATAAACAGATGTGTTTTGGCTGTAATGTATCGTATCAAATTGCTGCACAGGGGGACCTTGTTACCGAATGCGGCTGTAACTGCTGCCTGTTTCCAGGACGAGATGGAGGCGTGGACGCCGGTCCTGACCAACATCGCAGTGCTGATCATCGCGGCGGTGCACTGCGTGGTGTGCGTCGTGTCGGTGTACCACCTGAGCAAGCGGGTGTGCCCCTGCTTCCGACCCAAGCAGCCCTTCGACCACAACCAGTTCGACCCCGCCTTCAAGCCCGTCCAGCCTTGCGTTTTCCACGTGGACGAGATCAAGAAAGCGCAGGACCTGGAGAAGATTAGGGGCCACGAGTTATGCAAAGAGCTCGAGGCGAAGCTTCAGGGGGAGACGTTGAAGAAGAAAAAGGTAAGATTGCACGAGTCAAGTAAGGCTCTGTGTTTATAAGGTGTTTTCGTGAAAATAGCGCGTTTTATATTTTGATATTGACCTAAACCCATACAATTCTGAAATTAGGTACAAGGGATCTTACGTCATAAGATTATAATTATGTATAAACTTACTGTACATAATATTATTCATTTGAATCTAATGAAATATTTTACGTTTGATGTAACTGTGCAGTTTTATTTATGAGGTAATATTAATGCAATTAAATTAAATTTTTTGGAACATTTCACAACTTATAATGTAATTTCGCAGAATATCAATATTTATTGTACACATTCGTCTAACGTTTTAAGCGTAATGGCGCTGGCTCTTTGTACAAAAATAATAAATAAAGATTCGTGCCTACCAAAACTATGACGTACCTACCGCTGAGAAGTTCGTTTTCAGAGAATGCGATTACGCAGCCAGCCGCTTATAATTGTAAATAAGCTAATTTATTTGCGATCGATAATTATCTATACAGATAAATAAATTGTTGATGTTGTTGTGGCAGCTGCCTCCAGCCCCGGCGGAGGCGCAGTTCGGCAGCGCCAACAGCAAGGAGAAGCTGGTGACGCGCTGGCTGGGGCGCCACCACGTGCCCCCCGGCCGCCCGCGCCGCCAGGGCGTCAGGAAGGGCAGGAAGCCGCCCCCGGGACCCGTGATGCTGATGCCTGCACATCCTGCTAGCACGGTGAGTACTATACATATACACATGTGCTCGGGAGATTTTTGACAACCATCGATGAAGATGTGGGAACCTGCGTCCCACAAAGCTATTGTGACAATTATAGGCAATGACATCAGCTATTAGACGCGAAATATGTAGCCCGAGTAGCCATTAAAATAGCAGTTTATCCTTCGCCATTAATCACCGCTGAAGCATTGAGCGGCGTATTATCATTGACGTCGACGCAATTGTCTAACTGGTCCCGCTCGTGTCGGTCGGAGTCGCGGCGGTTCCGCATTGCTCACGTCTTCCTGTTCTCATGATAATTATGCTGATCCCAATAAGGTTTTTTGCTGTTATTGCATATCAAGTTGATACAGGTGATGATAAAAATCGCAATTTGAATAATTTTACGTACAATATTCATGCGGCCGTTGCAGATAAAGAACTGAATCAATTTAGCGATGACTTCATATCGTATAATGAACGTGAATTACTTAACATACGGAATTTCAATATCCAATTAGTCAAATTTCCGGCTTCATTTAAAGTAAAACGGTGATGCATCTAATTAGCAAGTTTCACAGATGTTACACGGCGATAGTACTGAAACATGTGATGTAAACAGCATTTGTACTGATAATACGCAGGTAATTTTACTCACGTCTTGGAAGTAGCTTGATATGTGTCGATGGGTACAGCGACTAAACTAAGTTACCCTAAACTACCATTACCAATAACATGATTGAGATTTTCACAATTTAGAGATTGCCATAACATTACAAACACCTTTCATAAATTGGAACCGTAGTCCATTTGATTGCTTCCTAAGTAGGTAATAGCGTCCCGGATTCAATTCCCAGTCCATGCAAAAATGTTTTATTTTGCTACGTGTGATGTGTTAATTGGTGTTTGTGCCACAAGCAACGCAATCATAGTCTGGTCTGGTCATTATTATGAGTGTGTGACTGTTTACTGTTTATTTATGTTACGACAAGCCTACACCCGCGGCTTCGCCCGCAAAAAATCCCTAAATATTATAAAAGTTGCTGAAATCAGAGAACTTCCATACTAACTTTGCACCCCCGTTTTACCCCTTTAGGGGTGAGTTTTCAAAAATCCTTTCTTAGTGCTTTCCCTACGTTATATAAGGAACTCCTGTGCAAAATTTCAAGTTTCTAACCCTTATAGTTTAGGCCCTGCGTTGATATGTCAGTCAGTCAGTCAGTCAGCTTCTCCTTAGATAAGACAAGGATAAGACATAATTTGTTAAATAAAACTTGAATGAAGGGATTGCGAGACCCTTATCTGTGTGTACGTGGAATATCGTTTGTTGTGAAATAATAATTGAGTGTTATTTGTTTTACCCACATTCGCGAACCGGCAGCCGGCTCGCCGGTGCTTGCGACACGGCTTGGCACGAGGTTACAATTAAAAGTTAGCGTTCTGTGTTTAACGCTAATTGTTAAAATACAAGCAATAGGTCAGACATGGTAAGTTGGTTAAACATACCTATTGCTGTCGGATCAATGGGGAAGTGAAACCAGCACTATTTTTCTGTGCTGTCTAACTCGTTAAGCTATTCGTTTTCTGCCTCTGCCATTCGACGTAGTTTAACTTAGTTTTTAACATTACATCAATAAAACCTGTCTTCTACGAAAAGGTCACATTTTACTGTTCAGCAAAGCAAACACAATATTCGCTGATCGATATGAAAAGATTAGATAAGTATATAGCCACTTGTTTAGCATAAAGCTACGACGCATTTACACAACTTTTAATGTAAGGAACAAGATCGATAAGATACGGATAAAATATTGCCAAAAATTAAATATTCTGATCACAAAATGGCCGACTGCATAAAATGTCGGTTACACGCGATCGTGGCGCGAATTTAAATACGGGTAGTGTAACTAGACGACTAGACGTTGATGAAACACCCGATGAGCGCGCTTGATGCACTGAATCGTACCTGCTACCTGTAGCACATTTGCAAATACAGAACTTGATAGGTCAACCATCTTGGACGGACCTCATCTAACGAAACAGTTTAACACCTCTTTAAGAATCGGATTGAAAACTTCCAACGAGCATGCAGCACCACTTTCCGCTGCCCATCCCATAAAAAATGTAACCGACACAGATCAAGACTGTTAGAGATAGTTAGTTTTATTAGTTATTGTTAGTATTAGTCCGGTTGGAAATTGTTAGTAAGAGACTGGTTCTGATTCGGTCACAGATGTGTTGCTTCCCTTGAGGCCTAAGATGGTTTCCTCGAAAAAAGTGAAACCGGATTCACACTTGTCTAACCAGGATACAATTGCCGTTAAAGCAATTATTACACGGTACAAATGATACTACTCGTAAGTATCGTAGCGGGCATCGGTAGTATACGGGCGAACTCTATAGACTCTACCACACAACCTATATTGTTGGTTAAGATTACTGATTAAGTTAAGATTATTGTTGGTTAAGAGTCTGTAAGATTACTTTTCTTCTAACAGCTAACTATGATTAGTAAATCTTTCAAGACGTTACAGCTACCTCACACCAGTAACTAATTACTGTATTCGCCGTGAAACTTGTGAAAATAAATGGTTTTATCGAGTTGTAAACTCATCATGGGTTTAATAGAGTGTGGGAGCTGAATGCTAATGTCTCGTAACAAATGAAATTCGCGAAGGTCAAGGCGAGGATGGCGGCCGACCACCGCCGGTGGCCGCAGCGGCTGGGAGCCGGAACAAACGAAAGTGCTATTGTTGCAAACCGTGTTAATTTGATGGAAGTGAACCTTGCACAATACCCGCCGCGGAGATGCTTTCCTTTACATTTACATAGTTAAACGATGGGGTCTTTTCATTTGCCGTTGTACGCCAACATAATTTTAATATGACTGAAGTAAATATAATGTTTAACATAAAGATAGAAAATAATACAGCGTTTAACTATTATTTATATTGAGCTACTCACTCGAATACCTTGTACATATGAGCTGGAATTGCCGAGGGAAATTCAGCCACCACCGGGGACGTGAAATATGATTTAATACCCTCCTATCAAATGTCAGGATAAAGCATACTTTTGCCATACTCGAAACGCTGCGCTGGCAGAAAATCTCTCGCTGCACCTGCAAGCTGGTTGGCTATTACTCATAGCACACACTCTATCGGATTCATGTTGTGACTGAGCTACATTATTATAGCAATACATACAGTTAATACTGTATTTATTATGTTCAGCTGTGGAATGTAGGTAACTGCGAATAAATATTTTTCTTTCTTTTTTTTAATTTAACAGAGCCAAATTAAACTATAGATCTGTGATGATGATGATGACGGTAAAAGATATTGCTTGTATCTAGAATCCTAGATATACCTAATATTGGTGAATGCCCGGCGAATGGCACCATATGCCCAGATGGCTGCAGCATGTTCCGCTCTCATAAGTCCGTCTCTCTCGGCGCTGGTCAGTCATCGCGGCCACCACCGCTCACGTTACCACTAACTCATATTATCGTTGTTATTACCGCTTAATTTACAACGTTTCGGCACGTTAATAAAGAAATCGCAGTTTCTTTGCTCCATTCTTTAGATTTAAGGTGCGATTCCGCAGAACGTAGCAGACTACAGACGGCGATAGCATGTGCGATTGTCGCGCAGCAGTCGACTGCAGTTGCAGTATGAATGTCGGAATTAGTTTCGGTACGCCGCGCCGCACGTCTGCCGCTGACGACGTGCCGTCTGTGACCTGCAGAATGTCTCATTTAAACGCTGTCGCAACGATTTCATGTAGCTGTAGTCAAATGAAGCTCCCGAGGTATTTGGTAATAAAACCGACGACGGTACTTGCTTATTAATTTATTATTCACTAATTAAATTAGCTGCCACTTGAAAGATTTTTTTCTAACTGATACCTAATATCAAGTGCTCTTTGAGATAGGTACGTTATAGGTTATTACAAAAATCTCTGCTCCGACCGCAATCGATCTGCAACTCATGCAACAAACAGGCAGGCTCACAACCAATAGATCAATAAATGAATAAAAAATCTTCATTACATATTATTATCGTTATCGAACCCCGAATCTATAAAAGCGTGGTATCGCGAGGCGGCCGCAAGCCTGGGTTCTGTAATAGCGCTGTGTCTTGCAATCGCAGTGGAAATGGTACACATGGAATGATATTGTGCAATGAAACACCGGTCGATGGTCGATGGTCGATTGTGACTTGCGGCACCTCGCTCGTTGCCGGTCAATCATTCCGAACCGAACATCTAAACTTAAATTTCTAGTATAGACTACTTAACTGTTACACAAACATATTTCTAATAGTCTTCTCAATAAAAAAGCAATCAAAAGTAAAAATGAATAAGGCGTCTTTGTATTATTTATAAATAAACACCAATTGTTACGTCAATTTTCTGCTCGTTTGCCTCATTTAGCTCAGGGCATAAAAAATACGTTAAAATTTGTTTATTACTTTAAATCGAATAACAAAAATAAGTACCTACATATCTGCAAAAACCAATACAACCAATACTAATAATATTATTAAAGTAATCAATATAAGTATATCTTCAGTTACTGAGCGACTGACAGACAACATACAGCCGAAACTACTGTTACATGAGGCCCGGGGATCCTCTCGATGTACATGTACCTACATTAGCAAACTCACGAGACTTTCGTTACTCTACATGCAGCTGACCGTAGACTTCGTAGAGTGCTTATACAAAGAAGTCTGCGATGAAAAGAGCTTCACTCTCTTCATGGGGCAGCACTGTTATTACGTTTCATACACGGGTTTTTGTATGTAGTACATAAGAAAATTGTTATAACTTTACAACATATTCTTTTCTTTACTTTAATTAACCGCATAAAATGAAAATAATAGAATACACAAAAGAAAAGTGTAACGATTCTGTATGCTAGGTACGTTTGATGATTTCCCAATTAGGTAAAAAAATATAGCTTCCTTTATTGTTATTGGCACAAGAGTCTGTTTGCCTTGACAGGTTAGTAAAAATAGTGCATCAAACGCGTGCATGCTTCGTTTAGTTACTATGGCAACCAGAGCGGCACGGAATCATGAATTCATGACTTACGAGTCAGAAATAAGGAAATAAGTATTTGTTTCTCTGTCTACGCTCCATCGCTATAAAATACACTTATTTCAAACAACTTAGGAAACGTATAGATTTAGGATTCCTAACAGGTGAAATTGATGTGCGGGACCTTCGATCATTGGTATTGTTGATCGAAGTTCAGGACACTCCGTACAGGTAGGTACATACTACATACCAACTTATATATTATATACGTGATTATAAATAAAAGTACATTGCTTGTATGCGACATGTGAAATGAATCTGATTCCGCAATATGACAGACGTACTAGCAATTGTAACACCTTTTTTCGTTGTAACCGTTTAGGTGACCTATAGTCCTTGAATAGTCGAAATTAGTATTAAATTCGAGCTGAAAATAGAACACCAAAGGTCACTAAATTAAATTTGAAATATCCTCTTCTAGACGGCTATAAATGCCTTGTTTTTTTGTATACAATAGGGTCACTGTTTTACCATACCGTTTATCACAAAACATACTTAAATTATAACTTAATAACTTATAAACATTCTATTTTTTCACTAACATAATAACATAAAAGTTCATTGGAAACATTGAAACATAGACAGTATCGATCCAGCTGCCTGTCATTGTCAGATCGATTTGATTCCCTTTCTAGCCGCTGGGTGGCGCTAGGGCTCATCGAGTCTATGCCCATCTATTTCATAATTTAAATGAATTTAACTAAATTAAATTATAAATCTTTCTCGACATCTTGTACTCCTCGGAGACAATAATTTTAATAATCATTTTTAATTAATTTACCTACTATTTGTGACCGGCGATTTTCATTCGATAGCCTGATTTAATATCTGTTAGTGAAGTTGAATTCATTCCAACAGATTATACTAGTTGAATTCCGTTTCTCGCAGAATTGGCCTTGGGAGTGACGTTAAGTATTGCCAAAATATCAACAAGGTTAGGGCTTTTGACGTGCCTAGACTTCATAATAAAAATCATAACCTAGGTATTAAACGTACAATGTTATTGTTGTGCGATTTCAGCCTAGAAACTTTTATAATAAAAATTCGGGATGTTTCTTATGTATTGTGAATGATGCTGATTGATAGTCGATCGTCTGAAACGGAATTGATTGATTCGGGTGTCGGTTTTGTTCGTTCTTCATACGGATCGTACGGCGAGAGTTCCCGAACTCAGCCCTTTTCTCGATTTGGCGCTGGTGACGGTCGGACCGTCTCCCGCGATCCTGAGAAGTCCCTGCACGTGGTAGCGTGGCAGCGAACTCCTTTAAAGCTGAAGAGTACTGGGCCTGGGTGTGTCCCGTCGAAAACTGCACTGTACTGGTGTGAAGTCGTCCGAGGCTCCGAGCGTGCGCGGTGTGGCATCGGCGTCGGCGCGTGTGAGGCCGCGTGTCACGGCACTTGTATAAACGGTAAGTGGAGTGGACAATGGCGTCTTGTTTTCTTTATCTGGTAGTAGATTTCGTGATAGTAAATAGTGAAATTCATTACAGACCGTTCCAGTTCTCGTACGTGGTGTGGACGAGGTTGGCATCCTCATCCTCGTGCCCGTCTCCCTCCGACTAGGTATGCTTTGACCCTACTTATATTATTTACTACCTACAAATAGAACTCTTTCTACCGTAGGGCCTCAAATATATTAGTGGTATTAATTCTCTAAATTTTATTTTATTAAAGTGATAAATTTACCTCTCCGGCTGTCACATGTTTGAACTTATTGGAGTGTTGACTATTCCAGTTAATACTCATTGATCGTTTTGTTTCCTTTATCAAGACGGGCACAACCAACTATGCCGGCTAACTCCGGTATAGCTGTCCGAGCACAAACCATGTTTGGAGACGCTCCTGTGGGACGCCTCAAACCACCCTATACCCTCATTGGTCCCGCTCCTGGCCACAGGATAGCGATGCCTTTGTAAGCATTTCTCTATTTAATTACCTTTAATGTTAGGCCAAGAGCGTTCTTACATTAATATACTTCCTCTATAATTTATTAATTAAAACTTAAACAAATTTCACTGATGCATTGTTCCATAATGTAACTATTGTGTGGGCCTGTTGTGTTATACTATACTGAGTGTCATAGATTATTATCTTGAACTATTACCTTTTAAATAATTAAATCTTAATTAAAACTTACTTTAAATATTACTAAATGTAATTAATTACAGTGGTGTGATAACATTATAATTATGTTACTTAATTTAACTGAGCTGACTGTAACTTAATTAATTAAAATGTGAGTGTTGGCTGGCTCGGAATAATTTTAGTCGATCGAAGACTGGTTGTGTATCAGTGGGGGTGACATATTTTTTGTATGTACGCTTCAGGAGGTGTCTAGTGGAGGCTGTGTGTCTGGTGGAGGCCAGAATTGTGCTGGTCTGGTGGAGGCCAGATTTGCTGTGTGTCTGGTGGAGACCAGAATTGTGCTGTGAAGGGTGGAGGCGGAGTGTGCCGTCCCAGCCCTGGTGTTCGAGTCCGAGTGTGTGCTGACTCCGGCCCCGCGGACTAGTTATACCTTTCTTTTCTTTCCTTTTTTTTATTTACTTTTAGTTTGCAACTTGGGGTAGCCCGAGTTGAGCACAGCACCCTCCACTGCAATTCCGTTCGGTATCTTGAGCGAGTTCCACTTGGCTCTCGCTACTAAGTTCTTAAAATAATTAAGAATATTATTATTCAACTTTTTAAATAAGAGCGGACTTCCGTTAGGAATATCCGAAAAGCCAGACAAACGACCAACAACCTCATTATTATTTTTTATCATATCTAGGTGAACTGTTTGTCCCTAACTTAATAATCTAATTACCAATTAGAACATTGCTTATCATAACTCATTATTAATTATATTAGAACATAAAATATTATCTCATTTGTTGTACCAAAAGGCGAATTAAAGTATTGAAACTATATCTCTTTTTTTTATTTTCTCACTAGAGTACTTACCCAAGGGAAGACCTCCTCCCATAGGGAAACTCACATTACAATTGGCGACCGTGACAGGACCTTGTTGGCTCGTGGGATTACCCTCTGTCATTGGTCTCTTGCTCAGTGACAGGTTGTCTGGTTTTTCTTTCATCTCTCTTTATTTTTTTATTTTTTTTATTTTGTATTTTTTGTTGTGTATTGCAATTTGGCAATAATTGCAGGAGGTGCTGTGCTACCCCGTGGCATTTAACGTACTTTTTTATTTTTTCTTATTTTTATTTTTTTTATTATTGCTGTTATTTTTTTTCTTACTTTAACTTTACTTATAATTTGTCTGTTTGGTTTAAGCGGCATTTGTAACACCACGCACGATCTTGTGACCGTTACCTAAATTTTTATTTAACTTACCATTCATTACCTAAATTTTATTTAACTTACCTTACCTAACTTAACACTTTGTTAATACTTTAGTCACAGTAGTGCCTGGTTTTCCTACTTAAATTTAATTTACCTAAATTTACCTGGCCTTTGCCTATTATTATTTTGTAAACATTATGGAAGAACGTCCTATTCGTTTTCATCTTTTGAACAAAGATGAACTGCAATACGAGGTTGCGATTCGCGATGGGGTACCCGAAAGTACTGTTGAACGTTTAAGGGCGCAGATAAAAACTTTAGTAAAAGAGGTTCCTACGGATGAAGTTAGTTTGTTTGAGGGTGAGGTTAGGCCTGAATTAAAAACAATCTCCTCAAAGCTTACCGAGTTGGAGGAGATATGCAACTCAAAAAATTTTCTTTTAAAAAAGCTATACCGCATAGAGGCCCTAGGCAATCATTTATTTCATCGATTGAGTCGTGTTGAACCCGAGGAGGAAGCCGATAAAGCCTGGAAGGAGGAACTCGATAATCGTCTCCTTCAAATCTTACAGCACCTAGATCGCATTATACACAATTTCCGCAGTAGCGTTGATTTTAAACCGAAGGTGTCTGAGGCTCCTGGGGAGTCCTCTCGTTTTGTTGAACCCTTAGGGGCTATTCCGTCAGTAGTGACGTGTGATCGTCCATCGTCGGTTCACTCGCTGAATCTTAAATTTAATGGGAAGAGCTGCGTGCAGTCTTTTATTGAGAGAGTCGAGGAGATTTGTGCCTCTCGCAATATATCGTATGAGAGATTATTCAATTCCGCGGTGGAGTTATTCGTTGAAGAAGCTTTGTTTTGGTACCGGAGTATTAGGTCGGACGTGGAAAATTGGGGTCAACTGAAGGCGTTGTTGTTGGACGAGTATTTGCCGTACGACTATGAGCATCGTCTTCTCAACGAAATTAGGTCGAGGACGCAGGGCTCCGATGAAACCATCAGTAACTACCTGGCTATTATGCAAAGTTATTTCTCTCGACTGAGGAAACCATTGGACGACGGGGAGAAATTAGAGATTGTCATGTATAATATTCGCCCTTTCTACTCTACCCAGTTGGCGCTTAGTGACGTAAAGTCGTGGGCTGAGCTGAAGTCGCGTTGCAGGTTGTTGGAGGCTGCGAAGCGGAGGTCGGAAAATTTTACAGAGCCGCCGAAGAATGTACAGCACGCGGTAGCCTCCGATCTCGTCTACAAGGGGAAGGCAACTCGTCCTCGTTGCGAAGCTGTGGCTAGGGCTGTGGAGAAGTTTTGTGTACGGTGTAGGGTGAAGGACCATACACTTATTGAGTGTAAGGCCCCAAAATTAAAAGTATGTTACCGATGCGGGGACAAAGGTGTTACCGCTAAAGACTGTTTGAAGTGTTCTGGGTCTAAAGACAAAACTATACCGGTATCTTGTGTGCGCGTGGAGCATGTTCGCTCTGTCTCTAATCGTACGTCTACTGATGAGTGGCGTGCATGGTGTAACTATGTAGGCGGTGTATTTTCTAGCAATAAAACTCATGTAACGAGGGTCCGTTCAAGTAGTTGTGAGGATGCTCGTCCCTATTTACCTGTAGAAGTTTGTGGTGTTTCTTTTTCAGGACTATTGGATTCTGGTTCTGAGATTTCTATAATAAGTGGTTCTGCGGTGAAGCATTTGTCTGATTGTGCTAGTCTACACCAGTCAGATAGTATTAATTCTGTAGTTACGGCGAATGGAGCTACCTCCCCCGTCACAGGATATATGTTGTTGCCTGTTGTGGTTGATGATGTTTTGCGGGTGATTAAATTTTATATTGTTGAGGATATTTCTTCATCACTATTATTAGGTATCAACTTCTGGGAAGCGTTTCAGATTGCGCCGGATGTGTTGAGTCTGATGAAACGAAGAAATGTAGTTGCTGTTCAGAAGTCGGAGGAAGTTGTTGTGTCTCCTGTTAACCCTGTTGTTAAGCATCGGCGTGTCAGGAAAATTCAAGTTCCAGATTCGTTGTCTCATTCGGTACCTAAGGGTTTGCCTAAAGTTTGCCGTAGACCGCTCCAGTGTGTTAACGTTGATTTAGTTGGTCCACTGCCTAGGTCCAGACAGCAGAAGGAGAACCTTGTGGGTAATGTTGGTGTGAAGAAGTTACATAATGCTAAGTATTACAATAGGCATAGGAGAGATGTGGAGTTTAAGGAAGATGATTTCGTCTGGCGGCGCACGCATGTACGCAGTGACGCAACCAAGCATTTCTCGTATAAGTTGGCCCCACGTTTTGAAAAGTGTAGGGTTGTTAAAAAATTATCTAGGTTGGTTTACTTGCTGGAGGATGTAAACGGCAAGCGGAGTGAATGTCATGTCAAAGACATAAAATGTTTGGGTTAGTTTAAAATGTTTAAATTTGCAGGGCGTGATTTGACGTTTTGGTTTTGACGATTTAGACGTGTTGGTGCTGGAGGACCAGCATGAATTTTGCTCTTTTCCGTCGCAAAATTCTGGCGAGCGAGGGGGTACTGTAACACCTTTTTTCGTTGTAACCGTTTAGGTGACCTATAGTCCTTGAATAGTCGAAATTAGTATTAAATTCGAGCTGAAAATAGAACACCAAAGGTCACTAAATTAAATTTGAAATATCCTCTTCTAGACGGCTATAAATGCCTTGTTTTTTTGTATACAATAGGGTCACTGTTTTACCATACCGTTTATCACAAAACATACTTAAATTATAACTTAATAACTTATAAACATTCTATTTTTTCACTAACATAATAACATAAAAGTTCATTGGAAACATTGAAACATAGACAGTATCGATCCAGCTGCCTGTCATTGTCAGATCGATTTGATTCCCTTTCTAGCCGCTGGGTGGCGCTAGGGCTCATCGAGTCTATGCCCATCTATTTCATAATTTAAATGAATTTAACTAAATTAAATTATAAATCTTTCTCGACATCTTGTACTCCTCGGAGACAATAATTTTAATAATCATTTTTAATTAATTTACCTACTATTTGTGACCGGCGATTTTCATTCGATAGCCTGATTTAATATCTGTTAGTGAAGTTGAATTCATTCCAACAGATTATACTAGTTGAATTCCGTTTCTCGCAGAATTGGCCTTGGGAGTGACGTTAAGTATTGCCAAAATATCAACAAGGTTAGGGCTTTTGACGTGCCTAGACTTCATAATAAAAATCATAACCTAGGTATTAAACGTACAATGTTATTGTTGTGCGATTTCAGCCTAGAAACTTTTATAATAAAAATTCGGGATGTTTCTTATGTATTGTGAATGATGCTGATTGATAGTCGATCGTCTGAAACGGAATTGATTGATTCGGGTGTCGGTTTTGTTCGTTCTTCATACGGATCGTACGGCGAGAGTTCCCGAACTCAGCCCTTTTCTCGATTTGGCGCTGGTGACGGTCGGACCGTCTCCCGCGATCCTGAGAAGTCCCTGCACGTGGTAGCGTGGCAGCGAACTCCTTTAAAGCTGAAGAGTACTGGGCCTGGGTGTGTCCCGTCGAAAACTGCACTGTACTGGTGTGAAGTCGTCCGAGGCTCCGAGCGTGCGCGGTGTGGCATCGGCGTCGGCGCGTGTGAGGCCGCGTGTCACGGCACTTGTATAAACGGTAAGTGGAGTGGACAATGGCGTCTTGTTTTCTTTATCTGGTAGTAGATTTCGTGATAGTAAATAGTGAAATTCATTACAGACCGTTCCAGTTCTCGTACGTGGTGTGGACGAGGTTGGCATCCTCATCCTCGTGCCCGTCTCCCTCCGACTAGGTATGCTTTGACCCTACTTATATTATTTACTACCTACAAATAGAACTCTTTCTACCGTAGGGCCTCAAATATATTAGTGGTATTAATTCTCTAAATTTTATTTTATTAAAGTGATAAATTTACCTCTCCGGCTGTCACATGTTTGAACTTATTGGAGTGTTGACTATTCCAGTTAATACTCATTGATCGTTTTGTTTCCTTTATCAAGACGGGCACAACCAACTATGCCGGCTAACTCCGGTATAGCTGTCCGAGCACAAACCATGTTTGGAGACGCTCCTGTGGGACGCCTCAAACCACCCTATACCCTCATTGGTCCCGCTCCTGGCCACAGGATAGCGATGCCTTTGTAAGCATTTCTCTATTTAATTACCTTTAATGTTAGGCCAAGAGCGTTCTTACATTAATATACTTCCTCTATAATTTATTAATTAAAACTTAAACAAATTTCACTGATGCATTGTTCCATAATGTAACTATTGTGTGGGCCTGTTGTGTTATACTATACTGAGTGTCATAGATTATTATCTTGAACTATTACCTTTTAAATAATTAAATCTTAATTAAAACTTACTTTAAATATTACTAAATGTAATTAATTACAGTGGTGTGATAACATTATAATTATGTTACTTAATTTAACTGAGCTGACTGTAACTTAATTAATTAAAATGTGAGTGTTGGCTGGCTCGGAATAATTTTAGTCGATCGAAGACTGGTTGTGTATCAGTGGGGGTGACATATTTTTTGTATGTACGCTTCAGGAGGTGTCTAGTGGAGGCTGTGTGTCTGGTGGAGGCCAGAATTGTGCTGGTCTGGTGGAGGCCAGATTTGCTGTGTGTCTGGTGGAGACCAGAATTGTGCTGTGAAGGGTGGAGGCGGAGTGTGCCGTCCCAGCCCTGGTGTTCGAGTCCGAGTGTGTGCTGACTCCGGCCCCGCGGACTAGTTATACCTTTCTTTTCTTTCCTTTTTTTTATTTACTTTTAGTTTGCAACTTGGGGTAGCCCGAGTTGAGCACAGCACCCTCCACTGCAATTCCGTTCGGTATCTTGAGCGAGTTCCACTTGGCTCTCGCTACTAAGTTCTTAAAATAATTAAGAATATTATTATTCAACTTTTTAAATAAGAGCGGACTTCCGTTAGGAATATCCGAAAAGCCAGACAAACGACCAACAACCTCATTATTATTTTTTATCATATCTAGGTGAACTGTTTGTCCCTAACTTAATAATCTAATTACCAATTAGAACATTGCTTATCATAACTCATTATTAATTATATTAGAACATAAAATATTATCTCATTTGTTGTACCAAAAGGCGAATTAAAGTATTGAAACTATATCTCTTTTTTTTATTTTCTCACTAGAGTACTTACCCAAGGGAAGACCTCCTCCCATAGGGAAACTCACATTACACAATGTATACACGGAAGTCTTGAATGTTATTCTGTTGGTAGGTTTCATTAACGTTTTAAGCGGTAATCAACGTTTAAATAACGTTTTCGTTTCATTAACGTTTTGTATAGCCATTGCAGATTGCGATAAATCAATTTTGTTTCTAATTTGCACTTTAAGTGCAATTAAACTTGGCTTATAAAATGATAAAATGGGACCAACAAGAAAGATCTGTATATAACGAGTAACTACAAGGTCTCTACGGAAATATTATTTTTATACTCATAGTCTCGTACAAGTTTATACCGCTTAATTTTCATAAACTATATCTTAGTACTCCCCACCCTGTGGATAAACCCATACACATAATACATATGTATATATATATCGGAATCAGGTATGACCGGTGCGGTCGATTGTATGATTTATATGGTAAGTAGGTCTTCTTCACCAAACATCCATTGTGGGCTTATTTCATATTATCAGGACTTCAGCTTAGGATACCAAATAAAAGACAGGATTCCGGACCAACACATAAAGAACTCATTTATTCACTGATCACTGTCCGATTTGGTATTAACGTTATTATACTTTGTTTACTTGGTTATTTACGTAGAACTCCATTATGACATCTCTCGCGATCGTCGTCCCCAAACCATAGATCAACCAATACCATCGATTAACGCGTATCACAGACTAATTCGTACTATTTACCACCTCCGACACGGCCATCTCTGACCTGTCACACGTCCCAGTGTGACTCTGTTAGTACTACCATCACAATTGCTTTTACCGCAATTTTCTTGTCAATTACTTCGAACCAAAACAAAACTCAAAATTTTAAACATAGGAAAAATGGCTACTAAATGCAAGTGGATTTTAATTAACTTTGTATTGCATTTTTTTATCCCTAACTACCGTAAACTACCACTGCTTCCAATGTGTCGCTATGGAGAAGAAGCAGCGGAACAAACTCCATAACATTACAACACTTGTTTGATCAAAATTAACAATCAATGATTTGCGCGATTCTTTTAACTCAATACGTCATTCCCGTAATCTCTGCTCGGTACGTCATCGCGGTAAAACTATATTCTATACGTCTTTGCCGTAAAACTCTATTCGATTTGGCGTCTCCACTTAATCCATCCTCTACCAGCTCTACCAGCGGCAACACGTACTTAGCATTGGAGATTACCTGTAACAACAAAACACAAACGCGAGTATCTCTCCAAGCTCGGCCCTTCCTGACCTACAATAAAGGCATTCTCAAAACTCTAGTCTCTGTCAGACCTAATAATTGTTATGTTTCAAAAATTATCAAAATCTTCATCTAGTATGATCAAACTGTATTCTAAAACTTTGAGCTATTGTCAAACCAGTATTTACACACAATTTGTGACAGTTCACCCAAGAACAGAAATGGCTGAATGTCATTTAACTCAAATTAAAACAAACTTTTAGTCAACAACATCACCGCTTAGTACTCACAAACCATAGCCTCTCTTCTCTCTTTCTCTCTTTCTCTCATAGCTTCTTTTTCTCCAAACAATAAACACCGTGTTGACTATCTCTATGCCCATCTGCCTTAATTTCCTCCTAAATTCCTCACATCAAATTCAACAATAACAGCTTTTACTCAAATTAAATTAACTGGTCACTATCGATTTTTTCCAAAACAACTTAATTTTTGTCAAAATTGGTTAGCTTTCCTCAAAGAAGTTGTCCTTTTTATTTCAAAATGAGTAAACCCCTCCAAAATAAAAGAAATCTCACTCCACTAACTTCACTCCACTTCATTTCAATTGTAAACATCGAGGGACCAATGAACGAGCTCTAGGTTAGTCATTGTATGTCTGGTCAATGCCACACAGTCCAGTCAAGGCCACACAGTCCAGTCAAAGCCACACAGTCCAGTCAAGACCACAAAGGCTAATCACGGCCACATAAGCTAGTCCAGGTCATACAGGCTCATCAGTACGAGTCAGGCCTGTTAGTACCACTCAGGTTTGTCAGTACCACACAGGCTAGTCAGTACCACACAGGCTTCTGAATATATTTACCACATAGGTTTGGAAATAGCTATGCCACACAGACATTTGAGCAAGTAGGCTTCCATAAATGGTTTTTTTCATAGGTTTTTTTTATTACGCTCTATTTATTTATGCAAAACGCCCCTTCTCATTTCATAATATTTCGCAATTTCATCAGACAGTTCGTGAGCTTCAAGTTAACCAAATAAGAAATTTAATTCATTGTCTTTTCGTTGTTCTGCTTATAACCAACCGTCCGAAACTAACTTCAATTTACCACTAATGGGCACCACTGACAACCCAAACTCAAAATACACTTGGTTGATTATAAACCAATATCAAATTAATAGTGAACAGATTAATTAAATTAAAGTGACAATTTTACTACCTTTGCTTATCATCAAAACATTTCGTCCATGCGCCATCTATTAATCACTTTACCATAACACTCATAAGGTAGGTAACTTCACTCATAAGGTAACACTCATAAGGTAGGTAACTTCACTCATAAGGTGGTAGTACTTTTACGCCATTACACTACCATGCCTCCATAACAAACTATTAAGAATAGTAATTCAATTTAATTTTTAACTCTGACACATTGCATTGAAATATTTCTCCAGTTAATAATTATTTGACCCAGTAAGTAATTATTCAAAATAATAGCAACCAAGTATTAACAATAACTAAACTTCATTTTAGGCTCTCAAATTCCTAAACATTCAAAATAAAGACAATACAGAGATACCTGACAAATCCTTCAACGTGGACTTGTGGATAGCTACTCCTGGATGCAGCTGATGCAAACTCATGTAACTCTCAGTGATTTAGCTCTCTTTGACCTCATGTAACATCTTCACACACAACAATTGCATAACATGATATTCAGAAAACATCTGTAGTATTTCCTCGTACTTCCAGTCTTTCCTTGGTGGCTGAACTCAGCAAAAATCTTTCTTTCCGGTTAAAATAGTTTTGTATTGTATTGTAACATGATGTGACAGGTACTCGATAGTCATTTCTCGGCTCATATTGACATTCGGATGACAATTCTTCGAACTAGATTTCTCAATAACTAGTTTTTAAGGATTCTTTATCCCATCTTCTGATATCGGAATCAGGTATGACCGGTGCGGTCGATTGTATGATTTATATGGTAAGTAGGTCTTCTTCACCAAACATCCATTGTGGGCTTATTTCATATTATCAGGACTTCAGCTTAGGATACCAAATAAAAGACAGGATTCCGGACCAACACATAAAGAACTCATTTATTCACTGATCACTGTCCGATTTGGTATTAACGTTATTATACTTTGTTTACTTGGTTATTTACGTAGAACTCCATTATGACATCTCTCGCGATCGTCGTCCCCAAACCATAGATCAACCAATACCATCGATTAACGCGTATCACAGACTAATTCGTACTATTTACCACCTCCGACATATACATATAATCTGTAAAGTGTAAGACGCGGCAAACTGCACTTGCGCGCTTTCCCGCCATTTTAGCGCCGGAACCGCGGCCATTATCCACAGATCTATCTATCTATAGTCTATACCTGCCAAATGCCATTACCAAAGAGAAGGTACCTCTATGAATTGCCAAATGCCATTACCTTCTCTTTCTCTATGAAACTATGGCGGTACTCGGCCCACGTTAGTCTAAAGTACAGTAATAAAATTAAAATATCACAATGATTTACTATTTTCATTCCTATTTATGTGTACTCGTAGACACCAAAACATTACATATCGAAAAAACAAAAATACTGTTGTTATTAATTGTTTATTTAACACACTATAAGTTATATAAAAATCATGGCCAAGGCATTCTTATAGACGAAGGATTATTATGAACTGGATGTTACTTCAAAGATGAAACTGCATAAACATGAGTTAAAAATGTAGCCTTAAGTAGTTATGACTTTATTTATTTGTATTATGCAGGAAATCTTTCCTCACCACCACGGTTTCAGTTCAGTTTCAAAACCACTCACGGTAGGGATTAATTGTTATATGATAGCTATGTTTGACTTTCGAAGTGTTTGTAAAAGCCAACTTCGAATAAAATTCACTTAACTTTATTTGCATTTTTCCACCACAAACATCCAGCAGACGCTTAGTTAGCCCTGCTATGCGAGACAGTCGTAACACATTTAACTACAAATTAAAACGGTTTATTAGTTTCTAAACTGCGCGGTTAACTGCATTGAGTTATTACTGCACTAACTCGCACTGCGATGGGCGGCCAATTTTCACAACATAAATCTTAACTTAGAAATGCAAGTGACTTGTTCGAAAGTTCTGCAATTCACCGTTTTTATTCATATGTGGACAATATCACAATCGTCGTGGAATGTAGGTACGTGCGTAGGTACTGTAAAATTTGTAAACGCTGGCTGGAATAGCAAGGGGCGAGGAAGTACAGTAATTACAACAATAAATGATTATATTACTTTATTACTTACCTACTTGATATTTATTGCATTATGCAATATCGCAGATAATTCGTTTTCCTTAATTGCTCCTTAACCAAGACTAAATCCATCATTAAACAGAACATTAAAATAGATTGTTACTTTATCTAAAGAAGATCGACAAGGAGAGTAGTAGAGAGTGTGTAGGAAAGTTAATAGTTTTCGTAGGTATTTTTATAAGAATTGGTAGTTTATCATCAGAAATACGTCGGCTATGAACGGATTTTACGTTATTTCACGCCTGCGGGGGTGAAATAACAGACGACAGTTTATTTGAAAGTCATTTCAAAGATCATCCGCGCGGTACAATACGCGGGTGTTACAGCCAAAAGTTATAACTGGTGTGGATGGTCTCTATCAGAGATTAATTTAACTTTAGTCAATATGACCATCTCCATTACATACCATACCGCTGCTACCACTACCTACGGCAGTGAAAATTAGGTAATACGTTCATGAACGAATATGATAAAAAATATTTCATTTAATAATTTCAAGAGTATGAGAAAATCATTATGTAAAAGTTTTTACTTTCATTTTTTCCTGCACTGCATGCATGCCTGATGAAATTTCCTTATTTTATAAAATGAAATATGAAGAATTCAATGACCCATGTTGCGTGTTAACTAACATATAAATAAATAAAATAAAGAACTCATTCGCAAACGTTAATACACAACAGTGGTCATAATTGTTTTTTCAACATATCTACCTATAAGTCAATGTACCTACGCGTTTTTGCGATAGAATACCGCTTTTATTTCATTCAACCTTAACTATCAAATGAACTATAAAACAAAACTGAATCTATTCCCAATAATGGCATGTTTAGTGCGATACTAAGATGTATGCAGCTGGCAACTCTTGTGAAGGAATTGTAAATAGCAGGTATGGTGTAGCTATCTCGTCACCTACCAAAATGCCGATATTCAAACGTCGTGTCGTGTGTCGACCAATGAATGGTGCACTTCATCTCCGTCATCCATATGGAAGGCAGACTAAACTATGGGAGGTTCCGCACATAACGTCAGTCAGCTGGCAGGCCATCTATCCCCGTCCGCCGACAGATCTGATTAAAACATTGCATTAAAATTGGAGATGGCCGAATGAAACAGTAAATCTCGAGATGTTCCGCTTTGATGTTTGCGTGAATATATAAATACGTAATGTAGGATTAGGGTGCTCGCATATTGACTGACGTGAGGCTGTACATTTTAATTTTTATATGTTATATTACTAAGACTAGGAATTTATTCATAACAATACAATTTGCTTCTTACTGTACGACTAAATCCTCAAAAGCACTTTGAACTTTATAAGTTGGAGAACAAGAATTATTGTGAGCAGCCTCTAGCTTATTTACAAGCGCTGTACGATTTCCTTTACAAATGCAAATGATAATGAACATCAACTGCAAAACCCGAAAAACATGAATTGAAGGAAGGAAACGGTTTTCTAAAGTGGTTTTGTTTATAGAAATCTGGTTGTGTAAACTTACTACAATTTTATTGGCAAAACTGTCTGATATTATCTGATTCTATAGTGGGCATACCATATTTATAGGTCCTCGCTACCTGCTAGTGCTACCCGCTACTCGCTAAGTCAGTGCACTGAGTGCGCAGCCTCGCCGGGCAGTTTGCAGTCTGTGAACCGGCAGCAGGCAAAAGGGCTCTCCCGCAATTATAAATTATAATCTCTGGTTCCGAGTCCGCCGCATAATGTGAAATCTGCTTTCTCGTAAATATGGAATTGCGTTGGCATGGTGTATGCAGTATGGTTATCGAATGCGGCTCACAAATAACTTGAATTGAATCTTCGTAGTAGCTGCTAGATCGGAGTTTTTCGTCCAATATCCTTTAATATAAAAATTGACTTTTGTAACGTGCGATAACTTAACGACGATCCCCTTCAATTACAAAAACACCTACATTACGAGTATAATTAAATAGACACAAACAGTACCCAAATTTCAAGTACCCATCCCCGTCTAGACCGTACCGGATTGCTTATACTTTGTCAGTTGAGGTGCTTAGATATTGTTTAACAGGTTTATCACAAGCTGCTTGGCGGTGGGAACATCAACGTGCGACGAACTTCCATAAACCACAAGGTGCTAAAACTAAAACCGATTTCACGTATGCAGCGCTGAGCCAGCTTTTTACGAGTTAAAAACGTAATCGCAAGGCGGAAACATTGCATAACCCGCTATCGGTCAAGTCGGTGCCGGCGGGAAAAAACGCTGGCCCGCCGGCGGTCGGCGCGGCGCGCGGCGCGGCGGCCGGTAGAAACCGCGGGCCGCCGGTAATAACTACTTTCTCCACGGCCTTATGGCCATCTCCAGTAGAAATCGCATGGCATGGCTAGCCGGCGCGCATTCCGTTTTACTCCTATTTCCCCTTTTTTTGCTTTTAATTACCTGTAACACTTCCATAGTGTTGGACTTCCTTTTCAAAATTACACCAACATTTTTTGTACCGAGACGTTTCTGAGTAACATTTTTCACTACTTACTAAGTAAAGAAACTAACAGAATTTTTATCAAATGCAAAACTAAAAAAAAAAACAAATTAAAAAGCTTTGGAGTTTATTCTGAGAGCAAAGTTCACTTCCTAACCTGCCACTCTTAATGCTTTCCCTTCCATTGTTACGTCAGAATTTACAACAAGAGTATACAAGAAAACCTGTCAAAAGGTTATATCATACGCATATAGATAGTCATGCATAGGGTGACAAATGGTGTCGGAGCTTTGTTATACAACACTTGTTGAATAATTTGATATCGCTATACAATCATTATACTTTCACGCACTTCACTATGTAGCCACTGACGCACATAAACTACAAAACTGAATAATGTATCGGGGAGCAAACAGACGGGTTAATTGTTAGTATCGAGTGAATTCGAGTGTCCTTATAGAAAAACGACGTTGAGGTTTGGATTATAAAAAGTTTGGTACAGTATAAAAATATCAAAGCCACTACAAATATCAGGGAGTACAATACTTGCGCTCCATCATGACGAAGAGGGAATGCTGGGTTTTAGCAGGTATTTCGGTATCCAGGTAGGTATTCGGCATTCAGTCCTGCATATCCGTATAGCGGAATGCGTAAATGCATTTCCCAGCAATAATAAAAGGGTACAATACTTTCCATATTAAATATTGAATTTTTCAGAAATTTACATTTTTGAACGAGGTAACGTTTAATAATAACAGTCGATTTATTTTGGATAATAAGTAAGTACTTATTTAGAAGTTTACCAAACTAAATCTCTTAATTTTGATTTGTCACACACATCATACTTAGAACGTATGCCATGGCAGTAGATTTAACACAGATGGACACGACATTTACCAAAGACATCAATCATAATAAGCATTTGAACATACATTTGAATAACCACTTAATCACTACTTTAAATTCACACGAGCGACAACAACATCACTGTGACACGACGACGCGACGTGGCAACTAAGTCCATGGTCATGGAAATTGGTTTGAAAACTCAATGATATTTATTCACATGGACCATTTCGCCAGTCGCAGCCTCAACCTAAAAACTAGCGACTATAATTATTGTAGTTGCGACAACGCATCGTATTTTGTCGTTGCGAGGTTACGACGTCGTGTCGTTGTCGTACATGCAAACCGATTTGTAGTGAAAGTTCTCGTGACTGTGAAGAATTTAATGACTTCCATAGATTGTTTAAAAACACCTACTTAGTAACAAATCAACAGATAATTAACTTCATTGTAACTGTTTGAGTTATCACTGTGTCCCCGATTTGATTCTGTTCTATTTGTCTTCTTTTTCGTTAACGGTGGATTGTCGTCGGCTTAATGAACCGAATTGTTGCTGATTTACCAGCGTGCTTCTACAGAATTGCAAATACCAAAAAAAAACGTAGTAAAATAATTAAAAACTTTGTTTGCAACCAAACTTTTCAGTTTGCAATTAATTGCGAAAAGCGAAAACAGTAAATCACAATAACTTCGCTTAAAAACACTTGCCTCCAATTTATTAAAAACGCATAATAATATGGAAATAATGAAAAGGGCATATTTTCAACATCCCGAAAAACGGGTTTTCGGTTTTGGCGGATAAATGTAATGTAATAAGTAATTGATAAATTACAAAAATGGTACGGTAAAGGTTGGTACGGTGGAAGTGTCTGTCGCTGGGTGCTCTATGTCCGATATCAAATCAATAGAAACAACAATAAACAATAGAGGGCGACGACCGGCTCTGGGAGAGTCGCGCGCCCCGACCACCGCCGCCGCCGCCGCCGTCCTGCGACCACAGTGACCACGCGGGACAGGGCAGGTGGTGGTTGGATTAGTTGGTTCTATATAATTATCCGAGCGATATTACTAAGTAGTAGTCTATTAAATATACATCTATTAGCCAATATTTTGATATATTATATTTGACAGGGGCTTGTGTGGCCTTTCGGTTGTATTGTATATTTATCAAATGGTAAAAATTAAGATATATTTTATTTGTATTAATAAAAAATAATGTACGTGTAACGTTATTCATTCGAATAAGTATTCCAAGCGAAAGTGTGGACTGTCTTGTTTTAATATAAATAAATCGTTATTTGTTACCGTTTTTTTATAAACGTAACATTGAACAATTCGAATAAATTATATTTATTAAATGTTATAGTATACATTTGGGTTTATAAGAAATAAAACAAAAATCGGACTTTAAATTTTAAACTTAGAACATCATTCACACACTAGCAAAACTATAAGTAAGTATTAGGTATATATGCCAATCTGTAATATAACGAGGTGAGGAATAAGGCTTTTAAAACAGATCCCAGCCCAGAAAGTAAACAATCACCGCTACGCAATCTTGTTTGCACTATTAATAGTATAGTATAGTAGCAGTAGCGGAGCGGGTCGTGTGGTCACCCTTCCCCTGCAGTTTTTGCCACCCATTGATCCGCACACTAATGACGCTTCAGACAAACACCGTCTCACCATCACTGCGTACCACTGCTAGGTGCTAGCATTGTTTGAGCCGATTGATTTCATAGGGATTAATTTTCCCACGAGACAAGTTTCAACCAGCAGTCTCTGCTTCGGTTTGAAGGTTATTTGTTCCATCGAACGGAATGGCACCCTACTACTATCAGTATTGTGTGAATTAACCTGGGCGGCACAAAGTTCAACGACCTTCAAAACTAAAAACCTATCCATATCCTCGTCCTGTATCCAGCAGCGTGCACTACGAGCAGAGGAGATCTTCTGTGGCACCCCAAATACTTTTAAATTCTCACTATTAATAGCCAGTGAGGTCTATCGCGATATTTCGAAACGTAACCAATTCGGTATTGGAGAGCAATTGAAACAACAGAATTATTTTCCAAAGGTCAAAGTTACCTCACCCGCTCCGCTGCTACTCCATAATAGAAATGAACCGAATTGTTCCGCGTTACTGTGGACCATTGTCTATTTTATTTATATTTAGGTAGACGACCTTGTAGCCCAGTTGTTAGCGAATCTGCCTGATGAGCGCCTGGTTCACGATTTGTCTCTCCGAATTTGATGTTCGATGCTCTCAGGTGTTTTCCTTGGTGATGTTTCATATGCGTAACCACCCTTGCCTGAACACTGACCTTCGGAATATGATATGCGGGTAAAATAACACCGATTTAACGTCAGTGTGTAGTGTGTACCAAAATCAAAACATCGATGGTTTTAATCATTGTCTTATTAAATTCAACTTAGTCATCAGGATTTAAAAAAACGTATGAATTACTTTTCGTTAAAAAGGAATTGTTAAAATACAGAATATTAATACTTATGCTTATTTATTTTTAATGAAATATTTCATTGTTTCAGGTAAGTTGTTGAATACAGCCGTATTGTACGGGATGCCTACTTGAGTTCGAAAGTTCAGTAAGTCAATATTAATCTTAAGCTTGGCCAATAATTTATTTATAGACGACTTAAAGTTCATCAATAACCATAGTACATATAAGAACCCACAAGCGTTAATATACTAGGTCGCTACTAGGAATAATTAAGCTATGCCTGAGCAGTACAGCGGCGCGCGGCTTCATAACAATCAAATGGCTCAGCATAAAACAAGGTAGGATAATTAGTTAGTATATCCGCACCTACGGTGTCTATAAACCGAACACCAATTAGGTGCATTTCCTGAAAGCCGTTGCGTCCACACTCACTAGCAACCGAGCGCGCAATGTAATTGTTCCAGATCTCACAGTTATTTCGTTCATTCGTTGACACATGATCTACTTAATTACTGTTTTTACAAAAACGTTTAATACGCGTCCCCACGCGGTACGTTCGATACGGTTTCGACATGGGGAGCTGTAGCCGGCGGTTGGGTAAACTATTTACCGTGAAACACTGTTGCGTTGTTATTGCCGGGTCTTGTTGACGACGTGTGATTAAGGTTACCAGATCTTTAAATTAGTTCGAGGATATATCGGGACTTTGACCGTCGGTCCTGCTTTCTCATCTCTCTCTTCTCATTTCTCATCTCTAAAAAGAATTGCCCGAGTCTTTCTGAGGTATTCACGGATCGCTACGACAAGGGGTGTTTAAAAAAGGTGTGAAAAGAGTTCTCCTTCAGGTCCGGCCGTGCACTCGCGATTCCCCTGGTGTTACCTGTAGTTGACTTGCTCTTACTGTACACCTTATCTACATACTTTTACTTGCAGGTACTACAGTATTAATTTAAGAAATATAATGGTTTCCGCCAAAGCGCGGTGGCAATGCGCAATTGTTGCGCAAAACAAGAATGGGAATGTGAACCTTTTCCGTTTTTGTTGGGCGCCGTCAAATCTAGAGCAGTGGTCGAGTAGCAACAGCAACCTGCGGTATCAGTTGACACTGCGGCGGCGGCGGGTAGAACGTTCGCCGGTTCATTCTATGCAGCCACGACTACATTACCTTAATGCAGTTCAACGATACATTATTTAAGATATGGCTCCATTGTATTGTATGTACTGCTTCGATATACACCCCATCATAAGGCATTTTACAACTGGCAATCGTTTAAAGCAGCCCTTAGATATTTTTGTTTTGGTAAGTTACCTTGAAAATTAAAAAATACAAGTTATCAACAAGTTTGGCAGTAGCAAGATTAAATTAAAGTCAATATTTCAAGGGGTAAATAATTAATACGGGTGCGTACAGCCTGTTCTGTCCAGACAAGTAAAATTATAATAAATTTGACTACGGCACAAATGTTGGCGAAACCATACTTCTATTAACGGTCAAATTAAGGGCAAACCATAAACGTTCTAACCGTTAGGAAATAGAAGTTATTCCATTAGAATTACTTCGGTTGTTTTTTCTTGGCGAAGCCTATTCTCCCCCATGGACCTTCCGCGCGCCTCCGAATCCCCGACCCGTCAGTCTCCAAGTTTAGTTTTTCAACTGATCATCTTAATAATATAAAAAAGTCGATTCCCACAGAACCCACAGGACTTTTCATTGACATTTGAAGCGGAAGCGATTTGCCGTCTGTGGTGTGCATTATACTTTTCCCGCGCATTTCAATGACATTGACATTAGCAATTTTACATACTTCACGGTTCTGAGCTGCGTTTATGTTTAGAATTTTATTCAGCCTTTAACTCTTTGCCAAAGATTTCATCTAACAGAACATAAATGCTGATAGGTAAGGCAAATGTGTATTCGTAGCAATTTCCTTAAATTTGGCATTATGTGTCATTAATTTGGGATTGAAATTCAATAAATTCATGATCTTGGCTAAATCATAAAAAATAACGCGTGTGTGAACTTTGTTTTGAACTTCGAACGAGTGTGATCAATTAATTGTTTTAAAACCGTACAAAAAATAAATTGAATCTTTATTTACTTACTTACAATGTTTATAAATGTACTACACCACATAAAGATAATAATTATTTACTTTCACATCTGCTCCAAGTTTATGGTTATAATATCTTAATATTTCAGCAGCGGATTCTACTTGTCGTTTTGAATATGACAGAACCACACGACAGAACACTCTAGAGCCCATTTAATTTAAGTGTCCGACAGACTGATGGCTGACGTTTGCGCAACCGCAACCGGCATGCGGCATAGTGCACGACTGTACGCACTCCAATGTACGCCGAATTCTTGTTTCGCATTACGGTATGTGGTACGGTACAAGCAAACATATTATACGATATTCCTACGCACAAATTTAATATCTTCTAATAACCTAGCTAGCCACGGCCCTCATTACAATTTTTACTTATTTTAAGAAAGATCAGTCGTGACAAAACAATACTTAAAAAATTGAGAAAACAAAAAGTAAAACAGTAAAATTGTTTTGTTATTTAAAATGAAATTAAAATGTACAGATATTTTTGATAGCAGTAGGTTTTATGAACTAAATAGGTAATACGTAATTTATTAAACGTAACTATAATAGTTGCTGTCCCTACTAATAAGTTAAATGTTTAGTATAACACTATGTATAAGTGACCTTTTCGTCGAATATACCGGCCCGGCTATGAACCGCTTGTGACGTCCAAACGTTCGTGCGCTCACGACCTAAGTACACTCGACAACAACGTTGTTTAAATTTTTAATCCATTAGCCGCACATGGAGTTATGGGTAGATTAATTAGCACAAAATAGCCTTAATTTATTAAGTAATCATAGATTAAATTTAAATTTACGATTGCTAATTACATTATTGTGGCCCCGCTCTCGTATCGCTTCGGGAAACATTTCCCTTATTACGCACATTTGGAAATTGTTAGGCGTAATTCTTTACATTACACGGACATAACTTTTTAATTTATCTACCGATTGAAATAAAACAAACACTATGTTGTAATCTTAAGTGCGTACAAAACATACAAGTACCGCGTACAAAGGCACAGACAAACAGACAAAAATTCTAAACATCATTGTTTTGGGTTCTATTGCGTTAATAAAGACCCCTCGTAAAAGTTTTTCTCATACCTAATATAATTATGTATGTATCTTCTATGTACAGACGGCGACCAGCGACCAGCGACCAGCTACAGATTTATTTTTACTATTGATTGATTGATGTTTAATTGGCTTTTGATATGCGTTCTAATGTAAAATCTGATACCTAAAATAAATAGGTACGTATATCGCGTCCATTGTGTTGTAATTGTTATGAAAAGAGTTTATATTTCTTAATGTCACAACCCGATCTTAAAATAAAATGACATCAAAAAAACCTCTTTATTAGAAAAAATGTAATATTTTTAAGGTGTTCTCGGTTAAATTAGTTGACCGCAGAAGCGTACAGCAATCTAAGCGGTGAGCAAGAAGCAGTCGATATAAGGGCCGTCCCTTTCACCTGCAGCGCTGCGCCCAGCACATTCTACAGCACCCGGGCTAGCCGCCTGCCGCATGCTTCTAGGACTCGTATTGAAGTGTACTGTAGGCGGCAGGAGGCTGGAGGACGCAACGGGAGGAGAAAAAACTACATCATTAAAGTACAATGACATTGTAACTAAGAAATTAGTAATCAAGATATTATATGTATACGTACCTATATAACTAGCGGTGGGTATTCTGAGGTTGTCGCAATTTACCCTTGCTTCAGGATGCTTTCCTGCAGCCCAATGAATGAGGCCATGGCGTTAGATCCTGCTGGTGAGATGTACCTATACATGTATACTCTGTAGTCGGTACCATCTGTTCATGTTTCGCCGCACCCAAAGCTAGCGCTGCGTTCCCACGCGTACCATCGATGCAAAATTACTTAGTAGAGCGACATAGACCTAGCAGTAGCATTCAATCGAGTCGCTTAGCAAAAGTTATTGATAGGTATTATTGTTTGTTATGTTACTAAAGAAAACTACTTATTGTTGACTGCTATGTATCTGTCTTACTATGCCTTACTATGGATTTACTTATCTACTTTGTGCTATGGATAACAATCTATTACTTTCTTGTGTTAAGTTACATATCCGTACTTACGACTATCTTAGATGAACGATAGTTTCAGATCATTTTCATGTATGTATACTGTAGAAGTTAAAACCTGTACTTAATTAAAATGATACAGTTACAACTACTAGTGTTGTATGATTAATGCAGGAACGGATTATAGAAATTACAGAAATCGACGGTTAATAAGTAATTTCGCTCTCAAGTAGCCAACAGATTAAATTAGAAAATCAGTCCAGTACCTAACTACCTACGATCGCACTGCGCAATGCAAAAACTGATTTCATAAAAACGGAAACTGCTGTAAGAAACGTTTGCCATTAAAATTTCGCGACAAAATTGAAAAGTAAACTGCATTTTTTCGAACAATTTTACTATTTACTTGTTATTTATTTTCGTCATTATTAATCTGCGAATAAAATAATATCAATGAAATACAGCGGAGTCATTGGCCCGATGGCGTTGTGGTCCTTGACCAGAATTCTTTCACACTCGTTTTTTAACTCGTGAAATTTCGAGCATACTCGGGCGGTAGGTGGTCGGTCAGAATTGCAAACAGATCGCTTGTATCCGCTAAGTAATTACATAGATGTCAAGCAGGTGCGGCACTAGTACAACGAAATAGAAATTCCATTTACTCGGCCGAGTTAACCTTTTATAACATCATTACGTAATGAAGCATCTATACTAATTATATAACTTTAACGGGATGAAATCTGTAGGTTACATTGGGTATTTTTTGCAAATTCTTGTCTGTATTTCCGTCGGTCTGTTTGGACATTCTCGTTTAGCGAAAACCACTAAACAGAATAATAAATATATATAATAAAATAATAATAAAAATCGTATGGCCTAATAGTTCTCGAGATGTGTTCGTGATAACAGCCATCAAACAGCGATACAATAACCTTTGATTGTTGTTCAGATATATGGTTATTTTCGTGCGGCATTTTTATAAAGGCATAAGCTAAACTGTCCATTGTCCGGTTATTTCAATGATTATTTATTTATGTTAACTTTGTTGACCACAATAAATAAATATAAAAAATACTATAGTACCAAATCAAAATAGGCCAAAATAGGCCAAACCAAAATACACGAAGATTGGAATAATATTTAGATGGTAATTTAAAAAAGTATTTAACAATTACTATTCATAGATATAAAAAATATACATAAGCATACATTAATTATGAGTCGATATTGTTCATACGTAACAACTGTGACCCTGCCTGTGAAGCGAGGATTCCTGGGTTCGATTTCCGGCCGGGGTAGGGCAAATAAATGTATGTTCTCGGCTTGTGATTGTTTCTAGTCCATAGTAGCAGCTATTTACTCAAAATGTCAGATGCCATGTCTAGTGTTGTGTGGTCTGTGGCACAATCGGCCTTCCAAAGTGGCCGCGGGCCCACGGCAAAGGTAAATAACTATTAGTTTCATAACGACATACCAATATTTTGCGTAACCGAGTACGGTTGCGGTTACAAAAACCTCAATTTTATAGTGTGACTTACCGAGCCCTGTGCAGCTGGTAACAGGCTGGCAGTCTCTCACGGAGTCAGCGATTGTTTGTACAATAAATAGGTACTTACTTTTTGCTTTTGCAAACTGTCGATACGTAGTACTCTTGGAACTGAACTTGCAATATTTGCACATTAGAAATCTACAACCGACGCAAACCGACTGTGGGTTGTAAAAACGAATTTCCATTACGAACGATTTCTTGTTATTTTCCAGAAAACCCATATTTAACAGCTCATAACACGTTCTTATAATGATGATAAGAAAGGGTTTTGATTTATAATAAGTTCGTCATCATCATCGCAACCCAAAAGTAACTGTCCCATTGCTCACTTTTGGACTCGGGTCTCCTCTCACAATACGAGGGGTACAGGCCATAGTCCACCACCGTGTGGCTAAGTGTAGATTGGCACACTTCACTCACCTTTTTAAAAACTTTATTTACTTTTAAAATACTTTAACTGATGCTGAGATCTATAGACGATACTTAGCCTTAGCTCAGACTTTACTTACGAAAAATTTTGCTTTGCAAAGACTGCGATTTGGTATTTATAGACATGTCACGCTGAGATTGTGCTCAGCATAAGCTAAGACCGCTAATGTCATAATACCACTATTGGTTTCATTACATGCAATACACCGGCAAAGTTTTTCCTAAGTAAAGTCTGAGCTAAGGCTAAGTATCGTCTATAGATCTCAGCCTGAGAGTTCTCCCTCAGGTGTGCAGGGTTAAAAATTTCAAGCATGCACATTTATATATATTATGTGTTTTTCTTAAATTGCGAACTGCGAGGTGCGGACATAATGTAGTTCGATCCAGGCCCCCCCTTTGGAAGTCTAAAAGTTCAAACTTTTTTATAAAATTAAGGTAGCAAACGAGCTTGTAGCACCACCTTCCGCTGCCGCCCAGGACAACTATGACCGAATTAGAACAAGACTCGGATAAATCGGGACTGGGATAGTTAGTCCGGTTAGGAGACGGTGTGATAGAACTTTAGCTAGTTAGTTTGTTAGTAGGTAAGTATGACAATTATTTCGAATAGCTTCTATCACGATATTAATAATTAATTTATAAAATATCGTTAACGTATTCGACGGTTCTATTAAGCTTTTTTATGTTCTATTTTATTTTGCTTCACAAAAAGTACCACTTGTCTGATTGTTAAGATATTTAAATAATGTAATCGATTTGACGACGTGTCTTCGTCCCATAATCGCACCCTAAACTATAACAATAAATAAAATAAAACTAATCTAATCTGAATAAAACTTTCTCCACAAACCCGAAGAAAGTGTTGGCACAAATTACGAGTATGTCGACGACCAACGACCAGCGACCAGCGACCATCGACGGAGATGTTCGCTAGCGGGACAGGTGAGGTGACAACGCCTGACATCGCAATCCGAGTACGACGGTACACTCGTGTACGCAAGTGTTATATGTACAAACGTTACATACGATCTAATACTTACTAGTTAGTAGTTACTGATCTACTCCTCGGATGTAGTACATGTTCATAGACCACGGTGACCACCTACCGTTCAGCTTTCCTGCAATAAAAAAGTGCGTGCGTATAAAGTACACAAGAAGTTGGGACTCTCACTACTCAGTGAGAGTCCCAACTTCAATTCTTTGCAAAAAATAGGGACGGTTCCCCCTTTTAGAATTTAATAATTCGTTAAAAATAAAATATTAATAAGCATGTAAAATCTGAATAAATATAGAAACTACCAAGAGATAAGATTAGCTTTTAAATATAAGTAATTGCTTAGATCTTTTAGTTATTTGTGGAAAAGTATCCTAGGAAAAATTTATTTAATTACATTAAAATAATGTAAATAATAATGTTTAAAATAATAATAATAAAATAATGTTTAAAATTGCAGAGTTGCGTCAATGAGTGTACAAACAAGTTTTGAATCGGACATCGATATATAACTCCAAATTATACTGGTCAACACTATACTTATCACAATATTGTTTCATAAAAACTGCGTAGCATCGAATTACACTTAAACTTCCAACGACCCATTTTATTTTTTGCGAGTGAGCAATCTATACGGGGTATCGTATGATCATTGCACAGTCATTTCACTTGACACTAATCATATCATAAAATAAACGCTAACGTGGGTGCCGTGAATTGATATTGGCCTATAAATGTCCATAACAGCTAAATCTATGGCCATTTTTGCGTTTATTTTAATAATTAGATATCATTTATTGCTAAGAGTAAAGTAAGTAAGAGTAAAACGTTTAAATAACATACCTAATAGTTAATTTTGCTTCGCCATAACTGGGTACGTAAGAAGGAACGGATCGTGATTCAAAAGTTTGTTTAAGGCTTAAAGGGATCCGAAAATAATAAATAGTGGAAATTAAGTTTAAGGTGTAGTTACGCACTATTGTTGGGGCAACAGACTCTACGTCAGTGGAGAGATCTAGGGGCTTAATAATTATGCTCCTCCGAATTACACCTGTTTGTCAAATTTGCAACTACCTATCCCGTTTCATCGCGGATATCACGATAAAAAACAGACAGTAACTGAGAGCGTAATTAGATGGAGATGATAATAATTAGCCTGGACGTCGATATCTTAAATTAGGTGCCTGAGAAGGTTATGATTATACTTTGTCATTAATTGTTACCGAGACGATGCCTTTGATTGACAAAAGCTCCGAACTCTGATTGAATATCCAGTGGAGGCGTATAAAAGTCCCATGCAGATGACTGCGACTGGTTACGTAATATCTTTGCAATATCGTGGCAATACGCTAGGTGGACAATTTAATCTAAGCGAGTGGCGACTTTCTTTGGTTTTGGTTAGCTAATTGGACGAGCCGCGTCCACCGCACTGCATGACCACATTGGCCACATGGCGGACGGCGGATGGCGGGGAAAGTGCGCAGCCGGAACCTGTGTTGTTGCGTCATCTCATTAAAACACAATTGCATGTGTTATGCATTTGTTTTATTAGAAAATTGATAACGACTGCATACCTGATGAGTAAACCGAAAAGTCTTCGGTTTCATGCTTTGCTGGTCCAGATCACTCGTTTATCCTTATTCAAATTGAAATAAACTTCTCAGCACATCTTTGAGTTCTCGAAATTTTCAAAAGTCAAGCAATCCGCCCTTGTCCAACGTAGTAGACTATGGCCTGTACCCCTCACCTTTGTGTGAGGAGACTCGTGCCCAGCAATGGGACACTTAGAGGTTGCGAAGAGGGAAGAATATTAATTCACCGGGTAGCAAAGCAACTGTATGTTTAGCGAACAGTGTTGAAGATTTTTTGCTGTTTTACAATGCAGAGTTTATGTGACCGAGCGATTCGCTGTATAGTCTGTGATACAATCTTCCTCCTACAAGTAACGTAAAAGTGCACGGATCCGTTGATCTTATCACCGAACACAGCGTGTAAAATTTTGCTCTTAAGAACAGTACGCCAGGTTAGGGCTATAATTATTATTGTTAAAATATGATAAGTGGCAGCGATATTACCATATTTCACTTTCGGGTGAGGTTAGTGACCGGCTCCGTGTTTAGAAGGCCCGATGAAAGTGGTTCAATAAAGAACAAAACTAGTTTATTAAATCGTCTGTTTATGTTAATGTTACCACGCCTATGGTAATGTGGCCCGGTTGGCAATGCGCGACGGTCGGGTGGTACGTGACCAGACGAGAGTCGATGTGGCTGCCGGTGGCTCATCCTCGCTCCACTTCCGATGTTTCTGGCTCAATTCAAAGATAAATTTTTAGAGGTACCAGAAATATATCCATAGCGGATAGCAATCGTTCAACATATTGGAGAGATTAGGACAGCACGATGCTAATTGCATTGGCCACAAAACAATCCACAAAGGTGCACTACAGCTTCAGAGGCGCACAGTAGGTACGTGCATACTGCATTACACAAGAAGACTAAGACTACTGTATTTGTTAAGAAAACTCGCAGCAAGTTAGTCAAATGATCAAGTTTTCTGCGCCGATACAACGCATCGTAAAACAGGTAACCAGGTAAAGGCAGTACCAGGTACCTAAAACTTGTAATTGGCCTTCTACCTCATAATAAAGCATTATTATTATAGTTTTCAACCGTAAGTTTTCCAGAGAATAAAATAAATATATTAAATAAACAAATAAACCTGAACGTGGACGGTAACAACGTAATACTACTACGTGATGTCTAGCCTGATGCAGGTTGCGGTAACCGGCGACCGGCGGCGCATCACCGCCCGTCGCCCCTTGCGCAAGCTGCGCTACCTGCACTCTGCAACCATTGTGCAACGATAGATCCTTGGCTTGATTTCTTTGGTCTGTTACGTGCATCGTCGTAACCCATAGGTGCAGAGGGTGGACTAGTAGAATTACGTCTCTGCATGCAGTACAAACTTACTCGGTGACGGGTACGATATCGAGAATTTACTCCAAATACCGCGCAGATACCTAATTTAAAATACCTTATTAGAACTGTACGATGAACGTGTCATCCTTGCGACGTGCGTTAAGTTAATAAAACATGTGTTTTATTAGCCATTTGCAAGTTGAAACACATTGAACTTTGAAAGACAGTACTAAAATGCAATGACATTGTGAGCACCTCATTGTTCCCTCGAGCGCTACAAAGCCGTGTGCCAACTGCCGACAGCTCGTCTTCTGTTTGTGGCTGTTTCACAACCACAGTGACAACACTAGTCATTAACTTATTTTAGGGGTGGCAACTACCGACTTTGAGGGTTAACTAGTGCATTGTTAAGATAAGCACCTACGCAACGGAAAAAGGAGGAATTAAAAAAATTTAAATTGGAGAACTTGCAGTGGACAGTCGCTATGGCTTTGTGAAGATGTATAGTCATATTTTAATATTTTCCTACAAGTTTTCCACAGACTTTACAATTTCGCCAAAAAATATTTTGTTGTAGTAACTACTACAATCAGGACGAAAAATCCTAGTCCCATTTAGAGTGTTGTTCTAGGTCGGTCACATACAGTCATACAGTTGATATAGGCGCATGCGGAAGGGTGGTGTTGTATGCTCGTTGCTATCTTTATTCCATAAATCATATCATAAAAAATAAATAATATCATATAATTCTATTATTATTCTCAGCCAAAAACATATGACTATTATTATAGTCCTAAACGGCCCTAACAAAGTTAGTTGAGCGTAAATCATAGAGCAAATTTTGCGCGCATAACTGTCACCGGTCATAAACAAGCCGACATAATTTAGTATTCAGCAAGTTGTTAGCAAAATCTAACGAGGAAATGAGAATCCGCAGACCACCTGCGCTATTTATGATTACGGTTTTATGTTGTACATGACTTACGAGTTAACATTAACCGCGTCCAGAAAATGGAGACCAGGGCAGTCGCCTACGGCAGGCACGAAAACTCCTATTAATAGATAAAACCTAATTAACACGACTCTTATCTTAAATAAACGCTTAAACACTCATAGCAGGAGGCACCTTGTGTCGCGGATGACGTGAATAACACAAATACACGTAACTTACTACAATAAGCATGTCATTTTTTAGTCACGGACCGACCATAACATTAAATATTAATTTGTCACTTAAATGTCAACTTCGGTCAGGATCAGGATCCGTCCCAGGCACGATTGGTACCAACTGGACTACGGAATCCTTAAATACTTTGTTGTTAGTATATACCATTTTAATTTCATTAACATATTGAGGTTTTTCATCAGAAATTATGTATAATTTACTTATATTTAGTAAAGCAGAAAATAAATTTGCAGTTTCTTAAAAGGTTGACGCAACGTTTGCACATGGTAAAAACCACGGAATACAGAAAGAAGTGGAAATGGTAAAAGTGTTGATTAATAAGAAAACCACGGTAGCAAAATAAACACAAGTAAATCCCTAATCGTATTATTCACACTAAGAAACTTACATTTTTATTGGTTGGTACTTGGCAACTTCAAATAGTCTATCAAACCGGCTCATTATAGTTGAAAATGCACCTTAACGATTTATCTTAATTTTTATTTTTCCTTGCCATATTTGGTGTCTTGTTACCTTTATCAATTAAGAACATAACAGTTGTAAAGATTTTCTTTCCACCGCTAGATGTCAAAATTTTACGTAACAACTAATTTTATATACTTAAAACTGTAAGAAATAAAGTTGACATTGTGTTGTCCGGCAATTACGCGGAGCTCCGCGCAACCTTAGTCCGTGGGCCACGCCTACTTCGCACTTCCACTTCTTTCTGTATTCCGTGGTAAAAACATAGCTGTCTTCTCGACATTGAACCAACGCTGTTGTGACACGTCTTATTTAGTGATATGCGAGCGTGTAACCAGACTTCAGTTAATTAACGAGCAGCGTCTAGGTTTCTAAATAGGCAATTAACCTCGGTCCTCGGTCGTCCCCAGGTTGTGTGCGAGTATATACATAAAGGTCAATGCTACATTACTTAATGAATCAAAAGCATAACAAGATTATTAATTCGACAGCTATGTATGTACGTACATTTTAATTATTATTACACTAATTGTTACACATTCATACTTATTGTAAAATTAAATTATAATCGAAGTATGAACATTCGATAACATCATGCGACCACCATGTTCGTCTACGCGCTCTCGACATAAGGTTTCTAGATTTTTCGTCAGTTACTTTATAAGTAGGTTCATAATAAATGATCATAGATTTGCGTGCCCTGCAATGATATGATAATCTGGTATTAACATTATATACATGTATATAAATAAATACCTAACTTGGTAAACGTGAATATCATCAACAAATTCGTATTTTTAATATTACTTATAAGTTCAAATCTGTAAACTGATATAAAGTTATGTATTTTGGAAAATTTAACATATTTATGTTAAATTTTATCTATTTAGATATATGCACTTACCTATTTGTTTTCCTGTTAAAAAACTTGATGAAATTACAAACCAAGGTTTGTGAAAGATCGGGACAATCAGCGTCTCGATCAAAACTAAATCGGGACGTGTAACCAGACTCCTGAAACTCGGGCGGGACGTCCCGCGCATACGGCACACCTGACAACGTCACAGAGTAATTCCACGCAAAAACTCACGCTGGAAGTGCTTTATAATAATAAAACATTTTATTAATATTAATTGTAGGATATATATTTACAGATATATTTTTTTATGAGAATTATCAACGTTTCGTGTCGACCATGATAAAGCATCTTGTGCATACTCGTAAGTTTATCCCTGATAGCTATACTATCAGTAAACGTATTTAAATTTTTAAATACTAGATTAAGTATAATATTGGTGGTGGCAGGATGTACTAATTCTTCGACCTTGTTGGCGAGGCCAATGGCCACATAACTTGAAGTAATGATCAATAATGATCAATCAATTGGTTATCTGCGTTAAAGCGCCGATAGGTATCTACACAGATTTGTCATTTGTCAGGTACATAACGAAGCCAATTTTTGAACCGCACAATTTTAGGAATGAAAATCGCGAACCATTCAATCGGTAAATTCATTCAGTTTTTTGAAGTTGACACAATCAGAAACTGAGTCAGACGTGTTTAACATTGTATTGAGAAATACCGAAAATAAGTGTATGTAATATCGGGAATATAATCATGCAATAATGACTACTGCTTGGTAAAATTAAATTCGGGAGGGTGGGTACTAATCGTAAACTAATCTTAGTTGAAATTGTGTTACTTTTGTAATTCGCTATTTTCATTTCCGGGCGAAATAAGAGTAGGTACCTACTGATGATACAAATACTGACGAAAGGTTGGTTTGAAATCCTACATTAATCTAAGACAATAACAAAATAATCGTTTAGCGCCACGAAAACTTGGGAAAGAAACCCGAGTTCCATCGCTTTTCCAACTGCCGATCGCCTCACATTGTTTAACTGTTAAGATTTTACACCTCAAGCCTAGATATATCTACATTAGATTATAACAGATAGGCCTACAGTGTACAAATGATTGGTCGCCGGCGCAAACCGAACCGCCTTGATACACTTGCTGCAATGTTTGTGCGGTAACGCTTAGGAACCAGTTCCCGACTGCGCACACTGTGCGATTTGCAGCGGAGGCGGCAGCGGGTAACAACCGCTAAAGAAGTCCGCGAGGGCGCTTGTCGAATACTCTTTATGATGATTATTGGCAGATTTTAGTATGAAATGAAATCAATTTAATTTTTTTTAAGAGTTTCGAATTGGCACTTAAATTTTTAGTATTATGTTATAATGGAAATGTAATAACTTCCTCGATTTAAATTGTGCAGTATCGTGTTTATTTATATATACTTAACCTTATTGGGAATGTGATATTGATCGGTCAATAATAGAGTCCATAATTCTTAATTATGTACCGTAAAAACCCTTAAATTGATAAACCATTGATTAAATTGTTATTTTCAACAAACTTTCGGCCTCCTAGCGAAGACTCCTCGGAATCATGAGCCGCTAGCTCCTACGAATGCATCCGCAGCCACTCCGCACTAATCGGCCTTGGGTCTTTCAGCGGCCGATCACCAGCAGATTAAAGACTCGTTTGTCTAACGTCTTCTTTTAAAACGGACATTACGAGTATATTGTTGGTTATCTGGCAAATACTTTGATCCGAGCTAAGTAACTATCTGCTCATCCGAGGATAACCATTACAAGTGATTGTCCAAATCGCTCAGTATAAACGTAATTTGTTATACTATTCATTGCTGCAGCGTTTAGACCATGCGTTTTGCAGTACAAAACACATTATAGTATAGAGTACCTATCATCTCACAAGTATTGCCGGAGTAAGTTTAGTACCTCATACATATTCATCGACATACAACAATCTAATAATAAAAACGTTTACGCTTTCCTATCACGCAAATTGAGATATCACTTGAATATAATTAATATTAAATACGAGATTAATTTAGTTTAATTTTAGTCTAATTTATATGTTAATTATAAGTATTTATTATATTATTAGTAATATAAAATTAAATAAATGTACCTACATTTTAACAAGTTCATTTACATATAAAAGATTAGAGGCGAACCGCATTCCGCTAACGCATTGTTTCGCTACCTGCCGCCCGCCGCCTTTGTTTTGACTCATTGGCGTATTAGCATTCTGCCCGCGAGTATGTCTGCAAACAACATGAAACTTTAATTGAACAACCGAATACATATTAATTCTTTATTGAAAAGGTCACCGGTATTTGTCTCATGTTCATATTACATAATTATAAGTAAATATCTGATTGTACAAATTATGAAAGAGTGAAGCAAGATAAAATGCACGACTCAAATAAGGAACAAAAGTGTGAAGAAGTTAATGTTAATAAAAATGAATGTTTCAAAAGTTCATTGCCTCCAGATTTCTGAAGAAGAAATAATCATCATGACCAATAAAATGGTCACGCTTTTTATTTTGTGCACAGACGATAAACAAATAATATAGATGCCCTAACTAGCAACTTGGAAATCGCTAGATTCTTTGCAAATCTATATTCAACTAACAAATAAAATTAAAAATAAATCTAATAATTCTTATTCCTACTGATGGCTGGCTTTAATACTAGCTGACGTGATGATGACGACATTACAGAGATCTATAAAGATCTTATAATTGTAATTAAGGGAATTTAGATAAATCGGAAATATTTAGAATGAGGATAATTCGGTGAAAAGTATTTTAGAAATTCAGGTAAACACATGACCGACACACGATGCCAAGTTTCCCAACGTTTCGTATGCACGTCGCAGTTGCGTCGTCTCGGCGTGTGTCAAGGAAGTGTACTCGGCCCACATTCTTTAGATCTGCCATCACCTTGCTTTCCCGGTACCAACATGTCTTTATTTGTCTATATTATAAAATACTCATTCATTTGTTATGCTACACAGCGTCATGAGTTTTATCGAGCAGTTTAGAAACGATTTATTAGCTATACAAATAAATAAAATTGGAGTGTCTGTTTATAATACATATTAAAATAACCGCTTTATACTAAATGCATATTATATGGATGTATACACGGTGCATATACCAAAGTAACATTTTTTACAATTTTTGTCTGTCTGTCTGTTTGTTTGAGCTAATCTCTGGAACGGCTTGACCGATTTTGACGGGACTTTCACTGCCAGATTTCTGATGTCATAAGGAGTAACATATGCTACTTTTATTTTTGGATTTTTGTTTGTTAAATTCCACGCGGATTAAGTCGCGGGCACAGCTCGTAGCAAATATATTGATGGTGGATTTAAATAAATTCGTCATTAATTTATTCGTAATAGTAAATACGCCGTAAAAGTAAAGTCGCCATTAGTCCTTCAAATCAAAAATAACAATTTCATTAAAAAAGGTTCTGCAACCAAAAACATAAATCGCGAGCTTAGAACCTGCCAATGAAAATAGAACTGCATAGTTCTCAAGCAGTAAGCTTTTGTTGTTAGATTACTTGCAATTCAGCTTGCATAATTTATTGGATCGATTTGCCCACGCGGTCGGCTCCGCGAGCGCCATTCAGTGCCCACAATGAGGGCTCCGAGAATGGCGCTGATAACGACCTCTAATCACACGAAATACGTTATAATGAGAATACATTTTGAAATGCGAAGCGAATGCGCGTAGTTGGAATCAAAAGGTTATTTTAGAGCCGATAGATAATATGGATGATATTATCGTTAATGGTGATATATTTATTTGAATCTACGCGCTAACGTACGTTTTCGTAGCTAGATAAGTAGGTCGTTTGTGATAATCTCATCTAAATGTTCAACCCACCTGCTACGCCGTGAATCGCAGTACAGGATATGTTTGTTATTTAGTTTAAATGTATTGAATTTAATAATAAAATGTAGCAGTTTACGAAATGCAATTCAGTCATAGGACTATGTATTTTTTTCTAATCAGTTCATAAACAATTTACATCTTTTGTATGTTTTTGTGTAGTAGATATCTGAATATCAACGTGGTTGTGGGTGTGAATGTTAGTTATTGTGATGTGTACATACATACATATTAATGGCCGTCCAATGACATTATAAGTAAAAAGAGGTAGACATGTTACTTATATGAAAATTGAACCTGACAAACGATCCGAAATATTGCACTGACGTCTATTGACGTTAACCATAAGTGTCATAGATAAATGTTACAGACGAGACATTTATTCTTAGAATGATTTATGCCTAAAACTGCTATGACTCTTGGAAGTACATATTATTAACATTTAATTTTAATTAAGGATCATAACCAAAAAAGAACATTAAATTTAATTTACATTAAACAAAAAAATTAAATTAAATTAGAAACTAATTACTGCGAGAGAGTAAAACAGCAATTTCATAAACTCAAACTTAAATCATTTATTTCATGTAGGATACATATAATTATGAATTAGCTTTTTAAGGAAATAACAAAAATGTTAGTCGACGGCACAGGAGACCGAAGATCTGGTAGCTACCTTGGACAAACAAACAACAAACAACGGTTTACTTAACATAGAAACAAAATAATTCAGCCTAAATTCATAAAAAAATCTCATCGTTATACTAACAATTTCTTGTCTACCTATTGTACCTACTGTCTGCATTGTTGCCTCTAATCTATGATCTTAGCGTTTGTGCTATCTTTGTTACACCTGTGAGTGAAGCAATGTTCTGTCTCTTTTATCGTTTGGAAACAAGCTGTGATTCATTAAAATTACAAATTATAAATTAATCTATTTAAAATTTCAATATTTTTATACATTTACCTGTGATATGATATACCGTCCTCTTTCTTCACCTTTCTATCATAATTGTTGCACTTTCGAAATGCACAAGCAGGCATTTTACCTTTTTTAGTATCGTGCGCTCACAATGACAGCCGACAGCTCGACCGATTGAAACGGTCACACGTAGGGTCGTTTCCACTGCACGCGTTAGGAGCCTTGGTGGCGTATCTAGTGTAATATATCATTGTGGCCGTCTGTTTTGCTCACAGCTGGGGCGCATGCCGATGAGCGTGGTGGTCCCGCCGCGGTACGCCACGCTGCCGCTACCGCTGCCGCCGCCCTACCCGCCGCTCTACTACCCCGTGCACGACCCGGTATACCATCATTATTATTTTATTAGTAATAATAAGTCAACGTAAAAAATACATTAAATTAATAAATAAACCATTACACACAATATAAGCTACTCTATTCAGAATGCCATACACGACGTACACGTTTGACACGACATTTGAAATGTGTCATAGAGTCATCCTTCGTAGAGTCAATGTTAAGTAACCCTTTGACAGAATGAATTACGGTCGAATTTCGACCGCAGAGCGGGTAACTAAGTAGTAGATAGTAATGAATGTAATAAACGGTGTTGCAGCGCGTGCGGCGGCGCGGCGAGCGGCGCGCGGCGCGGGCGGCGGGCGGCGGGCGCGCGCGGCGCTCGCGGGACTCGCTCACGCGCTCGCTGGAGCGGATCCACCGCAAGCGGCGCGCCGAGCGCGACCGGCTCTCCGATGACGACCTCAAGCGGACCTACACCGGCCTCGACAGGTGACCGATACTGTCTTAGTCTCTATATTGCCATTATTTTTTAAGCTGTTAATTTTGGGTTTTATATTAAAATCTTTCTTCGCCATTTTTGTAAAAGTAAGGGTACGGTCAAACAGCCGACGGGGCGGGACCGCGACACGACGCTGGCGTAACGTGAATAGTTGTAACGTATTAGCAAGTATGAAATATATCACACAGACCCTTCGCGCTCGTCGGGTAGCGTCACGTCGCGCGCAGTACAACGGGGACGCTAGCTAGGGGACGGACGTCGCGTCGCGTCGCCGTCCCGCCCCGTCGGCTGTTTGACCGTACCCTAAAGTGCTATATTTTGAGTAATACATACTTTGCTATTATATGTGTGTATATTATGTGTATATATTTTGTGTAAATATTAGCTCGTTGAACCTAACCTATACCTAGGTACGTGTAATATGCTGACGTGTCGGTACTGGAACGTTGCAGGGCGTATGCGGAGCAGTTCATCGCGGTGTGCGACGAGAGCCGGCACGCGGCCGAGCAACACGACTCGCTCACCACCACCGCGACCACCACCACCACGCAGTCGCACCACTCGCACTGACCGACGGGCCCCCCGCCGCACGGCTTCCCACCACCTCATGCTTATAACTATTGTAAGGTGACATTTTGTTAGTTAGACCTCTATAATAATACCATTAAACATTTTCAGCACTCGATACTGAAAGTAGGACATACTGGAATTGTGGGATGTAAGTTCTATGTTCTATAGATGTAAGTTTAGGCATGTATGTAAGTAACAAGAAAGTGCTCATTTTCTGGTATAGTTAGAATAATGACAAGGAAAAATATTCATCAAACCATGAGCGTATTTTTTCATGACAGTGTTGCATTGAACTAAGGTTTAAATGATTAATAAGGTTTAAACGTTTAATAATATTCGTTGTACATCGATTTATTTCCATAAATCAATAGTAATTATGACGTACCTAATAATTTGCGTGGTGCACGGATCTCATGAGGCCGAGAGTAGGAGAGTAATGAGATACTAACTACTTCACACCGAATGTGCCCGGCTGCTCGGGGGACTTTATACAAAAATTACCAATATACGTGGGAAACTTTAATTACTTATAAAAAAGATAATTCACACGTATGTATGTATTAGTCAAAACGAATTAATACTGATTAGGATACTGTAGGCCAGATACTTAATTATTGTAACATTTAATTGATGTTTCTTAAATTATTTTAAAGTGAATGTAAATTTCGATTGAATAGGTTAAATTTTTTATTACGAATTATTGGAATACTCGTTAAAATTAGATCCATAATTTAAAATTATGGATAATTTGGAAAATAAAGTTTACAATATGGGATACTTATTTTGGTTGGAATGCTAAGTATTCGTTTAAATTGATGTTCGTTCGCGAATACTTGATCAAAACCAAACTTAACAACATAGCTTTATCCGATAGCCTGTAAATATTAACATATCGTTTGTAACTGTCGTCTGTAGCTATAATATAAGTTATTAATTACTGCACTTTACTAACCAAACTTTAATTTAAAAGTATTTTATTAATGGTTTACACTTTTACCATCCTGGATCGTTGAATTTTTTAAGGATACTCACGATTTATGTAGGTGTATTCGACGCTTCGATCATTAATATTTTTTTATTATTTTATGTCAAGTGTTTAAGTGTTCACTTGTTCATTACATTAAAGTTATTTTATTGAACCACACGTAGTAACTAGAGAGAGCCCCAGCACTCTACTAACACCGGTAACATGTAAACTTGTTTATATCGTCAAATATCTGTGTTAAACGCTACTCTAAGTCTTATTTATATATCTAGCTAGTTGGTAGTCCATGTATTTTTACAGATATTTCTTTTAAATTCCTCAAAACATGATCAGCGGGACTACACTCGCTATCATATTACTATCGTTACTGGAATACAACATTACACCGAAACACTGAGTCGGTTGATAAGTAATATTTACCAGAAGTCATCTCGCAACTGCAGAGGCATTGAAAAATATATTTAAAATAACAAACTTCAATGTTAGAAAAATACTAATTAAAATTACATTAACGCATTTTTTCCATTGCCTTAATTTTACCTGTATTTAGTTTCTGAACTAAAAAAGCAAGGTGGTTTAAGGTATCTGGAAAAATATTTGAGTGAAACTCAATTAAAGGTGCGTACTGCATTTGGAGGATTTTTACAAGAACTCCGATACAATTTTCGCAATAAAAAGTAAGAAAGGAAATATTTTAACTGTCGAAATTACCCGATAGGCCAAAATTATAATCAGAAAAGGAAATATTTGTAATAAATACCCTTTATTATAGAGATGTTCACCTAAAGACGTTCACAAATATTTCGAAAATAAAAAATAGTCCAATTGGTTTAACACACTTTAACCGCATCGTTTAGAAGAAATCAAAGTCACAATTTCGGCAGACACATTCCGTAATAATTGAACGTCATTTGGGTGCATAGTAAGGTTTAGTTAAGGTTGTAAATTTGAACGAGAAGTCCGAAGTACCTAACAAAGCAACAACCCGTCTGCGACCGACCGCGGCACCGTCCGAACTTAGATCGTATGCGCATCTAAATTTGCTCAATTCCATCTTGGATAATTCTAGAATATTTTTATTAAAATTATACAATTGATTACTGGAAATATATTTAGTTGATGACCACAATGTTATGTATAATAATTGTACCTTTTGGGACCCACACCTGTTCACAGACCATTTAAATCAGTTCTCGGGTGTCTCAAAAAAATTTTTTTCATTAAAAAAACCAATTTATCATCATACTTCGAAATCACACTAATTTGGGGTTTTAATAAGTAAAAACTAAAAAGGTAATTTAAATAGGTTTCTTTGTTATTCCTTCATCCAATTTAATGATATTTGTCTTACGGCGAGGTAATCAGTTGTGTGATTTTAAGTTTTAAATTGTCTTTAAATTTATTAAGTGTTTATTTTACCACTATAGCGTTCTAAGTTATTTAATGTTAGTTTGATTTTTGTTTTGTAATATATTACATTTTTTATTCCAGTTTTGTAAGACTTACACATATTATTTATCATCTATATTAATAAATAAAAGTAGAATATTTATCTGTATACTATTACGAACACAATAGCATTACAACGAATCAGTTATTAGTTTATAGCGTTAATAATTAATATATTACGTTAGTTATAATATAATTAATGTGTAAATATGGCGTTAGAATTACATTTTTACATGTTTACAAGCCTGTGTACAGGTGGATCACTCGATGATAGGAAGTAACAGCTTCGTCAGTTGAGATTAAATATTTGTATAATTATAATAACAATGTTGTTTTCTTTTTAGTAATATAATCCTTACACGAAGCCCAACTGCCAAACTTAGACCGACTTCTGACACCTCTTACGACACCTTTTCGGTCGGAGTAGGATTGGAGTTGGAGTCCTCAAACATATACCTAACTAAATCTTTGCGAACCGAAGGAATAAGTTTCCGGATGCGATGCAAGGGCGGGTCGCTAGTATTAAATAAAAATATCACTAATTGCCATGTTATTTAAGTACTATGTACTGTAAATAGTAAAATTGAAAATGTAATTGAAAGAAACAACATATCAAAATAAATAATTTGCAACGAACGAACTAGTTGTTATGTTATATGTTAACTACTAGTTGAATATGGTAATTTTATCAATAGAGTAAGAATTCTGTATAAAAACCTGTATCCAGTGCTAATCTGTATCACACATCGAAAATCTATATAAATACAGAGAAATCTGTATATATGGCAACGCTGCTAGATAGCCCCAACACCATGTAACACACACAACACATGACACAGTTCCGTTTCCGGCGAGACTTGGCAGTACCCAACTACCCACATCGCCTCGACAGCTCGACTAAGCAGTCGTTCTCTGGAAGCCACCGCTGTCGGTCGTCAGTTGCACTCCGACTCCGTGTCAACCTCTAACCCCGACCCCACAGGTCACAGTATGGATACGAAAATAACAAAATATCGCCATTTGTACCGTAATATTTAATTGTGGTCAATATATAAAAAAAAGTTGGGATCGATCCGTGGTATTCCGCTCGTGTCTAGAACTCGTTGTCGCTGAGCGCAGCGGCGGCGGCGGAGGGCCCGGCGCTGGCCAGCCGCAGCTCGCTCTCGGAGGAGCTGCCCAGCGAGTCCCCGCCCGAGCCCGCCGCGCCGCCCGCCCCGACCACCCCGCCCACATCTGACACACACACATATTAGTGTAGGTAACTAAGAGCGAGGCCACAACACTGCGACGTGATGACGTATCGTAAATAAGCCACCGCCCGCAATGCGATGCGTTGACGGTACGTACGTGAAATCTATGGCTTATAACTTGCTAAGACATGGATCGCGCTCCTCGTGTGTATCTTCAGCTGCGTTAAAACGCATCAAGAAAAAACAGAAAACAAACTACTGAGTGCATGCATTTTAACTATTCTGAATAACGATTTAAGCGATTCGAAGCGTGATCACCGATCAGCACCGCATCGGAAATTCCACGATGTACCTCTGATGGTGACCACGATGATCTTTACGGTGCGTCGTCGCACCGCGTTGTTCTGGCCTCACCTATACCTCGATATTCATAAACAATTCAGTGCAATCGACTACAATGCGGTTGTCAAGACATTAAACCGGGTGGTATGTATGATGCAGTGGTCCACATAGCTCCAATCGTTGTTCAGCAAGGTGCCCCACGAGCAGGACGTCGGAGCGAACTGAACGTGGTGGAGGGTGGTGGTGACAGGGAGGTGGTACCTTCGATGAGGTCCGCGAAGTCGTCGTCGGCGGCGGCCAGCGTGCGCGTGGCGGGGCGCGGCCGCGACCAGCGGGACGCCGTCTCGGCTCCTGCTCGAACACGTCACACCTACACTTAGGAGCCCGAGACGTTACACTTTATATTTGCTAGCGCTCATATAATGTCGAAAATAAATCAACACGTCAATTAATCCGCGAGTGACGAGGTCGATGCGGCTACAGGCGGAACCGCAGAGTCCCGAAGGCCCGCGACAGGCGGCGATAGCACAGAATAAGTAATAGTAAGTACTCATGGCGATAGCATTTAACAAGGCGTAGACAGCATTACTTTGGGGTATTCAATTGTATGAAAACGGTTCATAGAACAAAGAGTCGTTGTATGTCGGTATCAGAATATGTCGTCTTCAGGCCTCAATCTTAAATCTTTATGCGAGTTGTAAAATGTGTAAGTACAAGCTTCGTGGGTAACTTGGATTAAAGGTAACCTGCATGTTTAATGTACTAAGACCTAGACTCGCACGACGAAGATTGATGAACAATCGCGTGGCGAGGGGGAGGGGGGGTCGTACCGTAGATCTGTCGGTCGGAGAAGTCGGAGTCGGAGCGCGAGTCGTCCTCGTCGCGGATGTCGAGCGAGTCCCGCCCCGCGGCGCCGCCCGCCATGCTGCCGAACGCGGGCCGCAACTCCGTCGCTACGGGGACGTCAATACATAAATATTTCTTCATTAATACTATATTAATACTACTCCTATTAATAATACTCGTAAGTATGTTAATACAATAATGATACCTGCTATAATTATTTAAATTTTAATTAAGGGAAACATCGTGAGGAAACCTGCACACCTATTCTCTATGACGATCTCAAAGGTGTGTGAAGTCCGCCAATCCGCACTTGACCCAGCGTTGTGGACTATGGCCTGTACTGAATTTGTTATCTATATAAGAAGTTAAAACATTTTATTGTCTGTCAGACCGTCCGCCTTAGGCATCATGTGAAACGAATGAACTAGAAGGTACTATTGACTTGTACATAAAGCTAATAACCGACCAGCCGTCTTAATCCGAAGCCTGGTCTTGGGCCTGGTGGCGGGCCGCGGCGGCCGGCTCGGCGCGCGCTCCGTGCCCTCCTCGCTGGAGTCCAGCTCCTCTGAAACGTATTACTATTCAATTAATCCCATCCTGGCATTCACATACGTACGAATATACAATTATGCCTTATTTGGTCTATAATATATCTGGAGCAATATACGAATCTTGATGGCATTTATCATGTGTACCTACGCCTAATTACTGAGCAATATGTTACGCGTATGCAATTGAGGGAAAAAATTATCTCCTACAATTATTTTAATAAAAACAAACATTTTTTATCACAAATATGCCTGGAGGCAGTTCGAACCCATCATCGAACCCGCATTGAATGCCAAGGGCAGCTCAGCCAAGCACGTGGCCCAGCATCCAGTAAACCGCGAGCTCACCGGAGTCGCTGAGCTTCCCGAGGACGTCCTCCGCCTCGTACTTGTGGATCAGCTGCATTATGGCGGCTTGCTGCTCCTCGTCCGCCTGCGATACGGCAATGCGATACGTTCGGTCAGACATGGGCAAGTGAACCGGATGAAATTGTTATCTGCAATCATGATTAGGTACATTTTGCCCACCTCTGCGTGCAGTACAATAAGTCATATTATATTAAATGCATAAATACTTCAGTGGATACCAAAGTTCATCACTGATCTAAAAGCATTCGATGTGAACAAAGAATAAGTGAATTTCTGATCACTTACAGGGCAGCATTATCTGCCCTGTAGTGTAGTAGTAGTCTGCAATGAACACGTAGGTATACGTAACATGTCATTACGTTCGTGTAGTAGGGACTTTTATTTGCTAACCACATAACAATAACATACTACCCTCCTAGAATCGAGCGTTAAATATTCATTATGCGTTTTGGTTACCGCATCGGACAGTCAATAGTAAAAGGATATCCCGCTAGCTTCTTTACAGGCAATCTATCCTTGTTCTTGGTACTTCTGATATTGCTGATTTGTTGCAAGGTTGAGTGTCTCGAAGGACCAAGTAAGATACCACCGCTGCCTGCCGGTACTCAATGTAGCCAGCCACTGACCTCGGCCTGCGCGCTCTCCAGCAGGCTGAGCTGGTGCTTGAGCGCCTCCACGCAGCGGTAGCGCACCACGTACTGCTCCCACAGCTCCTCTATCTCGCTCTCCAGCGCCGTCAGCTCCGCCTGGTACGCCGGTCTGGACAGTGCAATCGAACACGTTCGTTGCTTAATGCTTTTCATTAAGCAATGAACGTTGTGGCCTCATTATACTATGGGCGCGTTCCTTTCATTCCTTTTTCTGCAGAAAAAGAGTTGTTGCGAGCGTTATGATCGCTTAGATATCGACTGATGGCACCTCAAGAATGATAACTTGAACTATGTCATCGAAGTTTAAAATCCCCGATGTTGCCGGGTGAGAAAGAAATGCTGAATGTCCCTATGTCCCCACACTACAATAAAAAGTGCGGTAGAAACATTCACTTCCTCCATGTCGTCTCTTACGACACTCCGGACTTGGAGGCATGGATTTGAGGTTAGAGTTTTAAGCCTTCCCAATGCAATTGCTGTTACCATGTGGGACTGCCGTTCGAAGGATCCTGTTTGATTCCTAGAGAAGCTGAGGCTTTACCTAAATTATGAGTTTATATTCCCGTTTTGGGTCAGGGTGTTATTGTTTGTGTGTTTTCCATTGTACCCACGAGCACGACAGAGAATGCTGATATAGGACTATGAGTGTTATTTATTTATCAATAAATTCTGGTGATCTCACTTGATCTTCTGCACGGTGTGCAGTCTCTTCTCAGCGCGCTGCAGCTCAGCGCGGCGGCGCTCCAGCTTGCCGTCCAGCGCCGCCTCCAGGCCGGCCACGGCGCGCACCTGGTCCCGCGCGGCCGCCGCGCGCGCGCCCGCCGCCGCCGCCGCGCGCTGCAGCGCCGCCTCCGCACCCGCCAGCTCCAGCGGGCGGGACAGCGCGCGCTCGCGGTGCTCCTGGTACCGTTCATATAAGCCATAGATTAATATGTATATACGGAAAATATAAGCAAAAGAGGTAAACAAGAGCAAGTAAATTATTGTCAAAATTACTAGCAAGGTTTGTTTAAGTTCGCGGTGCTGAATCATCATAAAAGTATTACAACTTAGAACAGACATGGCCAGCAGACGGCACAGGGCAATCTCGCGAAGCGGAAGCGAGGTGGCGACAACGGGGAAAAGGCAGGGGCTGCAGGCGTTTTTTAAATTTGTTTCGGAGGGCACGTTAAGCCGTCGTTCCCGGTTGTTATCAGTAGGTGGCAATCGTTATTGTCTCATATTCTTTCGTGATTACAAATAATATGTTCCAATGTTTAGTTACACAATACATACATGAGTCATTGTAAATCCTTTGAAAGCATAATATTTTTAACATTACCCTGTTCTCTGGCTCCTTCCCCAGCAGGTCGTACAGGAAGGCCCCCTGAGCTGTGATGTCGGTGGCTAGCGCGCGGGCCTGCTTGATTTCTGCGATCTGGAGTAACACCAAACATTATGACAAACGCGAGCGTGTGTTTCTCTTTCTGTGTGTGTTTGTCTCTCTCTCCCTCTCTCTTCCTGTTTGTGGGTGTGTCAGCGTGCCTATGTAAGTACCTATAATACGCTAGGCGGTCTGTTAGCAGTAACTCGCCGACATGACCATTCACACTTACGTGGCCCCTATTTAGCGACTCACCCTATTAGAAACGTCATAGACTAGGGGTCCAGTGTCGGGCTGGAGGTCGTCGGGCGCGGGCGAGCGCAGCGCGGCGCGTAGCAGCGAGGCCACCTTGAGCAGCTCGCGCACCGCCCAGCCGTCCGCGCCGTACACCCGCTTGCCGTTCAGCTTCACGTTAGCTTTTGAATGCTGCCAACAGTTCAAATGAGCGCTCGTGCAATTATCCGCAGTAAGATCCTCGGTGGATGGGTTGAACATCCGAATAGAGATCACGACCACGATCACATAACAGCCATGTATCTATTATAGTGACGAGCCACTTGATGGCTAGTAATCGACGTTGCTCGTGGATGTCAATGTGACTGAAGACATTACAGAAACTCACCGACCAAGAAAGATAAGGGGAGAAAAATAAGGAAAGTAGGTATTGTCTGCTACCTGTTAAGCTAAGCATAGTTAAGCACGCTTACGAGCACGCCCAACCCTCGTATGACGACCACGACCGCTCTGAGAAAAATAATCTGATACAAAGCTTAAAACACATATCTGTTTAGCCGACCCATTTTACGTGGCAGGATCAAACATCAGATCGGCTGGTGAGCTCTACAATCGTGCAGGTCTTTTTAATTCTCGTCACTGTTTGCTCCAGTCTCTACAGATGTACTAGAGTATACTGACAAACAGCTCCACGGCATGGGCGACCATGGCCACCCGCTGGTCCACGCTGGCGCGGCCGCCGGGCAACGCCGCGTCGGGCTCCACGCGCCCCGCCAGCCAGCGCAGGCAGGCTTCCAACAGCTCCCAGTTGGGGCTGCGGAAGCTCTCCAACGATATCGGCTGCGGGAAGCCCAGGGAGCGCATTGCTTCGCTGAAATCTTTCAACGTACAAACATTAGTTACTTAATCATTTATTTATTTCTCCTCTCATCTTATTCAGTTATGCAATTAACGCATTAGTCAATGCATTAGTGACGCCTTCGGTGTCACTGATATCTATAGGCGACGGTGACCACTTACCATTAGGTGGCCAACACTAGATGGTAAATACACTGGTACAATGCGTAATGTATGGAGGTACATAGCCTATTAAATAAATAACCCAAACACAACTGGTTTGGTACACTCAAGCCAAGGAGGTAGTGGTTAGATGAGATCAACGGAGGGCCAAGTTTTGTGGTATACTTTTGGAGGTGCCTACATGTAGTTGTAATCTTTTGTAACCCCGTTTCTACTGGCTCCGCTGACAGCTGAATGAGTGAATAAACTGACCATCTCAGATTCTGTGCCAAGTGAGTTCAAAATGATATAGTAAAGGTACGGCCAGCATACTCCGACAACGCTTACAGGTTGTTAGCCGACAAATAAATGTATCGTTCATCCTCAGCCATGTTTATAGTACAAGCCTGGTTATATCATGGTGCTGAGGTCTCTGAAGTAAGTGCATAAAACGACATGGCTGTAAGGTATTACACTTACTTCTAAGATCCCTGTACGACATTATTTCGTAATGCCAGTGGAATGTAAAATATTCACTATAGCAGCTTTGGTTTTGTAATGCTTTGCAAAGAGGTTATAAACACTACGTTAAGCTTTGTTGTGATACGCCGTTGTCATGACAACCACAGCACAGAGTAAACACTACGTCTACACACTTTTGTTTATCGCTGTGAGCAGTCTGACTTTAGGAAATATAAAAAGGTTTCAATATAACTGGCTAGGAGTTTGAGGGCAATTCGAGGGTAATTGGTTGAACTAAAACACGATTCATGGATTACAAGTATAACACTTGTGAATAGTCGTTTATTACACAGAATTTTATGACTCAAATCTAAGTTAATATTAATATAATCTCCACAACTATAAAAAATGGTAATTTTTTTGTAATTTCAATTGAAACAACACCTTATAACATAACTCTTTATTATCTACACACAATTCCTACAAGTTCAAACACAAAATATGTAATTACTTCTCACCACTTTAGTTAATTGGGCATACTTCACAGTTTTCAATAACAAGAATATTAATTATTCTTATTATTAATCTGTGCTATAAATACAATATTTAGGAAAATCGCTGTCATAAATTTTAAAATAATCAAACTTAAAATCAGCAATATTTCCTAAATATTTTATTCATCGCTGTGGAATTTTAATAGTGAGCGACGCAATCGTTCTTTTTTTATAATCTCTTGAGCGGAAAAAGGGAGACACTTGAATTTTGTGTCGCCATCACAACAATTAATGACCATAAACAAATTAAATCCCAATACAAGTAACCTTCAAAACTTGGATTTTTCTGTCTCCCTTCTAAGGGTCTATCTTATGCACCGTTTGAGGTAGACACTTGAAATGGCAGGAAGCTGCAATGGATGTTACAAACAAATTCGATCACGCACTGTGCTCGCGGATCACATTTACTAGTATTACAAGGCGATCACTCATTAGAGCGAGTTTGGCCTGTTAGCCAAATCAAAATTGAAAAGCTCCACCCATAACAGGTACTCTAAAGATCATTTAAAATCCAGGTAAGTTTACTGAAGGTGTTGTGCCACACAAGATGCTACATCAGATGAGGTTCCGCCGCCAACTATTTCAAACTCCCGTCAACAGTACGCCCAATTAATGGAAAAATCATAAGTCGACGACCGTGGGCGGGCGGCGGAGCTCGCGCCGGTGCGCCGCCTCGCGCTTCATCGACACGCGCAGGCGGGACGCCCTCAGGTGCCTGTGGACCAACACCCGCACATCACCACACATTACACTGGTGTTAGTTATGTTGACGCGCTATATTAATAAATATTGTACTCGTATGAGGTATGTTTTTTGACTGGACGTATCGTAACAGCGTAAGGCAGGCTTAGGCGTAATGGCAGAGCAAGTGTAGTTAGCATGTAGAGGTGTGCCGAGCGGGTTGCGTTCATTATTCACGCTGTAGCGCTGCGTTCAGGGTTTATGGTCGTAACAACTGGTTATTTATCATCTGTGAAGCCACTGGCTATTGACCAGCTCGATCGAGTCAGCCAACAATTGACTCGGCGTGCTCTGGCTGGGAACTTGAGAATATTTTGTTTCTCCTTCCTTCCTTCTCGGCCGACAATGCATCGGTAATACCTTTGGGGCACTGATGTCCATGAGCGACAGGGCCCACTTACCACCAGTTGACCCATCTGCTCTGCCACTGCTCTGCCCGCTATTGCCTAACATTACCGAACCCCATCGACTGTGCAAGATCCTAACATGTACCTACAGTATACTTGGTAAAAAATATGTGACTTCTTCAATTATACCCCTGCTCTTTGATAAGTAAACACGGTAAGGTTAAATTAAAAATCGAAAAACAAGCTACCTTTGCCGAATCTTCTCTTCAGTCTCGGGCGAGGGTTGTCTCTGGGTGACGGCTGCATCCCGCAACATGTTGCGGAGTTTCTGCATGCAGTCCGCAAGGTTGAGCTGCTGCGAGCGTGTGGTGTCCGAGCGGACGATCAGGTAGCCCTCCTTAGTCAACTTATTGCCGTGCTGGGAATTGGACAATTTTTCTGTTAACATTCAGTTCACATTTAATCGACATAAAATGCCATATGGCTTCAACCTATTACTGGCCCACTACTGAGCACAGGCCTCTCCTAATACCTGAAGAGACCTAGAGCTTGCTCCACCAGTCCACCACGCTGCTTTAGCGCAGATTGGTGGTGGAGTTAGTGGCCAACTGAAATGTCGAAAATGGGTGATGGCATAATTATTTTTCCGTTTGGAGAGCACGTAAAGCCATCGGTCCCGGTCAATATTAATTTGATAACAGATGTTAAGCCATGTCGGAGCCCTTCAGGCAGCTTTAAGGACTTCCAACACTTGGAGTATGCTCTATGCCTCATTAAGACATCTCCAACATGTTGGCAATCAAAGTTGGTGAGCAAGATGCATCACAAGAGGGGAGGTTGGCTCCTACATAATGAATGTTAGCATATCTTGCATTTCAAGGTGTTAAGCACATTACTCTTTTCCCACGGTAAAGGATGTGTGTGTGGATAAAATCGACAAGTTGAAACCCCATAAACACTTACCAGTTCAATCAGTTTTTGCTTGATATCAGGATGAAGCCAGTCAGCTTCACTCACTTTGAATCTTAAATCAACTTTTGTGTGCACCTGAAAAAATGTTATCAGGTATATAAATTAAATGTTTGACAAGCTTAACACCCAATCTGTAATAAATTAAGAATCAATAAAACCCTAACAAACAGCATCATGTGTTGACACAGGGAATCCTAGTGTGGGGCTATGAGTGTGTTAGCGTTATTTATTTATTATTATTACTAAAACCCATGACCCAAAAACAAAGAATTATCTGTCGCATAAATAATTTCTCCAGCCGGGAGTCGGATCGGGGACCTCTCTCTTTGCAGCCAGGGTCAACCAGGCCACAGGATGGAATCTTGCAGCATACAACATAAACAAAATAAACATAGTTTGCTGTTCCCACTGTTTCCCCTTGTATTCCTGAGTTCAGAAATAAGACAATGACCATGTGATTGTATCTCATTATTCTTCTTCAACTAATAGAATTTCTTATGTAGCAGAGGACATGGGCATACAAATTGACACATTAACTGCCGAGCACATATAGGTCATGATTTTTTCCATACAAAACTATGATTGGTGCAACAAAAACTTCTAAATCACTACATAGTATAAAACAAAGTCGCTTTCTCTGTCCCTATGTATGCTTAGATCTTTAAAACTACTACTACGCAACGGATTTTGATGGGTTTTTTTTAATAGATATAATGATTCAAGAGGAAAGTTTATATGCATAATAAAAAATAACGCGCGTTAAAATAAATTCGTGCGCTGGTTACGTTTAATAATTTAGGACTTGGGTTCTAAGGGCCAGGTTTCTCGAAGCGAAGCGAGGGCGGGTTTACTAGTAAACAAATAAATGGTTTTAATAGGGTGCACCATGAGCAAGAAATTTTGGTTTGGACTTATTGAAAGGTGGAATACTATATGTACACATAAAATAATACATAAGAAATGAATACCTTGTTGACATTCTGCCCGCCCGGACCTGAGCTGGCGCTGTATGTTATGTCTAATTTCTCAATTGGGATAAACCCATTAAATTTTTGATTGGGATCTGGCACCTGGAAAACATGTTACAAATTTGATACAACAAAAGAAATAGATAACAACATCAAGACTGAGATGCAATGCAAGTATACATGAAACATCCAATATTATAAGTGTGAGAAAAGAAATAACTTGAAAACATCTTTTATTAATGTTAATGCGACTGGATTTTTTTCAGCTGAGAGTGCAGCAAGCCATATTCCTAAAAAAATTATATTCATGAAATTAATAATAGTTAGTTGACTTATAGCTTATACGGTATCTCAGAGGGTAACCATAGCAGTAAATTACAAAATATCCCAGGTAAACACTCACAAACGAAGGCGTGGAAAGCTTCAGGGTACTTCTTGGATAGAGAGTTTCCAAGGAAATCGCACTCTTGTAACTCATCGGCCGCTGCAAGGGCCAGCACCCGCTTTGTACCACAGTACGCAATATACCCATGCGTACAGATGCCACCGCCATTTTAGCAGAGATATTTACTAATAATTATGAACGTAGTTACTTAATACTGCATTTCAATTGCAATAAAATATCTGAAATATTCGTAATCTTCTGCTTCGCCTAACCTCACTCAACTCAATACAATTGCAATTTTGACATTTAAATTTTGATTAATTGACTTGATTGATTGACATAAGCTTGACTTGAGTTGAATTGACATGAGGGCTTGACACGATATGTGTCAGTGTGAAGTCTACATTCAACTTGGCATTTTTAATTTTTTCGGCCTTAGATGTTATTTTTATAGCCTAATTGGATTTCTTTAAACATTTAAAATTAATTTTAATTTGTTGTAACTTTTCAAATTTTGTAAAGATACGATTTTTTTGACTATATAGGCACCTAAGTACCTAAAAGCTAGGGAATCGTGGCAATAAAATAGCGCGTAAACTGACGGGCGAGGCTTGGGTAGTTTGTGCATTGCATTGTGACCAGATACAGTGTTCTGCTGAAAATTCCGCGAAAGATACATTCTGAAAAAAAATGCCATAGGATACGATTCGCTGGCCGAACCCTACTTAGTACAACTTATAAGTTTAGTGTTAATTTAACAATAGAATAGAACGTTATTACAAAATACAACATGCTTGTGTATCAATTTCAACGGTCACTTACTACCTCGTACCTCCAAATTGTTTAAATTACCTTCCTAGTTGGAGTTCCCCCGGTGCTATTATTACTTCTTCGCAGAAGGTACTTTATCGCTTTCTTTTTCACCGGCTACGCGTAGGTGGTACCTGGGTCATATGATTGCCTATGCATAATGATAAGTACATATTAGGTAGTAGGTATTATGTATCCTATCTATTTACATTTATGTAACATAACTACCTATCATTTTATGCAATATGTAATACGTAGTAGGTAAGTACCTAAGTAGTATTTTTTTCTGAAACATAGTTTTGATGATGTTTTTTTTTTCATTTCATTCCTGTTGACTCTTAATAATTACCTATATTAGCATGTCGTAGGTAGTACGAGAAGAAACTCTCGCTTTTTGTGAAAATAAATTATTGACCAACTGCATTGTTCAAAAGCCATGATCACATTAACATAATTTAATATCCGTTTTCAGTTTATAAGTTGCTCTAATAAAATTACTAGTTTAATACTCGTAAGAAAAACCTGAAGCATAAATGCGCGCGCGCACGTCATGCTCCAAATAATTTAATTAGGATCTCCTCGTTCCGCTCGGTGGCGCCCTCTCACGTTTCTAGAACACTATTTAGACAATAATTTTATCAGCTTTGACACGGTCTACGACGCTAACTGTTAGTTTAAATTCGCACTCGGAGATTAATTCGACATTTAAAGATTAGCAAATTGTCAAGAAATAATCAATCATGCAATTTCCTTGTAGCATTCAGCAGCGTAAATACGTTAGTATAACCAAAGCTACTTAGCTTGCGGGTTGCGAGCTGGACTATTTGGACTAATAACTTTCTGCTGTAAATGTAAAATGTTGGTGTCTAATTTCGTGTAAAATTGTGGATAATGGGAATGCCGTAATACGTGTCGTACAACGAATGTCGTGACGTCAATGTTACTCAGAACAAACAGACCGGGGAATGCGTTACCACAGTCATCACAAAGTAGTTAAGTAAAACCACATCAATAGCAATCTTGAAATACCGACTAACCTTTATGCCTGCTGGAGTGCTGGTGCTACATGCCTTGCCAGTGAGGTTCGATTTTTTTCCAATCCTTTTGTGAGACTATCTGCTTGGCGTGGTTAAAAAAATATGAGTGTGGTAGTAGTATTCGAAAAAAGAAGAGTAAAGTATTTAATCCCCGAACAAGGATAATTAAATCCACGGTAGCTTCCCAGGCCGGAAAGAGCCTGAATGTTTCGTAAGCAGGTACCTATTATTACCGGTATTAATTTGTGTGATCACTAGAACCAGGAGAGTCCAGGCACCGTTACATCGTTTTCAAAAAAGGATGCCACGAGGACATTCTGGATTGGGTTCTCGATGACGGAGATGGAATCTTTTAAACCTCAATATAATCTTAACACTTTTCACATCTTTAAAATGACCAAAATACGATGGATGAATAAATTGGAAGGAAACTATAAAATATCACCTGTGTGTGGTTCTGATGTGTGAATTTCAAATAACAGTAAAGTTATTTTAATTAGAAAGTCATGCTCTTTACAAGTATAATTGAAGAAAGTAAGCAATTACTTCAATGCAAATGCGCGCGTTATTGTAAAAAGTGATATAAAATTAGAGTAGCGTAAAGAACTCGAGAAATCAGTTGGTATTCTGCAAAAGCGGTTTAAAAAAAGTATATTCACATACGTATTGTACAAGATTTTAATACATATTTCTTGGTTATAAACAGATTAATGGAAAGAAAGATTATTATAATGCGTATCGCATAGAAGCCAATTAACTGCAACCGACGTCGGTCGCGTCGTAGCTTGTTATTTCATCCTCCATTCTTTTCACTCTATGAGAAATAGGGATAGCTAGAGAAAATACGAAAAGTTTCAGGCCAGTCTTAGATGATTTATTTTCAGGACCTCTACCTGGATTCACTGAATCCCTATTAAAATTTGTAGACTTGATCGCTGAAGCAAAGATATTAGGTATTGGCTCAGTTTATGAGATATCATAGGTATACAACGTTGGATATTCCCTGGATTACGTTCTTATAACTTAACTCCTTTCTTCAAGCATTGGTGGTGCCTTTGGTGATACTCATGTCCATGTGCAACGGTGATGGCTCACCGCCAAATGGCTCGTCGGCTCGCTGGTAGGCTAGGAACATAAAAACATCCTTTTATTTTGTTATCAAATATTTTTAGCATATTGACTAAGTGTAATAATGTATTACTTAAACCATTCTATCATACAACTCTTTGTGCAGCTGTACCATTTTACGAAACTAGCCAGCGTTAGCCTAAAAACAACAAATTGTAGCAACTAACACGGTACGCGTTGATTAATACGTTCCCGCGTCGTTGTAATAAATCTTATAAAAAAGACAATGACTTATTGCAACCGGCTGGTGCTCGGTGGTCAGTGGCGGACGGTCGCTACCACCTACAAGAATGTTGACAGCAGCACGTAGATCACGAGATAAGACGGGCATGTCGCGGTATCGCACTTCATAGCGTCCATTAATTCGCGTTCAATTATTCCGCACGTCCATCAAATTGTTCTATTTCGCATTAATCTAGTTTAATTAATGAGTTGCTAAACTCTCGATTCTAGAAATTGGCTTGGCTATCGTTTTCTTAATAAAGTGCATTTAATAATATTTTAAGCTGTTTGTTACTTTTGTGTAATGTTATGTAATCTGAGCTTTTGTAACGGAGCTTTATGGGAGATCTATATAAGTATACATAAAATATGTGAAGAGAAAACTTTGTACCTTTTTTAAGAATAATAAGTGCAGGTAGGGATGTGAGATTTAGTATAAGTGCAGTAGTTCAAGTTTTCATGAAGAACAATTGCAGGGTTAAATTTTGTACAAAATCGCCTTTTCCTTATACCTAATGTCGTTGGTTACAAACATTTAATTTTATTAATCGAAATAAAAGATCGAAGAACACCGCCGGTACTGGCTGCAGTTAGGCAAAGCCACAAACCAGCATTCACCAAATTGTGAGCAAAATTCATCCATAAATAACTTGGAGAGGCAAAGGAATTCGAATATGGAGGCTATCACGTGAACGGCGCGGACACCAGCTCGCCGTCACTTATCCGCTATTAAGGCAGATGATCATCATTAAGCTCATTATCCTCCGCGCATCATTGCACACATGCAACACTTTCCCGAATCTATTTCGTACGACACGTTTTTGCTGCCTACCCGCGAGCAAAGATAATTTTCGGAGTGCAAAATCTGTACACGTAAATGTTTCGCAGGGTAGGTAGAAATAAGACATAGATCCATAGCCTTAGCTAGGGGGGGGGGAATTATGGGGGGCTTTACCTTAAAATCCCAATGCCCTACTTTAAAAATAGCAAAAGCTAAGATAAATTATTATAATTACATTGTTTGTTCATAGTTTGAGATAAAAAAATGTCGCAATAGGTATCTAAACCTAAAGGTCAGTGATATACCTACATGATGATTAATTTAGGAGCCCGTGTTTCGAGGGCAGATTTACTTCTGCCCTACCTCTAACCAATGTAGCCCTATTGCCCTAGCTGCATAGATCATGTAGATACGCAGCACCACTCTGAAATATCTCTTACTATTTGGTTTTTCACGCAAGGTGTTGCATTCGTAGCTGTCACCCCTGAAAGCTGTCGCCTTCGGGCCATGAGATTTGCATAATCGGTAAATAGGTGCCCCCACTTTGATCACTTGCGACGCTGTTTGCCAGCCCCAAGACAGTAATAAATACCTGCTATCTTCTCGTCTATCAATGGAATCGGGCCTTTTTAGTTTCTGCTGACTCGGTGGTGGTCTACTTCTTCATTACTATTTTTAGGAGTAGAACTGTCAAATGTAAGGAAAAATACAGCCCGTAAACATTTTACTATATCAAAATTCTGGTATTTCCTGCAGACCCTGCTCTCTGCGTGGTTTTACACTCAGGTGGCGACAACACAGCAAGCCGCACAGGAGTTGGTGTTCATTTCCGTACAACATATTGATATTTTTCAACCGTGGCATGATACGTAGCATACGGAAAAATGTAGATAAAACCAGACCCAATATTATTGGAAGCAGATGACTTTATCATGGTTATGGTATTATCTAACAATACTGTATAGATACCATTACCTACCGTGACTTTACTAAATGGGAATAAACTTTGTGAAGTGTGTTGACTTTAAGCTCGTGGAGCACTACACCTTCATTTCGAATGACGCTAACGCCAGAGAAGTTTATGACTAGCATTTCATTCAGTTATAGCAGAACCTTTCTAAATCGGTGAACGACTTCAAATCTATACATATAATAAATCTGTAATTGATCGCTGTCTGTACAATGATATAAAAAGATAAAAAAAGTTATGTCTGTTTAAAGAATCACGCCTAACAAGCTTCCAAATGCAGGGACTAAATGGACATGTTTCCCGAAGCGAAGCGAGGGCGGGTTTACTAGTACTAAATAATTATCAGGTAGTCCAGTAGATAAAATGTGATTGAGCTTGGAGTATGATACATTACTGCCTAGATTTAATTTACATTTTAATGTTTTTTGAGAACCCTTTTCTGCTATTTTATTGTTTTTAAAATATCCTCTGTTCAATCTGCTGGTTGCGCGTATACCCCGCGGAGGTGGAGTCACATCTTACGCGGGATCTGGCTCTGCTTTCATCAATTATGATAATGTGGGAGACGCGCGGCGCACGGCCGGGCGGCCGGCACGCGAGCGGCTTTCCCAATTCCGACCGGCCGGATTAACGACGCTTGTCGACGGCCCAACATGTTCGTGCTATGTTTTTAAGGTATGTAGCTAATGTAGATAACCGATAATCTCCTCTAAGATACTTTTTAACGTATATAGCCGACAAACGAGCAGTCGAGCCACCTGATGGTAAATGGTCACCGTTGCCGGCGGAAATATGTAACATCCAAGGAGTGGTCGATGAATTGTAGGCCATGAAAAAGAATCACGGGAAGTGTAAAAAAAATAATAAGGAAGTCTTTTCGTCTTTTCTCACTCCTAAACTAAACTACGGACGACAACGGCATCATGTGAGCGAGGTGGGAAGCGCCTATAGAGTCTAAATAGGGTGGCAACAACGCATTTTCTAGTTCCACAAAGATTCTATGAGCAGTGGCTATTGTCTCCCACCTGCTAAACTCTCCCGGACTCCCCCTACTCGTAGACAGTAGAAATAGCCGTGACATATTTTCAACGTGTTTAAGTTGATGAGGACTCTGCACCGGGAGACCTCATCCAAACAACGCATCCATCAACTTGGTGAACCGTTAGAAGTTCGGACGGTAGAGATCTCATTTCTGCCTAACTTACCCTCCGTCACGAAAGCGCTAATGAATTTCCATCACTGGCGTATTACCAACCAGCGAATGTAAGCAAAACAGTGTAGTCAATATAAATGTTTATTAAGATCTGTAGCTGCTAATAACGGCTCTCGTTTTAATTGCCCATGTCCATTACAAGACTTTCCAAAAACAGTGTACTTAATTAATCGTAATAAATGTGCATAAATTATCTAAGAGTTAATACCGTTTAGAAATTGCTTCGCTGTTTTCGGTTATAATTTCATATGTACATAAATGTGAATTAACGAGAATATTCGTATATGATAGTCGAGATAACTGCGATGGCATTAGGTACTAACACCGACCACACAGTTACTAAGCATGGACCGAAACTTTATGCGAAATGTTCGAAATATTGTCAAGTTGAGTCACGATTAGAAGAGGTGACGTGACAGGGTTTGGGTTATTTCTGAACTTCAATTTCTGGTACACGGCGCAAGATTAAAAAAAAATTAAGTTATTAAAGGGGGTCACGGCAAACAACTTGATATGAAACAATATTTTCGATATCTCAAACCTAAATTAAAATCAATTTGATTTGATTAAAAAGTAGTTATTTTAAATTTGAGAATTTAAAATAACTATTTAGTTTGGTGTTAACGGATACCATGTTGCGGTAAATAAATTGTAAAAGGTAATGTAAATCACTGCAATTACAGTGTTAAAAGTTTTAACTTAAAACTTATCTAGATAAGTTTCACTCTACACACACTAGCTAAGTTTAGACTAGTCTAGCTAGAGTGTGTAGCGCTGTGATCTCGACCGCGACGACAGAGGTATCAGTCCATTCGGCAGACGCGTGGGTACGCGTTAACGTGGCGAATGTTTCGCGACGTGTAACGTGTAATTATACCGCGAGGCGCCTGTAACGTTAGCCGGAGAAAAGATTAAACGTGGTGATTGAATGGTGATACGGCTTCATGAGATCCTTTATACCACACTGCTACCACTAATTCTGCCGAGTAAGAATCACTTGAAGCGGAAGACCCGCTATCTAGCGCTATGACTTTGTAATCGAAAGTCGAAACATGTAGTTCAGTATTCTAGGAGTAGGCATTAGTCTGTATATTTTGTGGTTGTAGGTAGCCAGCCGAGAGGTAATAATCCCTACCACCATGCGGAGATTGAGCTGCGCGGTACAGGGTCCAGTCGTCGGGCATGAGGAACCGTTTCACCGTTTGCCATATCCTCGTCCGTGGTCCAGCAGGGAGCACCACGAACAGTCGTTAACTAGGATTCAAAGATGAATAGAGCCCCTTAAAAACCTAACACCAATAGGTACATAAAATATGTAGGTACCCTTCCTACTCCCAAATCCAAGACACGCGCCGTTGTAGTTTTTTGCTCACTTCGCTACCCGTCAGATAAGTCCGTTTCCAAATGCACATGAGCATTATTATTAAATTAAATTATACCTTCATTACGAATTTGAATAAAAACCTTCCGCCTTTTCTTACGTTTTGAGTAGTATTTTCCAACGTTGTGTTCAAAGTCTATGCTAAACGCTGGAGCAATCGGCGATCTTTCCGCCAGCCAATAAAGATGGTCTAGTGGTCAAGCAGTCCACGTTATTTTGGCCATCTCTTTTATAAAATTTTACGTACTTTAGCAGTAAATTGTTTTTATCATTCACGTACTTTTATTTAATCCCGACCGATTTTATTTGTAAACCATTTAAAATAAAACAAACAGTAAATGTTACCTCAAGTTTACTACAACGGAGCACTGAAAACCGCATCGAAATCGGTTCAGCTTTAGAAACAGACGAAAATTCTGAAAAGAATTGTAATGGAATTTGTTCCGTTTATAAATACCCTTAGATAATTATACAAATGGACTTAATTGCATGCTATCTAAACGAACTGCTCCCACTACGTGGCTGTGAGGACGTTGCTCGTAACTTGTTTCTATTATATTATAATACAGATATAAAATCTGTGTTGGGTCGTATTTTCCTATCTAACGATCAATTGGTACCGTGATAAAAAACCTATCAGTCCACATTATCGCTCGTAAACTGAATCAATGGCGCAGGGCGGGCGTCTTAGTTATCCATTTGCATCCATTAATGTAACTGTTATGGTTATAAAATAGGTGCACCTACGCTTAATGGCTGTAAAATATAGGCCCCACTGCTTAATTCTCTTGCTGTACAGAAGATAACATCGCGGCATTGGTAGAATGGTTCTATTATACAATGGTAATATTATAACGCTGAGAATAAATATTTAGAAATATCAATATCAGGCGGCAATGGCTTTTAAATCTAAACCTTACTATGCCATATTAAAACTTATTCTATTTGAATACTCATATATTTCATTAATCTCTGATGAAGAAATAGGAAAATGCTAAATTCAATCATAAAACCAACAATGAAAATTTTCATTCTTAGATATGCTTAATATGACTCTTATGAGCCAACTTTTCATATTGTAACGCCATCGCATTTATTTAAATCACGGGTATGCGCCATCTGGTGCCGTATCTTAACCTCGAGTAGGAGTAACTGTTATTTGTTTAATTTAATGTAAAATTGCAAAATGTAAAAATTAATACCATCACGTAAATTACAATCACAAGTGAATGAGATTTGAGAGCATGTTTTGAACTTTCACGGGCAAAGCGGGTACGGTTCTGTTATTCTTATTGGCTAATGCTCAGTGCACTGCCTTCTGATTGGCCCAAATTCTAACGGGTCTTCCGCAGCTGCATTCACTTGCGTCATCTCAGCGTACGGTCGTCGCCATCTTCATTTCGGTCAGTCCGCCGCGAACCGTTGTGGGGGTAACGTTGTCGTCGCTTGAGATTATAATTTAATCCGCACCGGTCCATATTAAAACCGGTATCAATTTTAAAGACTGAAATAAAAATTATTACAGAAAGACAGTGACGACTTAATTTAAGTTAGTGTTGTAGCTAGCGAGTAGATTTTTTCATAGTGCAACAGTGTTTTTTCGCGATCTGCGCGACTGCATTTCTTTGGTGTGTGCTAACTGAAGTGTGGAGGTAAGTTTTTTATGATTGTCTTTTGCGAGAATGCGTGGTTGCCGGTTGCCGGTTGCCCGGGCTCACCGGCTGGCGGGTGGATGGCCGGCGCGGCGGTAGGGGAGCTAGCGGATCGATCCTGCCGGCTCCCGGCCCGGCGTAGTCGGCTGCCTATATTATATACCTACCTACAACGGTTACACCCTCGCCAGATCGCGCTCTCGAACCCTACCGTCCTACATTTTAGTTAATTTTGTGTTATTCTTCAATAGCAAAGTAATACCTTAAAAAGAAGTCCTCTAATTCAAACTAGACATCAGCTATCAGTAGCTTACTTTAAATTTATTTATTAATTACCCTACGTGATTAGTTTATGATTTGTTTGGAATTTAAATGGTCTTATTTATTTTATGCGAACTACTTACATTAAGAATTTTAAGTATATAGGTTTGTTAGGCGTCTGTATCTCTCCTCTTATCATGACTGTGATGTTGTTTGAAGTCATGTTGCTACGTCTAAGAGAAAAAAATCGTATGTAGACTTTAGCGGCATATTTCGACTTATTTTATTTAATAATTTGTAGTTAATTAGACGACGATGCATTCTCAGTGATCGGGATTCTGCCACTTATAATTTCAACTTACTTCCAACCGTTTTTAATTATAATAATACTTGCTACTTTATGTTACTTTTAAGCTTTGCCTTGGAAATATCATCAAGATTCTGCCGAGAATCAATATCGCTGAATATTTTGCATCCCGTGTAAAAAAATTTTAGTAATTTAAGTGAATTGGAAATCCGACTTAATTACAAATATATCTATATGGCCTTAAAATGTATGTAGTAGTTGTAGTAGCAGTATTTTATTGCCCATGAGAGAAAACCTGCAAACGATATAAATTTAATATGACAGCTCAAGACATTTCTCGAGATTAAATAATTGCATTATCATAAAGATGTAATACAAGATACACTTATGATAATATAATATTATCGCATCACGTTTCGTTCCTTTGATTTCACCACGTTATGTCGTATTCGCTTACGAAAATCTTCCAAGCTACGTGATGCAGGACGACAACATTACGCAGCTTCTAAAGAAAGCAATGATAAAAAGAAGCTGGTAAAAACAAGAAAACCATCTAATTTATCGCTATAGACTTGAATCTTCATGAGACTAGTGCATTAACGCATAAGGAATGTGTATAAAAATAGGAGCCAAAAAATTCACATCAAGCGAAATGACAATGCCACAAACTATTAAAAAGTTTATAAATTAGAATTACTCCCTCACCCGACTAATTCTAATCAAGAGATATTTTCATAATTCATTTTATGGAAGCATTCGAGACATGTCAAGAATGCTAATGAATGCGAGAAGCTCTCCAAGACTAATCGAGTTGAATGATTTATAGCTTCTCCAGGGATTACAATTTCGTACTTTCGATTGAACTAACATCACGATCAATGTGACATCTGGGAGTTACTGCTGGAGATATAACTGCACAGCGCATACGAAATGAGCTATAGTAAAACTTGCAGCAACACTTGGAATAATACAGGCAGCAGATGGGAATTAATTAGGCAGAACTTCATTAGTATTCACTTGTGCAAGCCAGGTTCCGATCAATGGTTTTGCGGTAATACAAAGTGAATAACTTACACCGGAATCTGTTGCATGAACTCGCAGACTGGCTTCTTGCATATTGGATAGTATGAAGTCTTTTGTATATTTCTTGGCTAACGTTTCTGAAGCACGGCAAAAAAGGAGTATGGAAGGTATGATAAGAAATTCTTTTGATACTTCGTCTCCAAAGAACGTTTATTTAATAACATAAAATAATTCTATTATGTAGCTTGTGGATTTAAAAGTTCCTGTCGTTATATAAAATTTAAATCTGTTATAAAACGATGTTGTAAGATCGAACAAAATTAGTTAAAAGAAAACGCATGCAGCTCCACAATCCACAGAGACGCCATTGTACCGACCGCCGCAGCCGGTAGGTGGTCTTGCGTGTTCACAACGGTCTAACAGTTCCTGCCAGTTCAGTTGATCGCCCTGTTTATAATGCTGAAAATACACGATTCATCTCAGTTAGTTATCTTCGGCTGAAAACTGCACAGTTTAATGATTTCAGTTTATATTTACTTGGTACAATTTGTTTGTTTCTATTCGTATAAAGTAATAGAGTTGGATTCTCAAAAAAGCGCATCTTGCATGCGCCTCTAATTTTCGAAACCGGTGTGTACCTATTAGGACTCTATTATCACTTGCTTTCATGCTTTGGTAAAGGTGAATGTCGTGAGGAAACCTTACTTGAGAGTTCACCATTGTGAGTGGGCACCCGAGCCCATCAGTGGGACTGTTCCGGATGCAAACTTTTCGACCGATTCGTAAAGTTTTCGAATGGCAAAAGTCTTTTGTCTATCTCGCCATGCTTAGCCGATCTGTAAAAAGGTCTCATTTGAATTTATTAAGGTGAACGTAATTTGTTAGATGTAAAATGTATTCAATGCCAATGTTATCCAACCGTTAACGGTGCATTATAAAAGCGAGCTGCCTAATGAAGCAGGAAGTGGTGTGTAAACGACTGCGCTGGACGTCGCGCTGGTCGCATGTTCCGCATCTATCGTCTTCGGTCGTCGCGTCGTTTAAATAAAGGTTAAATAGGTATTAATTCAGCGGTATTATAAACTTGATATTTAAAATGAACGAATTGAAGGTTACTAGTGTAAATTCAGATGATTCTCTTACAATCAAATATTCATACAATAATATTTAAGGAGATTTAAGCTAAAACAAGCAAGTTAGGTGAAAGGCTCGCAACATCGGCGGCGGCGGCGCGGCGGTGGATCGGACGGAAGTATCACAAGAATGCTTCGGATACGGCACCTTACTTTCCAAAATCCACACGCCACCGACTTTCCACGCTGATGTTATCTCGTAAAAATGAGATTTAGACGAGACGAGAGCAAACGCGTGGCATTTCAAGTAATTAAGCGATTTTAATTATTCCGCGCCGCGCAACGGAACGCTCAAGATCATGCCGCCATGACTGCTGCCGTTCCACATTTGAAAATTTTGATTCCAACAGCGCTCTTGATATATTAAAGGTGTTCGATATTGACATGTTAATTACATAGTAGGTATAATATGTTGCAATCTCATTTACATAACATCAAATAAATTTCGATTTTAAATGGTTTCTACATAAATTTGGTTATTGGGACTTTATGAGCAAATTCTTGAAGTACCTAACATCGTGATGAAATTCCTACTTTTTTAAATTCTTATTGACCTCGACCGACACATTAAAGCGCAAAAAATTAAAAATAAAACAAAATTTTACTTTATGTTTCTGTAATACATTTTTTAATACATTTTGTTCATCTTTTTATCTGATAGTTCGATGTGATATTCCGTAAGAATTTCAAACGCTGAATAAACGATGAGATAGTTAAGTGAGGTTGGCAGGCACGCGAATAATGCACATAATGATGAAGTAAAACGATAGCCGACTATTTTACCACGCTCTGTTGCATTTTTTGTTTTCGCATCTTTTCTACAAAAGGTTCAAGTGGTCAGATATTAATTGACATATCTGTTTATTCGATCTGCATATCTTATCTCCAACAAGTTTGCGGGCGAGCGCGGATACGCTTATTAATGCTTCGAGCCTTTCACACGCTGTTAACATTATGACCACTATCGATGTTTGGACAACAATCACTTGTAATATTATTAACGGAGACTTTGCCGCGAGATAATATATTGGTTATCTGGATTGCTTACTTTCATTTGTTGAAGTACCAAGGGTCTAGCGTCTGTGATAGGAAGACTATCTTTTATAGAGAAGCGTAAAAGCGTAACAATCATCATCATTGTTGTAACAAATAGTAATCATAAATCAAAATATTAGAAAATTTATATTCTGAAATTCGGTCTTTCGAACAAGTTGAATAAACAGTATGAATAGTTGAAGAAAAGCAGCGTCATGTTGAAGTGAAATTGATTGAATTTAGCGGTCGAAGCTATGAAACTTTCCGAGAGCATGAATTTCTCATTTGCGTCTTACATTGAGAATTCCAATTTCCGATGTCAGTCGCACACATAATGGAAGAGTTTGCTTTCAAACGGATCGAAAGCGTTGCCAGCGGCGACGGCAGGCGTGGCGGATGGTGGCTGGGGGCTGGTGGCACGCTGATTGTTTCATCTCTGTTATTGATTTGCTTGGAATGCGTCCCAACTGTGACAACAACGCACTATTCGCTTGGAAGATGTCGCCTTGACGGGCAAACATCCGGCCATTGTTACCCGCTGTCTGCCGACTGACACGGCTCTGTGAATTCACTGACTTCCTTTGCGGCTCCATTCCGAATGTATCGATGATTCGTTTCATCATTTCATATGGTACGAATCATTGAGACATTGAAATCGACAGCGGGATTAGGGCTTGTTTTTTCTTTACTCTATTTATATGCATTGCTCATTTGTAGTCTGACGGAATGTTGATTCTTTTTTAATCAAACTCATACATAAATAAATACAGTCTTGAGGACGTTGTAAGAGTCGTAAAGCTATTTTATCGAGACAGGTCCGTTCACTAGACGAAATGATGTCGGCAGTTGGATGAAAATCTGCAATGCGTCGGACGTGACTGCACAGCCTCCGCGGATCAGCTGCATAAGGGAGGGCCTGCGGAATAATATCTTGTATGGATAATCAAATATCGTCCTTTAGTTAACTGGAAATTAGTAGTCGGATATAGGAACAACAATATGAATGCAACAATTCGTGTTCTAAATGTAACAAAGATTAGTTAGTTAGTTAGTTAGTTAGGGATCGGCGGTATCAATAAATTTTCGCATATTCATGAATTTATTGTTATTTATAGCTATAAGTTCATAAATATTACATAAACATTGTAAAAATTTTATGATCTTGAATATTGTATAGTTTTCTAAAAAAGCCTATCTTTGTTGAAGCAGAGGCATAGCATACGCAAGTGGAAACCTGCGGAGCCGTTCCTTGCCTAGCTCCGTCGGCCTTACTGCCAGGGCAATAGGGATCAATTTGCCAGTGTCAGACCCCGCTGGAACAATGGCTCGTGCATTATTTACACAGGTGACGACGGCCGTCGGTTCGTGCTCTGAATTAATTCGCCGCGAGTGCAGCAGTGTTAGTTTATTTTTTTAATACAAAAGACATGCTTGTCACTTCTCCTTCGACGTTTATAGTGAAAGGCATTAAATCTTCACGATTCATCGTAAACGTATGTATAGTCCTAATAATTGAAATCTTCCTCGTCATCGTCTTGTCCAATTTTCTTTTCGATCTATCTTTATTACTTTTTAATTTTATAGATGACTCTCCAGATCTCAGATATACTTAGACATAGACTTTCTGTCTATACAGCCAATATACAGTCAGCCTGTCTTTACAGATTAGTTTTTGTTTGGTCATGGTCAGGTTGCGGTTTGCGATAAGCTATTTACAGCGACTTTAGCTTCGACATGTCTAGATACTTGTACCGAGATCACAGCAATGCCAAAATGATTTTAAGTTGATCATTTTTCTGTTCAATTTAAACCGAAGTCAATTACGCGTAATTTTCTATTTTAGGGCTAGTGTTAAAACAAAATTGTTAGTTATGAGGAAAACAAACAACAAAATGCAATTACCAATGTACACGCCAACTCGCCATCGGCATCGGTATGGCGTTTATAGTTCATAGCGCGGAGCGGGCCGGGCGGGGCCGGGGCCGCCCGCGGGCAATGACACGGCCACAGGTAACATAAGGTAACAACCGGAAACCAGGCTTGAGCTCAAGGCCGGCTGCGGATACCACTACCTACTTGGGAAATATACCTCATGTTCCGGATAATGGAATGAGGTTGGACAGATCCCCATTGACGTCCATGACAGTGGTAAAACTATAACAGCGGATAACACTTCGCGAGGCGCTTTACCGTACCTACAGCTGTCATATGTCGCAGTTTTACAATTGAAATAAAAAATCAATGTAAAATATCAGTTCTTCAAAAATAATTCATGTCTACCATCTTGGGTCATAAAATTTACGTAAACTATGTAAATATTACACAAACAAAACAATATCAGAATTTTGACGAAATCGCGGTCAGCAGTAGATTAGACGCCTAATACCACAATTATAATTAGAAGCGAATGAGGAAATTACATTTCAATATAACTTGTAAATATAATAATAATCAAAAATATATCTGTATTATGCTTCTTGTTTACATAATATACGTAATATCATTGTGTAAATGTACATTTTAATTGGTTTATAATTTGAACTAAATATTTTAAATTGACATTTAAGAAAAGTCACAGATAAACAGGCAAACTGCGTTAGCACCCTCCGTGAAAGTTTTTCGCATAATTATAATTATCTTCTATGTACAGACAGCAGTTTAACTGAGGTATTTTAATAATCTTCGGGCAACATTTCGGTTTTTGGTTCACAAATAAAAATATCACAATAAAATTAATATTCACAAATAATTTTTTTTCCAAGAGTAGATACTAAGTTAGGTTTAGCGAAGCGAGAGCGGTTACTATTCGTACCTTAAAGAAACGATCAAAAACAGAAATTTGATGATACAAAATACAAATAATAACAGAAAGGCGTTGCAATGGCGACACTGATTGGCGCGTTTAATTTTAGAACGCATAGCTGCGTACGTAGTGCGCCTGCGCGCCGCCGCGCCCGGATTACACTGTGGTTTTCCTTTTGTAGATTCCGGAGGGTAGACTGCCGTTGTATCGGCGGACTCGGCCATAAACAGGATCAATGGGACAATATACTGCACAACATGTCTGCAAATCACTGGAGCACAGTATTGAAAAATCACTTTGAATTATGACGCTTTTTCTGGCGAAACTTCGAAAGTCCATTTAAGATACATATACTTAACACAAAATAACTCCGAGAATAGTGTAATTTGTACATTATAAGTAAATGTTGTTGTTTATAAAACGTTTGCCACCAGAGATAAAATCAGTTTTACATAATATGTAAAAATGATTATAACCAGAACCATCTGGGGGAAACAATGATATTATTACATATATTATATGTTATGTTAAAATGACACAGTGTAAAATGTCCAAATTAAATTCATGTCCTGAATGTCTTAACCTGACGCAATTAAAAAAGACATTTATCTTGAAAGCATACCTAAGAGCTTTTTCCGATATGATTCCATCTCACAATCAATACTTTTAGTCCGCGTTGTGTATGATTTCCAAAAAAAAAATAGTGTCTTTACAGTCCTTCCAATATGTAATCCTACACGTCAGTTTTATTCATTTAGATGCCGACTGCGTCCTCTACTGCTAAAGGGACGAACAGATAGACAATGCATTATTGAATAGCTAAACATATGTAGATGTTATTCTTAATATGATAGTTAGACTCAGTTTTTATAAATGAATAATGTAAGCACAATTACTAGTAAAATGAAAGTCATCGACTACATTAATATGCATTAGGAAAGTCGGATTGGAACCATCAATTAGCGTCAACGTTATCAAATCGTATTATTAGCATGCTGTAAAAGGATTTTATTAACAGAAAACTATTAATTAAACCGCAAAACATTGCGAGTGAAGTTAAGTTATTAATTATGTGAAAAACTCATCGCATTATGTAGAGTAATGCGATAATAATATAAGGTATGTTTTGTTACGATATTTATAGGTACGTTCTATAATTTATTGCTCTGTCCCAAAGTGTCGGGCAGGCATACTTTTGTATCTTCTGCTACGTTGGTATTAAACTATTATTCCTCATTCGGTGGTAGACAGCACGCAAATTAGGAACTATTTACTTTGTAGATTAATTATATTATCTTTCATCGGTGTCGCCACGTCTATACGTGGAAGTCAGCCTCCGCATTAAATTCAACCGTCTCTGTATCCTCGAACCGCTGCGTCCTATGAGTAGATAGCATTTTTAAACATGCGTACATAATTCGCAGAACTTTTCGGTTCGGAATGGTTCGGATAGAAGTAATTTTGCCGCAGTTTTGTAACTCTTTCATCTCACCTCCAAAGGCTGCCAACTTTATGCAAATCAATTCATAGAATAATTGATGAGATGGTGTTCACTTTTGTTTTTTTTCTCCTCTTTAAAATATTTAATAAATAATAAATAAACAAATATTTTATTTTTATAAGTGTAGGTATTGATGAATATTTATGTAATCAATTATTTGAGTTTGTAAATATTCTTATTCTAAGTCTGGCGATCCATCTCTCTCTAACTGTAAATATGATTAAAAAAGATGTGTGTGCAGTTAATTAAATGATTATAATCTGTATTTGGTAGCGCGTTACCAAAATAATTGGGCGGTTCTCGGCGACGCATCGCGTGATGGTGTGGCGAGCTGCCGACGAGCGACGCCGACTCCTCAGTGTCAAGGTCACGCGCACCGTACGTTGACTGAACATGCGTTTTTACTTTTTCTCTACGCGTTTAAAATTCAATGCATGCAGCTGCGCGTCGCAGGCCTTTTTATTTATTACTGGATGACTCATTACATTTATTCGGCCGCCAGCCCGCCACGCTTCGCCCTCCACTTTGGGCTTACTCCTTTTCGGTAAAAAATCGTCGACTCAAATTGTCATTGACGAATGCACCGAAGTTCTGTTTTAAAAATATCCTCACGTTGCGACGTTTATTAACATTTAAAACGTAGCCGTGATGAACGCTTACGAAGTGGAAACTGGTTCGCTCCGTGATTTGTATGCGGTGGTGGTCGGCTCCCTCGTCAGCATTCCCTGTGGTGCAACAAATAGTTCTATATTTATCGCGGACCTATCCCAACAAACGCCGTAGTGGCGAGCAGGCCGGGCGGGGGCTAAACAAATATCACTTCCACTATGTTATAAGAGGACGCTTATCTTTAAATAAGTTCTAAGTTTCCAACACTACCAACTAAAATAGACGCGCCCTCGCTGCACGAAGATTCAATATGACTATGTTCCGCGTCTATAGACATAAAGAAATATACACATTTCCATATTCCGTCATTAATTTTAACGTTTAAAACAACGAGGGAAAACCACGGTAAAAACTGATAGTAAGGAGCCGACCACATCTTAGGTAGGTAGGTAGGTACTTATCAACACCAGATTGTATTGGAACGAAGTTCCTTACGGCAGGCTTGGAGGGGATAGGTTTTGCTGCGGCGACCGAACTGAAAAATATGTGATAGTAAAACCGTAAGAAAAAATGCGTGGAATAAAAGCGTTAAATGAGACGTGCGCAGGCGCGACAGTCGCATACACAAGCGAGTAGTGTATACCTTTCTCTTTCTCCCTCTTTCTTTTCGTTCGCCGTTGCCTTAATTAGCCGAAGGAACTTCGTTCCTACCTGGTGTCCCACGACATCACATCATTTTTTGATTTTGTTTGACTATAATTACTATGCTAAAATACCACTCCTCATTAATAAGTTCGAACAACAAATGTGAACCTCAAACGGCTCAAACACATGAATATAATAGTAAAAATGTGAAATACCACATCCAAAAATCGTAAGTGTGGGGCGGCCATTAATTTGTCGTCTCCATATTAATTTGTGGTGAACTCTCAAGTGGGTTGGTGCAGCGCGGCCGCGGGCGGGTTTAAAATTAGATTAACTCACTTTTGGTGTCCCGAATTGTAAAATAATTGATAGCATGCCGTTAATGACTCCCGGGATTTGTTTGGGGCCCGCTCGTTACCGAGATTGAACAAACAAATTAATGTAACGACAAATTACTTCTCTAGATTACGAGCACTTACGAGTTTTTTTATCAATTAGAGTAGATTTTTAAAGTTATTCTTGAATATTTAATGTGGGAAACCTAAGATATTACAGGTCCTAAGATATTACGTCACTTGAACGCAAGAAACTGTAATAGTACCAATTAAACATAACAAAAAATAATTATTTATAACTATGATTAGTGCGAATCGAACATAGACCTAATAGTTTCGATGTAGGACATTCAAACCACTACATAATTGTTGGACAATTAAAGGTTGATAAATTCTTTGCCAACTGACGAATAAGACTACCAACAGTACCAACCAACACGCACCTACTTTGATGTATGTTAGAAGAAAATTTGCTCTTTTTGTCTTCCGGAACAAATTATCCAAATAAATGCAAAAATCTTATCGAATCAAAGCTACTTTTAAAGCACAAACCAAAATTAGCGCCGGAAGAAATCTGCGTATCTACTTAAATAGATTTATAGTCACAAATAATATAATCTTTTAAGTCATACTGTTTAATTATATTAAATTAATTATTATCTTCGTGTTTTTGTCTGTTCCAACGGGTGCAACGAGCTGTGGTTTAGTCTGTCCGTCACGCGCGGTGGTCCGCACACCGCTGCTAACAGATTGCGGAGTTTTTCTAAATATGTATTCCGAGTTTGTTGTCGTTAATTTTTTCACCGTTGTACGTTGATGGGTTTGTTATTGTCGCTCGTTACTAGTACATACATACATTCAAAACACGCAAACGCCAGCAGTCAATTTCATAAAGTAATAAATCTTTTGATGGGTTAAAAGATATACGTTATTTCTAATGCACGGCTCTCTTAGCAGTTTTAAAAACATGGGTCCAAACCAAATTGAACTTTGAACGACATTTGGTGCGACTTGGTTTGTCGCATGAAAATGTCAGGGCTGTTCAATTTAGACAGGGTATCAGGATGGCGCTACCAGAGTTTGAGACATGATTCTTGTTTTGAAATCTTCACATTTGAAGTGTTCAGCGCAAAGTCTTGAATGGGTTGGACCACGACGTTTTTTTACTATGATTCTAGGATTTTGGAAACGAGGTCCTATAATTTTTCATTCAAACGCACTACAAAAGAGCATTTTGTTGTGATAAAGTGGAATATTTAATCGATAAAATATGCAATTAAAATTTTGTAAAAAATAAACGAATCAAGAAACGTTTTCAATGAAAATTAGCATATATCATAAATGTGGTACCGCCACCTAGTAGCTAGGTTTGGCCGCCTCACTCTGAATGGGATCCTATCCGAGGTACTAGAAGTAACAGTTATAATCGGAGGTTATTACCGTAAGCATCATTGTACCGAGATGGGGGGCAAGGCGGAGCCGGCGTGGTGGCGAGGGCCGAACCGGGCCGTTGAACCTCTCTAACGGTATGTGATATTCGCGTGCCCCGCGCGGCGCGGCCAGGCGGCCGGGTGCCCGGGACCTCCCGGTGACAATCTACGGGATTAACGGTGACGCGTGACAGCAAACCTGGTCTTGGTAGGGTTGCCAGCTTGCTTTGTCCGGACCACATAACATCATTAATCAGTTTCTTCTCAAAAACAACGCAATCGACGTGTAACTTCTGGTTCCAAAAAAAAAAACAATTTATTGTGTATCTAAAATATCCGATTTCTTTTCTATTCAGCTGATCGTTAGCCTGTCAATATTCAATTAGCGCCGCTTTTCTGTTCTGAGTTTTCACAGTTGTTATAAACTTCTATTCGACAAATAGGGCTAAAACTATCTCCGGCAGAACCAGCTTGGAAGGTAAATGATACTGAAAATTTAAATAAAATATTGGTTATCAATCACATTTAAATTCGCCATCGCTTTATCTAATCCCTACTACTATGTGTGGTCTCGGAAAAAGAAGCGGCAAAAATAAAATATTTTTTCTTAATTGCATTTTTTTACGGAATTAAGTTAGCTCACGAACTTACATGATCAAATCAATCGTAATAATAAATAAATATGTTATTTAAGTTAATCACTGACAACAATCCCACCTAATGTGAAGTGGCGATGATTGTTTGCCAGCAGGCTCTGTACTCGTTTTGGGTCACAGTCAAAGCCCCATATGCCCCAGCCCCAGATTGGGTTCGATGCGGTTACCGTTGATCGATATTCGCGCCGACTCGGACGGACGTCCGACTAGCGAAACCGGTTAACAAGTTCCAAAACAGCAGGCTCGAGACGACTAAGTAAGATGTTCTCATTTACCGCCGTGGCGCTTTTTATGTTGTGGGAAAAACGAGTTTGCTCTCCAACTTGTAGAGAACAACTGATGTGAGGGTGATAACTTAATTGGAAACTTGTACCCAAAGCACAATGATACCTTGAAGTTAGCCGACTATTAGGTAATCTAAAATCATGTAATTGGAAACCGAGTTTCATATTTCATCAAAGTTTTGGATCATCAAAGATCTGGATTTAGCAGTTAGTAGTTAAACTGTATATAATAAAATATTACTTAACAGTGATGGTTATTTTATGCTTCAAGCAGGCGAACCAACAGACGAGCCACCTGATGGTAATTACTGTTGACAATGTAAATTAGCGATACCGAAGCCAGGGGCGTCACCCGCCTCACCAACATATAGCTGGCCATGAAAAGCGATGGACTTGCTTCTTGAGAATGATTCTATTAATAAATGTATTTGCTGATAATATGGGTTGTAGCGGACAGTCAACTCAACCTGGACGGAATCCACGTTCGCTACTTCCGCGTCAACAAGCAGTAAACGGATTCAATCATCGTCACTCACCTGACACAGCCGATTCACGATTCACCGAAAAGTCGAGTGACTCACACCGTTTACTTATTCGTACGACAGCGTACGATTTATTGTATTACAATATGCTACTATGATGATAAGTGACTTCCGTCCCGAGGTAGCGCCGCATATCCCGTAATCATTAATTAAGTACCTTGTTTTTATTCGGACGGACGGCGCTTGGCGTGCTACTGCTACTAAAATAATAATTCATTGACGACTTGTATGGCGCAATAGTTATTATGCTGGACTTCTGTTTTAAAGCTTTAATTCCCAGCGAGACGGAGAGTTTAATGAAGAGTTTAAATTTCTGTTCGCGGTCTTGGTGTGTGTTGTCCATGGCATCCACGACACGGGGAATCCTAGTGTGGGGCTATTGGTATGCAGCATTATTTATAGATAATAGTAGACAATGACTCGTAAAAGTTATGTATATTCAGTCTTCAACTCAGATTTCACATAAAGACAATAAATAACGCTATACACTCATAGCCCCACACTAGGATACCCTGTGTCGTGGGTGCCATGGACAACACACAAGACAACACACACACCCAGACCAAGAACAGAAATTTAAACTCATCTTTCAAATTTCCGCCTCACTGGGAATAGAACCCTCGGAACGGCGATCCGGCGTGTTAACCATTGCGCCATCCGGGTCGTCAAAAATGCCTGAAGACAAGTCGAGCAAACGGCAATAACTTCAGAGCACAATAGTATCTTTCTTTCCTCTTTCTTCTCTATTGGCCGGCAACGCATCGCTGATGCCTTTGGCGTCGCTGATTTCCATGGGTACTACTACTGTCCAGTAACCACTTCTCATCAGATCGTGTCTACTCGTTTGTATACTATCAACCTAAAACATGTACCTAACCCGGGACGCGCCATAAACCCTAAGGGCGCGTTCACATAGGACGTCCGTTTTACTGAATCCAGAATACTGGATAATGAAACGCGCCCTAAAGATCCAAAAGTGCATTGTATCTGGGTTAACGAGTGGGACGCACGCCAGCATGGTTTTGTTATCGCTTATCATTAAACCAGTAGCAGGATAGTAGGGAGGTTTGCGGATCGAGGAGTGTCCTAGCGCCGCGCCCAGTTCTGCCGTGAAGGCTAGCATTTACCTGTGAAAGGTGTGTTAGGTTAGAACAGAAAACTTTTTTTATCTATCTATTGTCTTAAGAATAGTGGACGGTAGATACAGACTGATACGTTTATTAAAGAGTAAACTTATCAGTCTGTGCCTACCCTTTATTTATATGGGTATTGGTCTTTTCCTTGCTTAGCTTAAAATACTTCATAATAATACTATAAATACTAAATCGATCGAAGATTTTATCCCAATTCACGACAGAATGATATTTTAAGCGATGATTTTTATCCTCAAGTTCGAAAAAGTTTTACTGCTCGAAAGCGAACATTTATTTATTTATTTATTTATTTACCCTTTTATTGTATGTGTACAATGGGCGGACTTAATGCCTAGAGGCATTCTCTACCAGTCAACCCTTGGAGTTGTTGAGAATGTGCGGTAGGCGTAAACGTAATTAACAAAAACAAAAAAAAATAATTAAGAAATATAAGTATACATTTAGTTATATATAATCAACTATGTAGTATAGGTACTATAATATATATGGGTACTATTGTTACATCCAAATATAAATACATAATAATATATACTCAAATATATAATAATATATATAAATATTTTCTAAATATATATAAATACATATGTAAATATATTTATATATACATATATATATATATTGCACATTATATACTCTTAAAAACAAAACAAAGAAAAAAAAAAAAAAAAAAAAAACTATCGATGAGAATCCAAGAAATACTCACGAACGAGTTTTTTGAATGAAATTTTGGATTGCACCTTCCTGATCCTTTCTGGTAAGGCGTTCCAGAGAGGTGTAGCCTGAATGGAGAAGGAGTATCGAAGAAAGCCGCTATTATGCGGAGGGATAGTGATTTTTAGGTTTGTTGAAGAGCGAAGTGATTTCTCATGCTCAGTATGTCGATATTGGATTTTTTCCTTAAGATAAGGAGGTGAAAAAGGATCATTTAAGATGGAAAACAGAAGGAACAGTATCCTAGAGCAACGCCTTTGTCGAATAGTGAGCCATTTTAATTCTGAGCGGAATTGTGAGATGTGGTCGAACTTGCGCAAACCAAAAATATACCGAATACAGTTGTTAAGCAGGCGCTCTAGTTTATCAAGAAGCTCTTCATTTAAATCTGGGTAACACACATCCGCATAATCAATAATGGGTAACACTAGAGCATTAACCAACATAAGCCTGGTTTTCAGAGGCAGAAAATTCTTTGTTCGATAAAGTGATCGAAGAACACCAGTAACTTTACGACTAATTTCGTTGACGTATATACGCCAGCTCATGGTGCTGTCAATACGTAGCCCGAGAATATTAACCGCATTTGAGAGGCCAATTTCAATACAATCATATTTGATAGCTGGTAAATTGTTTATATCTATTTTGTTTAATAATCTCGAGCTTCCAATCAGTATGGCTTGACACTTTGAGGGATTGACAGATACCCCGTAGCGAGATGACCACATTTTCAAGCTATTAAGGTCCCTGTTTAAGCTATCAATCGCATCATTAATGTCATCCACACTGGCTTGCTTATACAGCTGCAAGTCATCAGCGTACAGGTGATACGAACATTTGAAATTAGAGACTAATGTGTTAATAAACAGAGAAAACAAAATTGGTGAGAGGATTCCGCCTTGCGGCACACCGGTCTCCGTATTTACCCATTCCGATGATAATCGTCCTAAGCGTACGGATTGCTGGCGGCCGCGAAGATACGATGCAAACCATTGCACGACCGAAGGGTGAAATTTCAAATAGGAGAGGATGGCTAAAAGGATATCGTGGTCAACTGTGTTAAAAGCATTAGAAAAGTCAACTAGAACCACCACTGTAACCTTTCTGTTGTCCATGCCATGTCTTATGTCATCTGTAAGTTTTATGAGAGCAGTGGTGGTGCTGTGACCAGGACGAAACCCTGATTGATATACACTCAAGAGGTTATGCTTTAATATAAAACTAGATATTTGCTTATACACACAGGCCTCTGAAACTTTTGAAAGGAATGGAAGAATAGAGATAGGTCTATAATGAGAGGGGAGCACAGGTTGAGGAACTTTAGGTAAAGGCCGGATAAAAGCTTTCTTCCATAGCGCAGGATACTGGCCGGAGATCAAGGAAAAATTTATGATGTGGGTAATGATCGGTAATAAGTTGTCCAGAATGTTAAATACCATTAATTTGCTAATCTCATCGCACCCTACGGCCTTGGATTTAATCGAAGATATAGTCTTTTCAATTTCATCCTGATTTACAGGAGAGAACTGAAACACTGGGATGTCAGGTGATTGCATTGAAGCAATAGAAGCAATAGTTTGAGAACGGATTAAGTGGTCGATTGGAGAATTGGAGGCAAAGTGACGATTAATGTCATCTAAAGCTGGAGTGTTGCCACAATCCGATATGGGTGTCTTAATTACACTAATAGACTTAAGAAAATTCCAGATTTGCCCTGGAGAAGAGTTACTTATACCATCATGAATGTATCGGCGTTTGGCGTTACGTATCACCTGGTTACACCTATTCCTTGCTGCCTTGAAGGCCGTCCATGTCTGTTGTGTTCGACGATTACGAAACTTCTGGAATGCTCGGTCTCTTCTAGCCATAGCCGCCCTTACCGTATCGTTCATCCATGGTGCCGGAGGACGTTTTAATTTAATAGTGTGTAGTGGTGCATGGACGTCGTACAGTGAGACAATAGCCTTATTGAGATGAGAGATTTTGTCATCAACTGTCGACGCCCCATACACCGCTGATAAATCCATGGTAGTAGCGTCCTTCTTGAGCTGCACCAAATCAATTCTTGAGAAGCACCTTATTTGTGTAAGAGTGTGACTATGTCTAGGAGACTTCACCTTGTACGATACGTAAATGAGGTCATGTCGCGAGAACCCCGGAGCAGGAAGCTGTCCAAAAGTCGCAACAGCGTCCAAGGAACCCGTGATCATTAAGTCTATCCAAGAGTCTTCAGTGTCCACATTACGATGTGTCCCTTTTAAAGGTAGAATTGAGAGGTTAACCGACTCGATGATAGATCGAAGTTTAAGAGCACGCGACGAAGATTTCAGGAGATCAGTATTAAAGTCGCCCATTATCACGAAATGTGTGTACTCAGATCCAAACCCATCAAGTGCAGTTTCTAAATCAGCAAAATAATCAATAGAGGGAGGACAATACACTACTCCTAGAACAGCCTTAGTGCCTTTCAAATCTACCTCTAAGAACAGATACTCAGGAGAAGCAGAATAGCTAGAGGGGGATGTTAAAATAATCCTGTAAGCAATTGAAGCTCGCAGATATATCGCAACTCCACCTCCCCTTTTCTCTGTTCGATCGTTGCGAACGAGAACGTATCCAGAAAGAGAGTAAAGCGATGAATCCAATGTCGGTGTTAACCAACTTTCAGAGATTAATATGCAATCTATATTGTGATTCATTGAAAAGACCGCCTCTAATTCAGAATAGTGGCGCGGAATGCTTTGTGCATTAATATGACATATATTTAAACATTTGTGTGTATCTAAAAATACTGCCTCTAGTTCTCTGCACAACGAGGTTACAGGATCATCCATTGAATCGGTGCATGTGATAAAAGAACTATTAGATTCATCAACCGAGTAATATGAGTCGTTATCTGACATAATGTGCTATAAAATATATATAGGTATATATAGTTATAATATATAAAAAAATAAAAATAATAAATAAAAAACTGCTCTGAGGTATAGCCTCTTATTAAATTACATCATTCCACCAACCCAACAGTTGACTGTTTACATTATATAAAATTTTGTATAAAGTTAGTACAAGTATGTATTATAAAAACAGATGTAAATTTAGGTGCTTACGAAAAAAAAACAAAACAAAACAAAACCGGTAAAATAAATCCGATAAAATTACAATTATGTTCTAATATTAATTGGTTATGACATATAATTTTATTGTTACAAAATACATTTCGTTAAATATTTTATTTACCAGATTATTATGGAGTTGAAATAATACAGATTATTCAAGACCCAATTGATAATCATAGATATAGCATAATGTGACAGGTATGGCAACACCGAGGTATGCTTTTCACGCTGTCAGTGACTACAGTCAGTGACTAGTGTCAGTGTCAGTGACGAACATCTAACAAAACAATGCCGTTAGGAACATCTTTGGCCTAATTCTGACGGTACTTAAAACTAATGGTGGGGTTTTAACTTGTAAACGCCATTAAATCACCGTGCCTTGTTTTTTTATGTTTAACTAACAATCCTTCCTGATACTGTGTTTAGATTGTTATAATCCCTTGCTTCCGTCGACAACGTGTCGGTAGTACACTGGAGATACCTGGTTAACTACCGTCAGGCTCGTTTGTTGTGTCATAAAATACCACATTGTGAAAAATTGCATCGCGTTCGTTATTAAACCGGCTAACCGCAGGCTACTTGCCGGGCGAGTCGGTCCTAGTGCTCCTCGCCCACACGAGCCGTGTTTGTTTGTTGTTTGCTGCGGCCATAGACCTCTGACCGCACATCGATAACCGAGCTTTTAATAGCGGCTTTCGATACTCCGCACCGATACAAGATTGAAATGAAACGATGATTGACAGTTGCTTCGAGATAAGCGATGTTGTGCATCGGCCATCGTAGCTCATTATACTTATGGCCATTGTGTCGTATGCACGGAACTGATATTAAAAATGTTAGTAGGGCTATTACCAATGTGCTCTGGGTAGAGGTCGAAGCCTATGCTCTTTGATGTCATGATGAGCTTGTAAATGATATACTTAGGTAGGTACATTATTCTATTTATATAACAGTCATGTCATATTTATTGTTTAGGCATAAAGTTTTTCTAATCTTGAAATGAATAGTGTTTTTGTAGTGGTTTATATATTTGTCTCAACGATCAAAGGTAAAGTTGCCAATTCGCTTTTTATAATTTTATTGTTGAATTTTGGCTTAGGTGTGTATTCTCAATGGCAAATAAAAAAACAATTTTTTATTTTTATTAATTATTATTATAAGTTAATGTTTAAATACAATTCCACCTGATGGTAAGTGGTGATGTTCACCCAAGTGGACATCGCTGGTACCACATAGTGGCCACAGGTTACAGCGCACTATCTTAGTAAAAGCCTATTAAGTTTTGATTTGAAGATCCCACATCCCACGTTATAACCGGGAACAGTAAGTATGAGAAATTAGCTAACTATAAAATAATAATTAATCAAATCCTGCGTATCATGGTGTAAAGCGTAAGATATCATCGTAACATTGATATCAATTACTGGTGTAGCGGCGAGATGCTAATGGAGCTTACAGCGTGTCGTAAATGTGAAATGTGGCGATGGAATTAGAAACTGCCGCGGAATGTCATTCGAATTACAAAGTAGACGAGACGGGACGGAGACGATACCTGCATTGTCGCATCGTGCATCGTATCGTCTCCGCGCCGCGCGCCGTGGAAACAATCGCTTCATGAAAATTTTAGTCAGATAAAATTATTTCTGTCAAAAATGACATAAAATTGACAGGAGGGTTGACCAAAAGAGAAGGGTTCTGGCAGTAACCTCAGACCTCAGATCGCCCGTAATTTTTTTTCCATTCATTTTTGTTACATTCTCTTCCTGTTCCAATGTGTTTCATTCCACTATTTTTTTTTTCACTTTTTCCATTTTCAAAGTTCTATGTATAAGTTATTAATTAACATTTATGGTAAAGTTAATATGTTACAATTATTAAAATGTTACGTAGTGTTGGCTGTAAAGGAAGGGTTATGAGCTAACCTTGTTAATTATTAAAATATTCTAATCTAATCAGTACTTCAATTTGCATTAAATTACGCCATTGCATTGTAAAAAGGCGCCAACCCGGGTTCACTGACTCGTAAGCCCTCCAGTGGGGTTATCATAACTAAAATATCGCAGATTAAAAATAAAACATGTGCAGTTTTGCTCATAAACAGGTTATAAAAGTGAAGGCCAGATGCTTTGCCAAATATGTTTTATGGATCTTAAAGCTAATTTGGATGCAATATTAATGTATTGATGTTGACTTTTAAAGCATTTGTTGATGAATGTAATGGTACATAAGAGCTAATTTTATTTAAACGAATAAACATTGAAACACATATCAAATAGCAACATTTTGAATTAAATTTTTATTAATGATAAACGCTTCAAATATAAATAATGTCTAAGTCACATTTCCGGAAAATAAATGCAATAGCAACAAAATATAAAAATCAATTAATGTCTGACATTATGTATATTCAATAACTGATATTTTAAAACATAAATAGGTAAGTATAGTATTAGCTGTATTAGTAATGAACATATTAAATTACTGACTCACTTCTGATTAACATAAATATATCAATGTTCTTTAAGAATTGATATTGATATGTCATTCAATTTACCAACTTCTTAACGGTTCGCGTTTATTGAAGAGACCAGTTTATCTGCATGCTCCCGCAGTGGGACCCGCTAGTGCAAAATATTCATGTACGGCATGGAATGGACCATTCGGTATCGGCACAGTATCATTTGTTGTCATCAACATCTAGGAAAAACCACTAGCAACAAAATAGTTGGCTCCGAGCAAGTGGTCCGATGTGTTATTCCCTGGAAACTATATGTAGATGACTAATTTTGTACATAGCGTGGCTGACTTATCTCCTGCCCGTGTCACATCCGTCAACAATCGGCGCAGTCAACGGCCAATCGTCGAGTGGTCGAACTTATCAATTTATTTATTTGATATAATTATGTCCATAGAATTAGTACATCCCAACCATATGTTTCCATCTACCTACTTCTTAAATGTTTGACACCTAGCGCTCGGATTGGTTCGATGTAACTCCGTTTAACTTCTGTAACCTACACCCCCAGATCTGAAGTATGCTATCTACCTTACTCCTGGCCTCCTGGCTTATCATGGAGAAACTTGTTTAACATACCTCTGTAGCCTCCCTATCTACCATTCACTATATTGCAAGGTAGGTTGCCACGATAAATGTCATCTTCTGTCAGTAAAACCTAACAAGAGCTTGTTGCCAATTGCTCGTTGTTCGCAAGGCCGTCAAGCCCATCCTTTGCCACTCCCACAGTGACAGCTATTCAAGATCATCCAACAATGACGCCTAGACACTCCTGATCCTCTCCAATACTCATGTGCATGTACTTTGTGACCCCAAATAAAGCGAACTAGTTATTGGAATGTTATCAAAATAAGTAACTAAAATTCCAACCCCAGATAGTTTCAGGAAGGTTTTCACTATTTAACCATGCAATAAAAGTTTTAAATACATAGTCCTTTCACTAACACTGTAACGAAAGTACTTATATTGGTGACTTTTACCTGTACCTGTACTGTTGCTCGGCAACAGGAGCGCAGGTCGCCCCCCGACCAGGTGGACTGATGACCTGAAGGAGACAGCGGGAAGCCGCTGGATTCAGAGGGCTCAGGAACGGTCGGAGTGGCGCCAATTAGGGGAGGCCTATGTCCAGCAGTGGAGTACAAAAGGCTGATAGATAGACCTGTACCTAAGAATAAAGGGTCGATGTTTGTATTACGGATATATACCATATTTTGTCGGGACCTTAAAACTTTAGACTGTAACTCACTTAAAACTGTAGCCCTCTGCGGCAAATGGTGGGCGGTGTTACTGACCCTTTCTAACCCCTCAATCTTCAATCTTTGGTCTGACCGTGAGGCCAGCTCGCCTTGCGTTTGCCTCTCGAGTATTGATTAATCATAAGATTTGTATTGAACTTTAATAAAACACCAGTTATATAATCCTATCGCGTCACAAGAAAATCTTGTAACGTCCCACCGTTACAAGATTTTCTTGTTAGGGCACATACTAATACTACGAGAAGCATATCTGCACCGTGATATTTCACAACAAAATCATGCAATTAAGTCTCGTAAGTATCATCTATACTTTACGCAAGGAAACAGGATAATAACGGTTCTCTTCTCCGGTAACAAAATTACAGGTGGGATATTCAATTGACGCTAGAAACTTGTGTAGGCATGAGGATGAGTACGAACCGGCAATCACATTAATCACAGTGGAGTTGAGGCAGACGCGCCACTGTGCCGGAATTACCTAATTACACGTCGAGTTCCTACTTCGAACCATGGAACGGCGCCGGCGCCGACGAGGTGTCGTTGCGGAAACTCATTGGATGCCGTATAACCGTATATTACACTGTATCTAAGTATAATTAAGTTACTTAAATGGTAAATAATTATGGCAGATAATACTGACTTCCCGCGTGTTGAAGAAGTCCTCGAATCGTTCCATATATCCGCCCGGAATTGCGGCATCTGATGATGTACAATATGTACATATGTTTTTTTTATGTGGTGCTAAGCTAAATTCGCGCAGTCTTAAAGACTTTTGAAATTAAATTAACGTTTTTGATGATAGAAACTTATTAAAAAAACTAAATAGTTCAGAAGCTGTCCAGTCCAGAGTGGTCTAGTAAAATTGAGGCGATTCTTTTTAATAAACCTTAAAAAACTAAGTCGGTTTTCATTATTAGTTTTGGCCTGTTAGAATTAGGATTAAGATGCATCTCCTCAGCCCACGATTCCAGTAAGATCGTGTTGAAGATACTCGGTACGTAACTTTCAGTTAACTGCGCGCTCTCATTACAACTCGTTTAGACAATCTGTACCGCTAGCTTCAAATCTAGGTCATTGGCAAAATAATACAACAGTTTTGAACTGAACTCCTGAGCAATTTGAGACTTTCCTAATTACCAATATGGTGACAAATGTTATATCACTGAGATAGCTAAATTAAAACCAAATAAACGCTTGCAATAACATTATCTGCTCAGAATTCTTCGTGTTGTGTAAGTTCTGGTCTGGATAAAGTAACTTAAGTAACCCAAAACCTGAGGACAAATATTTATCTGCCACCTAAATAGCTGTTCCGACCGGGTCTCGAATGAGCTATAGGGTCGTTTTTCATGATTCCGGCTACCGTTAAGCCCTGGTAAGGAACGCAATTTGCGCAGCGGCACGCTCTAAATGCTGCCAACAAAGGGAACACCTCAACCTACGTGTGCTCGCAACATAGGACGCCATAGTGGGCCCTATACATATACAAAATGTAGGTAGCATTACTGGAGAGCATACTCGAGAAAATAATATTAATTTTTTTCTAAGATTGTGGCATTCGCAGGTACTACAAGGAAATCTAGAAGATTTTAGCCGATTATGCCCCGATTAGGCTAAACAATTACAATAGTCAACTCCGTACTTAGGATGTGAATCTCTGACCGAAAAAGACATTCGACCTTCCTTTATCGCATATTATGATCAAAACTAGCTAAATTTAACACGAGCTTTAGCTAAGTTAACACGATTAAACTGATCCGCAGGTGTGTGAAAATATGACCAGTCATTAAGTGTAGAGCTATTGCAGCTCGTAACCGTTCGTTTTAATGGTCCTTCAACGTACGTTTCACGTCCAAAGCCGCATTACTGCAAATGGCCCTCGTCTATTGCAACTTAACGGTCGCCTCTTAAACGATGATTAACATGTGACAAGTACTGGAATCTTAATTTAAAATTTATTATTGTTTCTTTAAATATTAATAAATTATCGATACCGCTATCGCTACACTGTCACACCGCGAACAAATTAACTGAACTATAAAATGTTATGGTACTTACGTTATTTTTGATTATGACTAACTCTTTCGCAGTTATAAAGAACATGAAAATTCTCAATTCAGACCTTTATTTTTAACATTGCCTACATAAAACTTAAACTATAATTATACTACATCCATAAATAAAGCAAATCAGTGACAAATATGAGAAAAGGAAGATTCAGACTTAAATTAAGTGGAAAAAACTATTACTAAACACAAAAAACAAGACTCCCCCAAACCCCGCATTTTAAGCCCCATTCAATAATTTAATTTAATTTATTTCCAGGTAAAAATGAATGGTCTGAACGGACACAGCAATGGCGAGACGAACGGCGCCGGAGATATCATCACGCAGAACCAGCAGCGAGGCTGGTGGACCATCGGGCTCATCAACTCGCGGTACAAGTACCTCACCGCGGAGACCTTCGGCTTCAAGATCAACGCTAACGGCACCAGCCTCAAGAAGAAACAGATTTGGACCCTAGAGCCCGCCTCGGGGAATGCCAACGACAGTAAGTGATGTTTTGCTCGGAACTTAATGTTTGCAAATTGTGGTGGCTGGGAATGTAATGATAATAAGGTTATTTTAATGGTTATTACTTCTAAGTGTCAGGATCTTTATGTGCTGTTTGATGTGACATTACTGGCATACGATGTCTGCGGGTTTACTCTTCCCCCTGAATCATAAAAGCTTTAGTACAATAATTATGTGAGGAATACATTAATTGAGCCATATACAAGATAAAGCAATAAGGAAGTAAACATTTGTTGCTGTGGATTTAACTTCTCCTATGCCATCTCAACACGAAGTTAAGCAGCAATAAGTGCCAGAACTATTTATTGATACTACGAAGCTTCGTAAGGAGGAGTATGAGGCAAATTTCATATCCATATTATTATCGTCTTCTTCATTAATTAACAATTTAAGTGTATTATTATTTCTCTGTAGCGAACAATGAGTTAGTAAAAGTGCCACCTGTGCTAATATCAAAACGGCGTGTAATAAACTTCACTGAACACTAGTGACTCATAGTCTGAAGGACATTTCTGTGCATAATAATTACGATCAACCTTGGGAATGATTGTTCTTGTTTGGAAAATTATTGAAGTCTTCAAAGTAAGGCTGGCGTTTATTTACAGTATTAGTACATACTCGTACAAACTAATCGACATTTTCACATAAGTGTAAATGCAACGCGTTTCTATCATCAATATCCTTCTATCAATATCCCTAATATTGAGTATCTAAACAGTATTGAATCCATTTTACGGACAAAGCTATAGTAGTAAGTACCTATAGCAACTCTGGCGTATTACACTATAAATATTCATGGGTGGTCATTTGTGCCACCATCGTGTAGAATTGTCTGCTAATAGCTTATAAAAGCTGAATAAGTATCTATTCAGTACTTTAATAATCCAATTACTGCTTAATTCAAATATTTGTGTACACAAATAAAATTCATTAGGAGTTTCGTCCAAAATGAGTAAAGTCGTATTTGCAAACAAGGCGGAGAAGACGTTCGAATTGCCACCTAAGGCGTGATTGTTCGACTGAAGGAATAAAATGAAGCTGTTAGCGAAGTTGACGCCAATAAGTCGGATGTGAGCACGGAAATGAATGCCAAACACCCTTGTTCGTTCGCGTCGGACGATAATTGGTGCAAAAACCCTCGAGAATCCGTACACGGCCGATTCTTAATTGGATTGTCGCGGTTGGGCTCACAGCGAGCGGAAATCTGAAATGCTCGATGGATATTAAACTTACGTGAAGCTCGAATCTACTTTAAATTACCCAGAACAGATTTTGCTAACGGCTACGTCTCCAAAAGTTTGCAAATCAGAGTTATCGATGTGCGCTGTCTAGGGTTAGAGTACCCAGACACAGGCTTATCATTTCCGGGATAATTTGACCAGGGTAACGTAGTTGGGTCCTCGCATAAGTTAATAATTAATATGTCTAATTGTAATGTTTAAGTACTCTGTGGTTGTGTTATCACATGTGGTTTAAATTTTGTAAGCAGTCACGGAATACAAAAGTATTCTTGTCGTATCGGACTGATTTTAATCTGAATAAGAGAATAACATGGTATTTTTTGCGACTCAGATTTATTATTCAAATGTATCATTCAGGATTTTAATTAGCATGACGTCGATCGATGGATTAATTTTTTTGTTATTCTTAGAAATCATTTGAGAGAAGAAGAATCGCTGAATCATACCACAAGATTTGTTATTTACGTGGGCAGAAGGGGGTCGCGTTTCCGACGTGCGCCGAGCTTTTACCTCACAGATAAAAATGTTTGAGGCAGTTTATTCTTTATGAAGGTACTTTGTTGCGGCCTGTTTTTTGTTAGTGTTGGTATGACGGTTATGGTTGGTTGTTAGCACGGTGTTCACAATATGACGATGCAGATCGTGGATGTACAATCTATATAATTATGTATATCAATCATATCAGAAAAAGTTCTGCGTCGAATTAATTATTAAAATGAATCCTATTTCCATACATGTTTTAAAATCTCAAAAGTTTATCGGCTCTGATATGTCAATGGCTCTGATGCTCTATTTCGTGGGTTACAGCGCATTCGCATTTTTTCCGTCGATATCGACAGATAGTGATTCAGAAGAAATATTTGAGAGTATGCACTCAAATAAATCATTGATATATTTGGAAAAGTATAAAACCCTTGATTCAAATTTTTATTTTTCAATTTTAAGTTACTATACGTAACTTCTGTTTAGAAGTATATTTTTGGTCGTTTTATTTGCGTCGATTACTGTTTATGACATAAGTAGATACATTACGTATATGACATATTGTGTACAACAGAGCAGTGATTGAGAACTCATTCGCAGTTAACTGATCAAATGCTCGAGCTCCCTGCCATCAATGAAGAGCCAATAGACCAGGTCTGTCACGGTTACCTTCCGACACCAAGTGCTTCGTTCCCAATTTCTCTCCCCTCTTTCATCCGACATTTTAATTTGGCTCCACAATGACTTGTCTCACCGCAACTGAAAAAACTACTTATTTTTCATGTAGACATCACTAATAGACAAAAACGAAGACTAAAAAATGTCATGTGTAGACATTTTTTTATCTTACCACCAGTTGGTAGGTACTGTGACACTGACAGACCTGACAGTAGAGTCCCTTCCGATGACTCAGTAAAAAAGTGTGCGCGTACACACGTACGAAGTAAAACTTCTTTTCCACATATTGTTTTGTTTTGTATACCATTAAACCTGTTTTATTTTTCAACTTCGACCCCGACTTTAACTGTAACTTTAAGTGCAAGTTCATATCCATAATGTATTCGTTGTTGCTTTCTTAAGCCGCGACAGTTTAAAATAAGAATACGTATACTTAGTACCTACACAAGAAAACGTAAGATGTAACTTCCGTTTCAATTCGACGAATTTGTTTTACCCTCTACAAATTTAAATCTTTTCGTATATCTTGATTGTTATTTCAGCTATATTTATATGGTATTTATAATTTTATTATTATAACTACATTAGGCATTACTTATTTTAAAAAGGTTGTCACAATCACTTTAGACCCCAGAACCAACACTTGTCTCACTTTAAATGTCAGCGTCGGGAATCCAACTGGCAACACGTCACTCAACTGTTACATAATTTGCCTTCCTTTACCCGTAGCCCGCTTAGGACATTAATGGCCTGAAGCACATGGTCATCGTAAAGCTACAATGCTTAGCTTATGTTCTTAATTCTTCACTGGTTCGCGATGTCGTGTTTCGGTCGCACTCGCTCTCCGCCCGCGATACGTCCAGGGCGCGCGGCCGCGCTACCCAGCCACCGCCACCCTCGCCGCGAGGGTCGCACCCCATTGTCAAGGTCCGCGCCAGCTGTGATCCCCCAATCTACCTGGATCAATACCGAGCCCCGCTCCCGGCGCTACGCCCCTTCCGCATCGCAAGTGTTTCCTCAAACTGGATTTGGAACATTTTAAACTGGTTGCATCGTCGATAATATACATATATGTTTAATATTTGTTATCTATACTTTTACATAGTACGACGTTAACCGACCAACCGGCTGCGTAGAAGTAAAGAGAAATAGAGGGAGATCGCTAACGCGCTGGACCGATACTGTAAAACAGTCAGTAAACAGTAAACGGTGGTTTAAACGTTGGAGTCCCGAACCGGGGCCGGGTTCAAATTCTGCACGCACCTCTAATTTTTTAACAATTAGTTTTGTGAAGTTCACCAATCCGCACTTGGCCAGCGTGGTGGACTAAAGCCTGTACCCCTCACATTGTGAGAGGAGATTGTGGTGCGATGATGATGATGATGATGATGATAATGATGAAATACGACATGGGTGTTCGCTAGCACTGAAACATTCTAACGTGTTGTTAACAATCTCGTGTTTCGGAGGGCACGTTAAGCATCCGCTGGCCCAACTCATACCTTTTTTAAATTCTTAATATCCAAATTATCTGGATAAGTTAGTAAAAGTGATAACAGCTAACCAACTGTGGTTTATGGATAGACACTGGAAACGAACATAAATAACAATTCAAAAACAAAACACGTGTATCGCAACTGTTTTACAAACACGGTGAAATACAAAAAGCTGTAATCACACAGTTATTAGCCGCTGAGAGGCTGCGACGTTTAATTCGAGACACACACGAAGCCTCCGCGCACCGTGCAGCGTGCGGCGCGGCGGCGGGGGTGGCGGGGGAGGGGTGCAATGTGAACTCGATATCGGCTGTAGCCGCTCCACAAATATTTAGCATTCTCGTAAAACAATAGATTGAGATTCGAGATATTGTCCCACAGTGGTGCTCAACCTTAACAATGTACACGCGATGACGTTGTTAATCGAGCAATATTTTAGAACTTCTTCATAAAGTCTATTCAATTTATTTTTTAAAACCTACATTTTTAATCATGGTGCAATCCGTATGCACTTAAGAAACTAGCGGTGAAAAGGTTGAGCCTTGTAGCTCGACTAGATTCGAATTCATCCAAACTTCTTTAGAACCAGACGTTAAAACACTCCTGCAACTGCTTGCAAATAAATCATCCAACAATAAATTAATTGTTTGTTGCATTAAGCTCTAAACTTATTTTAAAAGATTGCAATCCTAATTCAAAATCGTTAATTCAGGTAATACACTTGCGCACGATTTTTTTTTTATTATTCTACCACCGACACTGTTTCGGATAAGTGTTTTAACAGAGAGAAGAAACGGCAATAGAAAAAAAAAACTTAAATCTTTATTCACTTAACGGAAACTACAAGCGTGTCATTAATTTTAATTTAATTAGGTAGTACCCTTAGAATAATTGCACTATAGAAACGAAGTCCGCGCGGCCGTTTTGAAGCACCTTATTTGGAGTCAGAAATGACTCCAAATTATTTGGAGTCAGAAATGACTCCAAACACCGGGCAGCTCATGTCAACGCACGCCAAACGTGTCTCGCGAAAAAAAGAATGATGACGATTTGTCCAAAGCTATTTATGTATTATTGCTAAAAACATATGATTATCCGCAGCCAAATCATTCCCCGCTTTCGGGAAAGTTTCGGTTTAGTGCTGCACTTTAGACAGAGCGTTTGCATGAAGACTGTCTTTCTATAGTGTTATTATTCTAAGGTAGTACCGCAGTTTGAGCACCATCCGTACCAGAACACTGCCGCATGCCGGCTCCAGTTCCCACGCCACTGACGCCGAATGGTATTGTGATGGTACCGCGTGGTAGCCGATATACTGTTAGTTTCACTACAAACCCACTCCTCGGCTGAAGCAGGCCGACTGGTAAACGGAGAGGCCGTGTTTACCCTACTGCAGCGAAGACAAAAGGAGGCTTATGATTCATCCCGTGTTATGTTCATCTGTTCACCCGAAATTTAAAGTTACTTATCATAATTGGCTAACCGAGGTATCGTTAGAAGCATCTTGGTCGTTCGATTTATCGACTACTTGACGTTACACTAAATGCCATAGGTATAATATGTACCTATATTATAAGCCCTTTGGAGGATGTAAAGTCATAAATAAACAATATGTATTTTAAAGACGTATTGTTGGATATCAAATTATAATCGAATATAATAATAATATAATTATGCTTTTAAATTACATCTATGTATATGATGTTTCACTCCCAAAAAATCATAATTTCATTAGAAAACTGTCGTAATTAAAAACAACTTTCAAATGCAAAGAAATCGCTGATGTTTCACAATCATTTGCATTTTTATAGTTATGAGCTTTCTGAATCTGTGCTTCCCGTTTCTTCTTCAGTTCGTCAATCTTGCAATCGTAGACCAGGATGCCTTAACTGTATGCTGCATGTCTGTTCCAGGTATGATATACCTCCGGTCGCACCTGGACAAGTACCTCGCAGTGGACTCCTTCGGCAACGTCACCTGCGAGTCAGAGGAGAAGGAGCCCGGCAGCAAGTTCCAGATCAGGTGCCTGAACATTTTGTCATGATTTTGTGAGAACCCGGAGATATAAAGTTATTCCCCCCAGACAGACAGAAAGTAATTAATGTAAATAGGAGTCAAACAACTAAACGAGCAACATTGTTACCTACTTACAGATACAGACAGACATATAAACATTAAATACTACATACAAATCTGACGTTAGATGGTGAGGATAATATCAACTGTAATCGATGCGTATTATGGTTTCGGTTAGTAGTTTACATTTAGGGGATATTAATAACTATAAACGTTTGCCTGTTTAATGTCAATATTATCTGAAAAGCCAAATTACTTGATCAGTTAGGTTAAATCTAATACACCATCTCCCACTAGTCCCGGAGGTGTTTGCTAATCAGGCCCTCGCCTGCGCGGACCTCGAGACCTGACGATTTACACTATTCTATTTAAAGATTTTAAAGAGACCCATATTTCAGTCTTTTGACCTGCCAGACCCGTCCGGCCCAGTCCGACCCTGTGGTCTATGCTACAAATGAATACATTTTGTAACCATCGTTTTATACCCACATTTTCGACGACTAAAAGGGTGACAATGAATTGTATGTCAGCTAAATAGGCTAGAATTATGTTAGTAAGCTGTAAATGTTGGCGAGAGCAGAGCTCGCAAGCAAATGGCCTAATCTCCTCGCCACGTACCGTCGAGAATGGCGCATAAATCTTGGTGACCCCTCCCCGAATACTAATCCCTGCTGACTCACCGGAAGCACGGCTTCTGAAGCGACGCCTTCGCTTCACATTCACAGCGAGGTGCGGGCTTGCCAAGTGTGTGGGAATATTTTGTGATTAGACCGTTTCCCAAACCAACATACCACACATTTTGATCAAAACATAAACATAAGAATCATTATTTGCTCATTACTTTCCATTGTTTATCCTTTGATAATGTTTTTTACATCTGAAAAGCAGAAAGAATTTCTATTTATTATACTTGGCTTAACCCCGGTATTGTTTATTGTGTAGTTTATAGTCTACGGAAATGAAAAGAAATGGAAAATTTTCTGTCCGTTAATAAATGTAATGGGCTCCGAAGCCACGGCAAACTTCTAAATCCTTTTTCCTTTCAATGTTTCGTCGATTATATTTGTTGGTACCGGCCGGCCGGCCGGGCCAGACAATCTATTTATCCGTGCCGGGTCCAGACTACCGCATAACTGTTCATTTTTGTAAAGCGCAAAAACGCAACGCAGCCGCATTGCGTCCGGACATTTTAGAACATTATTAGTGATATGATATATCACTTCTACAATGGTTCAGAATACAATTTCAGATCAAATTCACTAACACTTAAATTAATTTGACGTTTACGTATCTTAATTACATGGGAAATGTTCCAAATATTTCTTATTTATTTACATTATATTATTCATATTACCATTAGGTATTACCAATTTGATTGAAATCCAATATAGCATTGCTGGCCTAGAGTGTAGAACCAAGTGATGTAGTAAACTCCTTGTAGTGCTGTAAGTTACGTTACGAGTAGGAGTGCCCATTTATGTATCATTGGACAACTGTGTCTGAAATCAATCAAGATCTCACGGCCCAGTGGGCGCCACGCTCCGCGCGCTACGGCGCGGCGCGTGGCGGAACTAACAGGCGAGAGAGTGAATTGTTGGGGCAGCCGGGCAGTAACGAGTGGGCGGGCCGGAGATATGAGATCTTATCACGATTACCAGCCGAGATTCTTTGCCACCTGTCTTACATTTCTTTGGCTGCCTGTCCATCATTCTCTTGAACACCACGGTACTCATCCACACGCATTTAGAAGCGATTCAATCATGAATTTTATTTATGATACTCATCATCATCCTAACAAACAACTTTATAGGGCCATCTGAAGCCCGTCTGTATCTGTATACCAGAGGCAAACAATCATAAGTCACATTTAGCTAATTATTCAGTGCACATGTTTTAAGTCTCAATTTGAACATTATTCACGCACGTAGTCACTTGACTACACAATTGTGTGAAATTCTAAGTAAATTTTATGTGTTGTTTTTATGTAGGTTAATAGGTAGTTTTATATAACAAAAAGATGTTAATAAAAATGACAATACGAAGCGAATGCCGAAAAATTGACTTAGGATAATATACCTCCGGTATACAGGTATTATCAATCAGCTTCGAAATTTCAGATTAATTCTTGATCGTCCTTGTTAAAATTGTCCACAGGATATTTTATTAGAAACAAAACCAACCTGAGACTAGCAACATTAATAATACGTAGATTCTGGTTTAACTATTCTGCATCTTTTTAACGTCGTAATCGTAAACCATTGACATTTCCGTGAGATGGCAAATTAATTGAACAAATATTTTGTCACGACGCAACACCGCGGCGGCGGCGGCGGCGCTTTAAAACAAACCGAAAGCTTCTAGTTGGTTTTTGCCATCATTCATTTAAAGCTCAATACGAACTAGTATTGTGTCCTGAATAATTAGGATAATTCGGTCGGAATAATTAACTCACTATCGACTGAGCTGCCTACGGTGCCTTGAGCAAGTTAAGTGTTCGAGCCCTATGTTATCAAGACATACAGATCTAAGACAAACAACCAAAATTACCCAATGAGGAAATATCAAATCGCCACCACGACTTGTCAATGAAATACAGTTTGTAGAAGCCATGTCCAAAGTGGAATTTCCAAACTCCAAGCGCAGATGTAAGAGCTGAATCCGAAAAGTAGTTTTACGCATAGGAGTTTATTTGGCGATTGTCGAACGCGGTGCGATCGATACGAGCTCGCCGGAGCCGGCAGCGGCCAGACGGCCACACGGCCAGTCAAAACATTTCACCAGATAAACAGCCCGACAATATATGGGATAAAAGCAATGACTCATGCGCTGATTCATACCAAAACAACATCGCCTTGCGCTTGCAGTACTTAAAAATAAATACTCAAGTTCGAAAAGCATCACGTTTTAAGTGTCGCAGAGTTTATTTTAGATAAAAATTTGTCTTCGTTCATAAGTCCCCTTTTCGGCTGCGGCGGACAGCTTCTGACAATTCATTCTTTTCTCCAAACCCTTTGATAGTCTCATATATCACTGTCAATTATATTTCTTTAAAAATATTTGATATGATTTGTTATGAAGTCGCGACAGTTCCCATTACTAAGTACCCTTTAAAAAAGAAGAAACCCGGAGTCCAGTGCCGCAACTTGATCATAGATCGTTGGGGGTACAGTTACAGTACTGCGGAGGCAGTTAATATACACAAGAAAAGTAAAAACTTGAATGTCTTGAATTCGAATTCGCTTCCAATCAAATTTGACTACCAATTAAGTATAACTATCCTAACGTTTACTCATTCTTAGAGTACTGGAGTAAAAGAATTTCAACCATAATTTTAATAACACAAGAAAGGGTCGTTTTTTGAGCCTCTCGAACTTTAAATGACCTGGGGTCATGGCACTTTCAGCTCGCCTCGCCAGATAGGGTCATTACACACGGCATGAGTAGATGCACCCTTCAGATAGGGATTGGTTATGTCCATAAACTCCAAATGTCAAGTTAACTTTGGTGTTATTTTAAAGGGAGCCAACCCTGCCGTTTCTCTAAAACGTGAGCGAAATCCTACTTTAGCGTTCTTGCTTAAGGTTCATCTTACCCTACCCCCTTTAAACAATTATCTGTCTAACAAAACTGTTCTTTATTACCCAGTAATTGGGTATACATAGAATGTGTTCTACATAAGGTAGGGGAAGCTGGGACTTTAAAGTGCGGAATTTAAATGAGCTCGTGCCAAAATACATTCTTGACTGTCGAAGTCCCCTTGGGCATTTGTTAGGAGGATAATTAACTAAGTATGGAAATTTAGAAGCTATTAAGAATATAAAATATGGGGATATACGTCTACAGTATAATTCAATACATCAAATAACCTTTCACCTCATGACGGTACTTAGTTAAAACTCTGATTACACTTACATCTAATGCTGAAAATACTTGAAATCTAAATGAATCGTTTTCGTTGTGTGTGTTGTAAACACATAAAAGTTTCTAGGTATTCGTTTTTATGTGTAGTTAATATCAGTAGTTACTAAAATCTAAAAGTATGTAATACATTTTTGATTCCTATTAAATTAGTTCAGTCTTCTATTTCAGATAAATTTATCATTAAATTAAATTTTGTTATGAAAACCGACAGGCGACAGGCAAATATAAACGTTCTTATTTTAAGAACAGCAAACAAACCAAAAACGATGCGTGTTTTGGGATGATATCACAGTGCACTTGTGTATCTAAACATCAGCACCCGCTGTAAACTCCGCGCCAGACTGCCGGCGCGCCGCGACTCATCGACAATTTACGACGCGAACGGTGCAAAAACTTCGCACATCGCTTTTTGTTTCCATTCACAATTACCTTTCAGCATTCCAGTTACATTTTACATACGTCTTCTCCAGTGCTGCGATATCTGAAGGGTACGCCTCGCGCGACGTTTTGATTGGCACCGCGAAGCTGCGAGTTGCTCCGGGCTTAATGAAGGCGTCTGCACTAGACAATCGCTCGTCTGGCGATTGACCCCTCGCCCCTTCGCCCCTCCCGTCCTGGCGACGGATACCCGCGTTCATCCTGCACAATACCGGGTATACTGCAGCGTGTACCCATTACGGCGCCGCTGCAAGGCATACTTTTCAAAATTAGATGCCGTGAGCTCATAATGTATGCACAGTAATATGTTCTCTCCTGGTACCTTTTCTGCCTTCTGTTAAAATAAGATGTAGGTATATCTCTATGCCAAACGTCCGCCTTGACATCTATGAAAAGCTGTACCCGGAGATTAATTTATAATCATTCATAAAGGCCGATACGAAAAGTAACCACATGGCTCGATATACTCGTAATATCTTAAAATAATTACGAATATTTTCTTTGCATTTGAACCAAAAAAAATTAAGTATTTTTTAAGAGACTTTAATATTTTTGGTACATACGAACCTAGTTTGCCACTAACTCTAACACTTATTTAAAACGGAAAGATCGAGTAAGTAATATGAAAGTGTAATTTTTCCTGCACATTTCGGTCCCAATAGCTCTGGCCGGTACCGCCAGCCGGCATTACAATTAAGTAGGTACAACACATCAAAACAAAGCCTCTTGCCAAACAACGAGATGAAACAAAAGAAAGGGAGAGAGGTTAACGACTGAGTTCCGTAGAAACCGCTGAGGTGTGACTAAACCGCGATTGTTACAAAGTGCAAACGTTCACACTCCAACGAACAAACATAATAACTGGCTTACCATTATAGCGTCTTGCGAACAAATGGAGCTTCAGGGATTGCCTTCAACTATCCGTAACGGGACTATTGATGACAAGTAAATTTGCGGATAAGTGATTCTCTTTTATCTAGATTTGACATGTGATCTATCTCAAATGATACAAAATCATCCTCGCCAAATGTTACGGCAATAAAATGCTTCCATGTTTCGGTAAATGTGCTTAACTGTCAGAACAGATAAAACTCTTTGCATCTTTTGAAATAATCAAATTAGCAAAGGATCTTCTAGTTCCTAAACTTATGGGTAGCTATCTATGTAGGTATATAAGTTGGTAGGGACGGTGGCTGCCGATCAAAAGTTCAAACCTTCGCCGGAGCAGACATTTACCGGGTGATTGTTTGTCCTCGGGACTTTCTTGTTACTGATATTTTAATTATCTACGCTTCATGCTACCTTTTATTAACAGGAGTTCTACTTCTATAGTCTGCCGTCCTCACGAAAACTGCAATCATTCAGGTTTTTGGCCTCATAGATTTAATTATTTGTGTATTAATTTTATCAGCAAAACTAAATCTTTATTGTAGACTGATTTTGTGTATCAGAGATCATCATCATCATCATCATCACAACCCATAACTGTCCCACTGCTGGGCACGGGTCTCCTCTCACAATGAGAGGGATATAGGCCATAGTCCACCACGCTGGCCAACTGCGGATTGGCGGACTTCACACACCTTTGAGAACATTATGGAGAACTCTCGGGTGTGCAGGTTTCCTCACGATGTTTTCCTTCACCGAAGCAAGTGATAATTAAATTTTAATACGCACATAATTTTTGAAAATTAGTGGTGCGTGCGGGGTTTGAACCCGGAGTTTCCGGTTTCAAACCCCGCAGAGATACGCTGCTGATATTTGAGTGCCTTCGCAGTCACAGTATACATAGGTACATAACTATTATTGACACAATATAGTCACAAAGTAGATAAGTAAAATATAGTGTATGAATGGTTGTAACTCTTAAATTTCCTTTGACTTGAGAGGAAACTATTCCTCATCAATATAATTATATGTGGAGTTTAAGTTCTGCAGTGGTCTAATCTCCGATGGTTGTTCCAGCGTGTCGGAGGACGGCAGCGGGCGCTGGGCGCTGCGCAACGTGGAGCGAGGGTACTTCCTGGGCTCCAGCTCCGACAAGCTCACCTGCACCGCCAAGGTGCCGGGAGACGCCGAGCTGTGGCACGTGCACCTCGCCGCGCGCCCACAGGTGACCAATACCGACAACGACCAATACCGACAACAAACAACTGTTGGACTGGAATAGCTTACCTGCGTCGGCGTATCATGTCTTCAAGAGAAGAGTGAATAGGCTTTTGATATTCAAAACAAAGTTTGGCCTAGCGAGCCATATAAGAGCTCACGCTCGCAAATAAATCACTAGGGTTGCCGTCATCGAAATCGATAAGAACGACACCATACATACAGATAAGCTTTTACAATTTGGTGCGTTCAACAGCTTAGACTTCATCGACACTCATCAGGTGGGAGTGTTGTCCAGCATTAACTTATCATAAGTAAAAACCAAACTGAATACGTGTCTTCAACCCAACTACTGGTTTGGTTAGGATCTGACATCTCAAGAATCTAAGAGGCCTTTCCTACCACCTGTGTTAACATTGGTAAACAGAACGCGCAGGTATACGGATGTTCCTCAGTTAACATTACTGATAACATTGTGTCCCAGTTGCATAATGCATCACAGCCATACAATAGTTACGTCCAGTTGTGATCAATCGTTCGGTATTCACCTTAGATCCGATGTTCCATTATTATTATTCTCATGCTGGGACAACATACAAACATAACGTACATAAAAGGGTAATAAATTCTGCCTGCATCTATATTGATCGTATATGCAAACCGCATCTAGGAACACCACGCAAATACATAAACAAAAATAAATCAAATAACTTATTATGAAATGAAATTCATGCGTTATTTCTAAGACATGACATGACTTATGCTGAGACATGGAAGGAGAAAGGCGTGCGTGATAATAATGTCGTGGTCTTCGTCGTCGTGGTCGTCTTGAAGAAACAATGTCGTGAAATTATCAATAACTATTTATTGGTCGCGGCCGCGCTCGCGTGAGAGCCGGAAAACGGCAAAACATAATTATCGCAAGGGAACGTAGTATCGGGATAAGAACTATCCCATGTCCTTTCCAGGGCGTCAAACTATTTCCATACCAAATTTTATGAAGATCGCATCAACCATGAAGGTAGTCGACAGTCAGACAGGCAGATAGAGTTATCTTCGCATTTAAACTTAATATTAGTATGTATTTCATAAATCGTACACATTTCATAGAGATACCGAATTTTAATTGACAATATCGTTGAATCATCACCGGCCAATTTCATCTACATGGTTTATCATTGATTAACCTAATTTATTTCATACAGTACCTATTCGTTGTATCTGCTTGTAAACGTCAAACAACAATCGCTCATTTCACGAATCTTGAGCATATCATATTAAGTGGTTGAATATTTCATGATAATGTCAATTTAATGACCGGCCCATGACAAAAACATGGCTTTACCCATTAGTGGCCCATTGCAGCAGACACGAGTCCCCCCTCGTAATTGAGAATGCCTCGATCGAACACCACCACGCTGCTATAGTGCGGTAGACTTAATAAAAAAGTATATTAACTATACGGAATTTCCAAATATTTAACTAGGAATTATGGAATAAATATAGTATCAAAATATGAAAATCTATACCAGCTGTAGCTAATATTCTTTTGTCGTGGATTTAACTCCAGTTGAAAAACATCACTACATCAAACATTGACACCAATGTATAACAATTCGTAACGTCAATATTGAATAGTCATCTATTCAATATTGATGTTACGAATTCACGACCGCGACTAAAGAACAAAAGGAACAAAAGTACCTTTTGAAATGCACGTTGACATTGTACATTGACGACAACGACAGTCAGCAATGTTTGCGAGCTGATGTTTACGTGTCGGTCACGACTCGGACGCGGCGCGCGAGGCATCCCACAGGGCGAGCTGCGCACAACTCTTTCAGATAAAACCGGTGACAGCGACTCAAAAACCGGTGACAACGACTCGATTAGTGCTGATTTCTGTGTTATGACGTGTTGTTGCTTTGGAGTTCCATGACAAAAAGGAGTAGTAAACTCGTACTTATAGTTCAAGAGAATATACATTCAATGCGTAGTTGTGTACCAGCTAACCCTGGGCGGATTTAATAAAAGCTACAGTAATTAGAATTTAATCCCTAGCAGGTGCTGTTTTATAAAATAGTCATTGACTTATTATTACTATGGACATCTAATCTCGTACTAAAATCGAGAAAAAAATGTCCCAGTCAGTTATGTCATGTCATATCATGCAGTTAACAAGGTAATTTAAACACTAAGATCATTACATCACGGTTTAATTTCGATTGCAGTCGTGAACGACAGCCATTGCAAGAATAGAAATGTTAACAAGGTAATTTAAACACTAAAGTCATTACATCACGGTTTAATTTCGATTACAGTCGTGAACGCTGAATTGTTGCTCTCCTTGCCTATTGTTGCTCATTTGGCTCGGACATTTTTTAGCGCGGACCCGGCGTCCATAGTAATAATAAGTCAATGAAAATAGTTTAGTAAATGCGTATAAATTATGTCTACACTAATATTTTCATTCGGATAAAACTGGATGCAGTCGATTGTTTAGAACTTGGTTTAACCTTTGTATTGCGGGCAAAAACTAGGTGAACCCGCGCATCTTGTTACACGTACAGTAGGTAGAAGTAATAAAGAACAGTAGTCGAGAACGAAATCCGAGACTTAAACAATATCAGGGCCTTGATTAGGACGCGCGTTGTTTTAATTCACTAGTTACATTAATGTTTTCAAGTCTTTGAAAATGCATTCTGCGCCAGGCATGCCTCTTTTCGAGAGGACAATCATTTACAAAGTGCTCGATAGGGTTCGTGTTACGTAGAATTTACTCCACTAAAACCCCCTCAAACTCCATTCGGTCCATTTGCATATAGGGAATCTCCAGGATATTTGAAGAACGCACCTGTTCCACTCATGGGCAATTACCACATGGTCTCCCAGGGACCTTTAAATATTACCAAATGGCCCGCACCGGGATCTTTAAACATTACTTAAGGGTTCACCTCAGCTAAGGAACTCTAAACATACCTTCATGTCTTCCCGGAAAGACGATATTTGTGATCGTAAAAATCTTTCATCTTTGACCACAAGAAGTTACAAAAACCTTGAGCCTTCCGATACATATCCAATACAGCATCGCAGAAAGATGTCACCCGGACGCAATAGACCGTGTAATGGAAGGTCGCGTGCTCGTGAGTCGCGGCAGGCTGGCTGTTAGCGCGCATCCAACGCACGGCCGCGCGCCGCGCCGCGGGATCGCCTTACACACTGGCTACTCTCCACTGCTCTTAGTGGCTAGTGTGACGCTATGTGATGCTGTGTAGTTTGTAATGTACCCTCACGGTCATGGGATTTAGATAATTTAATAGGATTGTTAATAAAAATCGTGACTACATTTACTATCGCACAATCGTAGGTAGATGTAGTTACATTGACAAAATAGTTGTGAAAAGAAGACAAGGATCCTTATCGTGAACGGTCCGCGAAGGAGCTCTTAAGCACTGTTTTCCTACTCACAGTTACAGACAGCATTTACTACTGGTTATCGTACGCCACATCGAATCACACTTTACTTACCTATATCAAACTGATGTCTAAACAGCCATAATTATCATAAAAAAAAACGTGCAGTTTCTTCGACATAACAATGGTTTTAAAATGAGTCTTTTCACACCACACGGTATCTACTATTCTTGGAAACATTAAAACAGCAACTGCATCCATAAACTTCCACCGTCCCGTGCACAGAATAGAGACTAAAGTCTGTCTCCCACTGTCCCATGTCTCCTGCTAACAACTCCGGCGTTAACGTGTACCATCTCGTGTGCAGGTGAACCTGCGCTCGATCGGGCGCAAGCGGTTCGCGCACCTGTCGGAGTCGCTGGACGAGATCCACGTGGACGCCAACGTGCCCTGGGGCGAGGACACGCTCTTCACGCTCGAGTTCCGCGCTGACGAGGGCGGGAAATACGCGCTGCACACCTGCAACAACAAGTACCTCAGCGCAGCCGGCAAGGTAATACACATCCCCTAGCTGATCCTCGACACTCTTCGTAACTTAATTTTGATGGTGTGTTAATTACATTACTTTTTGCCTTAATTTTGCTAATTAAGGAAATTATGGATTAACTGTAGGATTTAATTATTTGTGCAGCATACGGGCCATATAATTACATGGCCATGGCCAGTTGTGATAATTCCCAGTATGGTAAAGTGACGATAAGTAATAATAATTTAGGTGAAGTATATAAGTAAGATAATGATATTAAATTTGTCTATCTATAGAGAATGTTTAGAACGTTATTACGTACATAAGCACGTAAAAAGTTAGTGCAAGATAGAGATAAATAAAATAAAATAGAGATTAAAGAGATAAGCCAGCCCTGATATCAGCAGGCTAAGTCCATCTCGTAAACTACACTGCACAGCATTATAGCTAGATTTGCATATGCTAATTAATTCAATAGCATCGTATATATTTCAAGTAACCACTTCCGAACTGGACGTCAAAACAATGGGACCTGTACTCGACAGTGCACATACAAATGGTTCGCGCCGAGTGTCTCTCGCTTAGCACACAATAGCGAGTGCACCGCATTGCTCCAGCCGTACGTGGGAATTAGCGGGCTGTCGACGTCGGCTGCCATTGTTGATACGTGTTATTACCAATCATTTATATATTCATTTTCATGTGAACAACGAAGGTGCAAATTATCGTGTTACATCGGGAATGTTTGCCTTTTTACGTGCGAATTTAATAGACCTTTGTCTGTTAAGTGATATTTATTTAGTTGTAACCAACAACTGCCTAATTATACGCAGTGGGATATCGCGATTGGTTGCTACTGTTTAGTCATTAAACTTAGGTACTGATCTTGAAGCTAAGTCGCCAACCAGTCGCAAACTTGCACACGTTTTATATCGCATAAAAAGCAGCTGTTTAAAAATGAAATCCCTTATCTGGTAACATAATGGACGGGTAGTTGGGAGCAGGTGTTACACACTGTGAGAAAATCGTACTTACAAGTACTTAATTATAGGTTCTAGTTGAACGGAAGTGAGGAGGCCACATGATAATTCCTACTTCGTGCATAATAACAGCTGGTACCGACTACTTCTAGGATGGTTATGTACTAGTTGAAGGTTACCTTCGCTTATAATTGAACTCGCATCACACTGGCCAAATTAGTAGACTTCACAAGTATTGGAAGATGTTGAGAGTTTGACTGTGCAAATTTTATTAGAAAACTTGGTTATAAAAATTAATAAGACAATACCTACATACAGACAAATCAATCCTAGATTTGTGGCTTGATACAATGATGCCTTAACTTGATATTATGATGCCATTTTTTATATTTGGATGTCCATTCAAACTACTGCTCCAAACTTATCAAGCCAATTGTTGTTCCTAGCTGCTAGACACGTGCACATCGGAGTGCCTGTTCAGCGCGGAGTACCACGCGGGCGCGCTGGCGCTGCGCGACAGCTCGGGGGCGTACCTCGCGCCCATCGGCTCCAAGGCCGTGCTGAAGACGCGCTCCACGGCCGTCACGCGGGACGAGCTGTTCTCCCTCGAGGACAGCTTGCCGCAGGCCGCCTTCGTCGCTGGACTCAATGAGAAATACGTCTCCGTTAAGCAGGGTGAGTAAAATTTTTGAAGTGAATCTTCAGCCGCGCTGATAGTAAAAATTCAAGGTCGTGACTCAGGAGTTACGGCGTTGAACTGTTTTCGCGGTGCTTCGTAGATTTGGATACTCTGTGTCGACCGCTCGACACTCATCGATAGCTATGGAATGGCGCTATACTTATTTTTATATTTACACAGTATTGTATGTCAGTCTTTATACACTTAATTTTATTAAAAAAAATATATCTTGCGTCAATATGTGCACATCGTGCACACTTTTTTTAAATAGAAGATTGAACAAGATAGTCCTATATCTTTTTGACGTCGATTTCAAAGTGCGTTACCATTAAACACGCAGCAAATACAAAGCCATTAAAGAATCAAGTACCTGCAGTAATTCTACAGCCCATGGATGAACCATCCCAAGGATAGCGGTAGCTAGTCAAACAAACCACAACATACTTATGGACGAATTATGACAACGTATGGATACTACACAGAGGTTTGATTTTTAATATTATTGTCCCCGAATTGTTCGAAAATATTTGATAGATCTCCATGTTATGATCTTAAATACATAAGGAAACCTTGTTTATTTTCCAACAACAGTATAAGAACACGATATATCCCGTCCCTATCGACGACGATAAGTTAACAATCGATATCAAGATATCTGTGTCCGAGATGAAAAGAGATTGCGCTATCGAGATAACAAATTTCTCCCAAAACGAGTTTCGCTTATCTCGTCATTGTCCTATTTAATCCGTGATAGCCGGCGCGTTAGCTTTGTTTAATATACATACTATATTTGCCGTAGAATTCATCTTTTAGATTGTTCTCAAACCAAGCATGCAATAGTTAGATTAGGTTTAAAAGTAAGATTATGTATCGCTTGAATTAAGTATCGCTAACAGCGATTATATATTGTTATAGTAATACTATAAGTATTTTAGTTGTAGTGTCTTAAGTTATTGAAAATAATTTAATACAATAATTATTACGAAAACTGGGTATTCGGAGGAAGAACGCAGCAAGCACTAAGACGTACCTATAGTAGATACTAAAGGTACGTCTGTATAGGTAACAGGCGTTACCAGGATGTGGCTTTTTAACGTTAAGCTGTGCCCACTTCGTTGGAGTAAAGATTCTACCACGCGAAATATCCCGCGGTACCTATTGACTAAGAGCCCGTAGTGCCGCGAGTTCGTGACGACGGCTCGTGATGCGAGGTTCTTCACCCGGTGCGTGGTCCCGCCACCGGCGACCACTCCCCGCCACCCCCCACCCGCTACCACCCGCTACCACGCCACATCGCCATCTGTACATGTTATCTTTACTAACATTACATTTGCATAACATGAGCGATTGTTACCACTAGTTCAGAATATAACAATAAACAAAAACCTAACTTTGCTTTAACAACATGAAAGATACACAAAACATGATCAACAATTTCGCAATTATTTTAATCAGCATCAAAACAAAACAATAAATACTTTTCACGGGAATATCAAAGTATGTATTACACTACAAGTTACACCATCTGACACATCCTACATAATGTATAAAAAAAATGAAGAATATTGGTAATATTGTGTGGTCGCAGTGGCGTTTGGGAACGCAATATGTGCCCAATTCACAAATAAGAATAATAATCGTATGTACATGGTATAGTTGTGTCACGATGAGGACGAGATGTCGCGTTAT